>QJPP01000367.1:0-436246 GCA_003996215.1 Jaltomata sinuosa | reverse complement strand
TTTTGGATCGTTTGCACTCCATGTATGTAGTTTTGGCTCTATACTATGATACCAGGTCTTGGGGTTTGGTTTAGTTTCCGCATATGTATATATATATTCCTGTTATCTATTCTCTTCATCTTGTTCCCTTACTTTTGCTTATTAAATTATTCTTCCATTTATTTGTTAGATAGTAGCCCATTACTAACTGTCCTAGGCTACGGGAATTAGTTCGCCTACTGGGGGTTTGTAGGAGCCATCATGATCGATCCTCGCCCAGCTATGACAGAGTCGGAGCAGAAGGCGTTGGGTAGGTTCTTGAGGTTAGCACCTCCGAGGTTTGCTGGTACTTCTGGACAGGATCGATATGAAATTACTACATGTGAGGAGATGTTGCATCATTTGGGTTTGTTGGAGACTCACGGGGTTGGTTATACTACCAATCAGTTAGAGGGCCCACCGAAGTTATGGTGGAGGGCTCATATTGCTTGTAGACCACCATCATCACCTCATTTGACCTGGTCTGAGTTTTATGAGGCCTTTATGGCCAAGTTCCTACCTCAGAGTGATCGTGAGCGTCGCAGGGAGCAGTTTACTCACCTTATGCAAGGGTCTACGACTGTCTCAGAGTATGAGACCCATTTTCATCAGCTAGCTCCATTTGGAGCTATGATCATTCCTACCGAGGCAGATAGGATTCGCAGATTTGTATGGGGTTTGAGGGTAGAGATCAGGCAGCCAGCTGAGATATTGATTGCTGGTGGTTGGTCATTTCAGGCTATCGTAGACTATGCCCGTACTGTGGAGGACTTACAGCGACATGATCAGGGGTCCAGATATAAGAGGCCTCGACATCAGGGTGTCTACAGTGGTTCCAGATATGGTGGTAGAGATTCTGGCCAGTGGAGCCGGAGTTATCAGCCATAGCAGCACCAGGGTCAGTCCAGCCGACTGGCTCTGGCTTCCCTTTAGACTTTCGGTAGTACCCAGTTCGAGTAGGGTTAGAGAAGCCATCAGGGCTATGGCGGCCAATCTTTGAGGGGTACAGTTTCTAGGGCATCAGGCCGTGGTGGTTATACGGCATTTGCTGGTTTATCTCGACCGAGTAGGCTGCCAGGAGCTTGTTTTACTTGTGGTTTGATTGGTCATTTTGCTAGAGATTACCCTCAGCAGGGTACAGTTCAGTTGGCCGAGCCTTTACGAGCAGTTCAACCCCCAGTTAGAGAGGGTGGTCGTCAGAGTAGAGGTGGTGCTCCACGCGGCAGAGCAGGTGGTAGGGATGGCAGTCGGGCAGGTTGAGGTCGTCGTCAGTTTTACGCGATCCCTAGGAGACTAGAGGCAGAGGTCTCAGATGCTGTGATTACAGGTATGATTTCTGTGTGCCATCAGTGTTCTATGGCTTTATTTGATCCTGGATCCACTTGTTCATATGTATCTGCCTACTTTGTGCCTTGTTTGGGGTTGGCTAGTGAGCCATTATATGTTCATGTTTCTGTTTCGACCCCAGTAGGAGATTCTTTAGTAGTGGATCGAATTGTGAGATCTTGTATGCTATCTATTGGTTATTAAGAGACTTGGGGTGATTTGATGATTCTTAATATGCTAGATTTTGATGTGATACTGGGCATGGACTGGTTATCCCCTCACCGTGTGGTTTTGGATTGTTATGCCAAGACCATTACCATAGCTGTGCCCGGTGTATCCCCGGTTGTATGGCAGGGTTCTGTTAGCCATGCACCATCTGGGATCATCTCTTGTCTTTGAGCTAGGAAGTTGATTTCCCATGGGTGTTTAGCTTATCTAGCATATGTCCGAGATGTTAGTGCTGACCCTACTTCTCCTGAGTCTATTCCTGTGGTTAGAGACTTCCTCGATGTGTTTCCTACCGACCTGCCAGGCCTTCCACCTGAGAGAGATATTGATTTTGCTATTGAGTTAGAGCCGGGCACTAGGCCCATTTCTATTTCTCCTTACTGTATGGCTCCTGCTGAGTTGAGGGAGCTTAAGGAGCAGCTCCAGGATCTGTTAGCTAAGGGGTTTATTAGACCTAGTGTGTCACCTTGGGGTGCTCCTGTTCTCTTCATGAAGAAGAAGGATGGGTCGATTCGCATGTGTATTGATTATCGGCAGCTGAATAGGGTGACAATGAAGAATAGGTATCCGATGCCGAGGATTGATGACTCGTTTGACCAGCTTCAGGGTTCAGTCATATTTTCGAAGATTAATTTGGGGTCCGGCTACCATCAGTTGAGGATTAGGGCGGAGGACATCCCTAAGACAGCATTCAGGATGCGTTATGGCCATTATGAGTTCCTGGTGATGTCTTTCGGGTTGACTAATGCCCCCGCAGCCTTTATGAACTTGATGCACAGGGTTCTTGGCCTATATTTGGACTCATTTGTGATAGTTTTTATAGACGACATCTTGGTATACTCGCGTAGTAAAGATGAGCATGAGCAGCACTTGAGGGTTATACTCCAGACTTTGAGAGATCATCGGCTTTATGCCAAGTTCTCAAAGTGCGAGTTTTGGCTTGAGTCAATTGCAGTCCTAGGACACGTGGTGTCTAAGGATGGGATTAAGGTTGACCCGGGAAAGATTTCTGCGGTTTGTGATTGGCCTAGACTTACTACTGCTACTGAGGTCCGCAACTTTATTGGGTTAGCAAGTTAGTACAGACGGTTCATTGAGGGATTTTCTTCCATAGCAGCACCCTTGACTATGCTGACTAGGAAGGATGCCCCATTTCAGTGGTCGGATCAGTGTGAGGATAGCTTCCAGAGGCTTAAGGCCTTATTGACTTCAGCTCCAGTTTTGACTTTGTCATTTGAGGGTTAGAGCTTCTCCGTATATTGTGATACTTCTGGGGTTGGTCTTGGTTGTGTGTTGATGCAGCAGGGTCGAGTAATAGCATATGTATCGACGCAGCTAAAGGTTCACGAGCGCAACTACCCCACTCATGACTTAGAGTTGGCGGTGGTAGTTTTCGCGCTTAAGATCTGGAGGCATTACCTATATGGAGTTCACTGTGAGATCTTCACTGATCACCGTAGTCTTCAGTATATCACGAGTCAGCGAGAGTTGAACTCGAGACAGATAAGCTGGGTCGAGTTACTGAAGAACTATGACTTCACTATTCTGTATCATCCGGGCAAGGCAAACGTGGTAGCGGATGCCTTGAGTCGGAAGACAGTGAGTATGGGTAGCCTAGCTTCTCTTTCAGTTTCAGAGCGACCATTGGCCTTGGACATCCAGTCCTTGCTAAACCATTTGGTTAGCATGACTTGTCGGATCCAGCAGAGTTTCTCGCCAGTATGAGTCGTGGGGGGCTCTACTTGATTGATCAGATTCAAGCCGTCATTTGAGATCAGCAGTTGTGGACCTTCGTGAATTCATGATGTTTAGGGTGAACCAGCCAGGCTACTCTAGATTCAGACTGGGCGTTCGAGCGTTGATAGTCGCTTTGTGTTCCGAGGATTAGGATTTATTCAGTTGATACTTCATGAGCACATTGACTAAACTCCATTCAAACGCTGCACACAAAAATGTTATAAGAGACTTG
Organism: Jaltomata sinuosa; assembly: GCA_003996215.1. Taxonomy (NCBI): domain Eukaryota; kingdom Viridiplantae; phylum Streptophyta; class Magnoliopsida; order Solanales; family Solanaceae; genus Jaltomata; species Jaltomata sinuosa. The sequence goes on along the minus strand of QJPP01000367.1, from coordinate 432,705 downwards.
AGGCAGCTTGACAGGTGGAGTGTATGAAGCGGATTAAGTTGGATTCGTATCTCGGTGCTTGAACTGTCAGCCGGTTAAGTTCGAGCACATGAGACCTGGTGTTTGATGCACGACTTTCCCATTCCGACGTGGAAGTGGAAGGGATTAGCGATGGACTTGTCTGTTTGTTTGACCGTACTTCTCATGGATTTGATTCCATATGGGTATTGTTGATAGGCTGGACTAAAGTCCCGCAACCCGGCGCAGATCCGCACAATTTCTTGCCGGCAGACTTCTTATGGCGCAGAGAGGTTAGCTCAGATTACCTTCGTGAGATTGTTCGTTGCACGGGTCCCAGTTCTATCATTTCAACCCGACACTCAGTTCACATCTCAGTTTCAGAGGGTATCAGCGAGATTTGGGTACAAGGTTCATCTTAGTACCGCTTTCCCCCTCAGACAGATGGCCAGTCCGAGAGGACCATTCAGATTCTGGAGGACATGCTTCGGCCTGTGGTTTCTTGACTTGGAGGTTCTTGGGATTAGTTTGTTCCCTTGGCAGAGTTTGCTTATAATAACAGCTTCCATTCGAGTATCGGCATGGCACCTTTTGAGGCTTTGTATGGCAGGCGTTGCAGATCACCGGTAGGTTGGTTTAATGGTTTTAGTTCTAGGACACAGAGCACATATTTGCTTCGAGATTCCTTAGATCAGGTTTGAGCGATCCAGGACAGACTTCGAGCAGCTCAGAGCAGGCAGAAGAGTTATGCTGATCATAGGCTTCGTGCCTTGGAGTTTAGTGTCGGTGATTTGGTGATTCTCCGTGTTACGCCCATGAAGGGCGTGATGAGATTTGGTAGGCGGGGCAAAATTAGCCCCAGGTACATTGGGCCGTTTGAGATTCTTCAGAGGGTTGGTAGCGTTGCCTATCAGCTAGCCTTGCCTCCGATGTTTTCAGCTATACATCCTGTATTTCATGTTTCGATGTTGCGTCGGTATGTCCCAGATCAGTCTCATATGTTGCAGTGGGATTCAGTTCAGTTGGGTGAGGGTTTAGCGTTTGTTGAGAAGCCGGCGGCTATTTTGGCCAGAGATGTCAGGAGATTGAGGTCTCGAGAGATCCTGGTTGTTAAGGTTCAGTGGAGGCATTGCCCAGTCGAGGAGGCTACCTGGGAGACCGAGAAAGATATGCGGGCTCAGTATCCACAGCTGTTTGAGCCTTCAGGTACCCTCTTGACCTTGATTTTCGAGGACGAAAGTCCTTTTTAGTAGTGGATGATGTAATGACCCTTCCGGTTATTTCCACGTATACGTTTTCCTTGTACCGTTAGAGCTTGTTTGTAGCGGCCCCAAGTCATTTAAGGCTTGTCGGGGCCGGTAGTTTGGTGCCGGGGCCATTTTTTTGGTCGTATGATAAGTTTTGAAGTCAAGCAAGTCGGCAAAAGTTATCGTAAGTTTCTTTAATAGATTTTCTGAACTTTGGGTAAAATGTCCCAGAGATTTTCTCTCAATATATAAAGAGTTAGAAGTCCCCCGAAATACCAAATCGAAGGTCTACGAGTCTATTTTCCAACGCACAAAACCTCACGTCCAACTGATCTTGGAGTAAAAAGTTATGACTGTTTTACCGCGGACAGTCTGGCAGAAACCGGGTCGCGAACCGGGTCGGGTCAAAATCGATTTAAAGCCTCAACTTCACGTTTTAAAACGCCATTTCAGTTCTGAAACAGTAAGAAAACATAAGGGAGGGTTCCAAGAGAGTTCTTGAGTATCGAAATCGTGCTTACTTGAAAATATTTAATTTAAAAGTTGAATGTGGTAGAAAGTTATATTATTATTACCTTTTCAAAATATTTTAAAGGTTTATGAAAAATATTTTTGTTACGATATAATTGTATATGTATTTATTTTATAAGGTTTTTATACATTGTAATATTTTAATGGAGATAGTAAATTTAGTTAGGTTGAAAATTATTATTATAATATAGTAAGTTTTATTGGAAATGATTTTCTATTAGTTATGGTATATTTAAAAAGTTATATATATTTTACCACGAACCTATGCAATACCCGAATACATGCGTACTGGATAAGAATCAAGGAAGGTGGCACCTCCACTTCCATCCACGTGGAGGAGTAGTTCATCAACAAGTATATAATGAATGACTACCTAACCTTGTCTTATTATTAATAGTATTATGGACTTTTTAATCACTTATTAGCATATATATGCTAAGTGATATAGTTCCTCACTTAACACTTACATACAGAAAGTGTGTTTACATTTCCCCCAAGAAGTTCACTGCACCCCACTTGAATATATTCATATCTTTTTCATACATCAACTATGGTACTTTGCACTACGCAATTCGTCGAGTTCAATTCAAGGATTGGTTGTCTTTCGAACATCGGATCTCGAGTACAAGCCAAGGAGAAAGACTGCCATCTCAGGCATACCATCGACAGAGTAAGGAAAGGACAGGCAGAAAGCGCGCTAATCAAATCCTATCCCTTAGCATAAGTTGCAGCAACAAATGTTACCCTCTACATACGTATACGGAGAGAATTAGGTGTAACTAAATATATTTTGACGTTGTGTTTAATTTCGAAAAGGAAATCAACTATCTACGTCAAGTTATTCAAGTCTGAGTTCTAGTGTGATTTCATTTCGGAGCTTTTTTGGAGAAGTTCAAGCTTGTCATCGGACGACAGGTAGATTACAATTTATTTTTCCTAGACTCCGCATATATAGGATAAAATTATATTAATGGGCATCCTTGGGTTGATTTATTAGGTTGGTACCACAAACCTCGACCGCTTTATTCATGTCCACCTACTTTTTTTCCTCCGTTGCTTGTAGTACTTGCCGATATATTTTATTTATACTTGTGGTCCTGTGAGGCCTTGTTGACTCTGGAACATAGAAGGTGGGATATTGAGAATGTCCGCGAGTCCCAGGCATAGAATTATCCTTCTAGGCTGGGGGCCTGTGCAGGGTCGATAGGTTGATTGTGAGCTGCTGGGCAGCTATTATGTTTGATCATACCATTTCCATGCATATAAAGAGGTTTTATCCATGTTTTACTACGGTTTTGGCTTCGGGCTTACTGGCACTATTTTCTAAACCTTGCATGGCTCCGGGGGCCCCTTTTTGATAGAAATGAATTGAAAATGGTTTGATTTAACTTGTGAATATTCTTGAGTAAAAGGAAGTAAAATTATAATTTAAATCACCAGTTTTACGATTAACGCTACACTCGGCAGGGGCGGGGTGCTAGTTGAGTTTTCTTCCTACTTGAGATAATTTTAGCCTCGGTCGGGCCAAGCACCTGAGATGACTTTCTACTATTTAGACTCGGTTATGCCCGGGCACCCTTGGAGGGGGTTTTGAGATATTTTTCTACTACTTTAGTCCTGGAGAGGGTCTGGGCATGCATATTCAAGACTGGGTCTCTATCTTGAACCCGGACTTGCTTCCGGATGACATGTTTTGATACTGAGTTTTAGTATGGGGCCAGGGACCTCTATGGACCTTGCCATCCGGGCCTGGAGATGCGGGCTGCATGTGCCGGAGGAAGGGTATACAGTGGAGTAGAGGTATACGGGCAGTGTCCTTCCATGGGACCTACCTGCTGGGCCGGATCGGCACCGGAGGAGGTACATACAGAGATACCATTTCACTTGAGATCTTCATGCATCATATCATTCATTGTTTGAGGCTCCACACTTGTTTGTTGTTTGTTGATTGTACGCTCCGGTAGTATGGGATGCCGGAGGGTTTGTTTTCACTTATTTGTGTTCCTCGGTTGTATGGGCGGCCGGGGGACTATAGGTAGACTCTGGATATTTACTTGTAGAATTGTTTCCTGTTACGGTTAAATGTGAAATTGGTTACTGCTAGACTGTTAGTTTCTGGATTTGAGATTGATATGATTAGTTGGGCTTGATTCATGTCTCTAAGCATGCCTATCATTACTCTTTCTCTCTTCTTCTTACACTTGAGGTTACCGGTATACCGTCCATTTCGTAAACTTATTATGTATACATTGTTATTGCAAGGACCCCAGGTGCGTTGTTTCTTACTTTCACCTGTGCCTATGGTGTATATATTTTGCTTGCTGGCCTCACATGTGGTTCTGTTGACTTCCCTCTGGACTAGTTCCTGTGTACCTTTCGTTGATTTCTGCGACTGCTTGCTTCTATTCTGTCTGTTACTATGCTTTTATCTTATATGTGCCCAGTCAGCCTATGATACCTACTGGGTACCTTATGCTTCGCATTTGGTGCTCACCCTACCTCCCTGCATCTTTGGGTGCAGATCCTAGCGTGGGCCATCGCCGTTAGATCGCTGTGATTCGTGCTTGGAGATCTGTTGGGGACTACTTCAGACTGAGGGTGAGCTCTTGGCGATCGGAGCTTAGCTTTAGTTTATCTTTTGCTTCATGTACTCTATTACCATTCAGAGACATTTGTATATATTGTTTTGGATCGTTTACACTCCATGTATGTAGTTTTGGCTCTATACTATGATACCAAGTCTTGGGGTTTGGTTTAGTTTCCGCATATGTATATATATATTCCTGTTATCTATTCTCTTCATCTTGTTCCCTTACTTTTTCTTATTAAATTATTCTTCCGTTTATTTGTTAGATAGTAGCCCATTACTAACTGTCCTGGGCTACGGGAATTGGTTCGCCTACTGGGGGGTTGTAGGATCCATCATGATCGAGAAATTGGGTCGTGACAACTTGGTATCAGATGTAATGACCCTTCCAGTCATTTACACGTTTTCGCCTTTTTTGTACCATTAGAGCTTACTTGTAGTGGCCCAAGTCATTTATGGCTTGTCGGGATCGGTAGTTCGGTGCCCGGGCCATTTGTTTGGTCTTTATGGTCATTCCTCATTTTAGAGCTTCAACTTTGGAAATCGTTGACTTCCATCAACATTCTTGGCAATATCAAAGAATTAAACCAAGGTTCTAGGTCAAAGGAATCTCTTACTCGAAAGTATGAGTTAAAGAAATGCCTCGTGTAACACCTCGCCCGTTTGGAAGGTTTAAAATAACTCGTGCCTTTGGGGTAAGACTAATAGTGTCTAATATACTAAGAAGGATGTGTTATGAGGTATTGTAATGGCAAAATGGTCGTATGATAAGTTTTGAAGTCAAGCAAGTTGCGAAACAAAAGTAGGAAAAAGTTATTGTAAATTTATTTAAAGAATTCTCTTCAAATTTGGGTTAAATGTCTTTGGGTGTTTCTCCCTATCTATAAAGAGTTAGTGGGCCCCCAATATACCAAATCTAAGGTCTACGAGTCTAGTTTCCAACAAACTAAACCGTTTGTCCATACGATTTCAGAATAGAGAGATATTCATGTTTTTGTAAGACTGCACAAGCAGACACGTCAAAGCGGGGCCCGCATCCTAAGTCGGTTTTGCTTTATAAAAGGTGTTCCAGCTTCTCTTTAAATCATAAAAATCACCCAAAAATTTCAGAAAATCAGAGGGAGAGTCCATAAATAATCCATGGACTTTGATCCTTTCAATTCGGAAGTTTAACGGAAGTTGCTCTACGTCGCGAGCTCGTCATTTTGGTATAGTTTTCCCCATCGATTTCATGGCGTATCTTCGTGAGTGTTGATGCAGCGAGATAGCAGGTGTTTTCTAAGTATTTGGCAGTAGCTATGGAGTTATTTTTGTGAGGTATGGATCCCGTATACTTATCTATTTGTTGGATCAAGATTTTAAGCTTCTAGTTATGAAAAGTTGTTGTTGCCGATATCTTGTAGTAGTTTCTTGTTGATTTTGGATCTGTTTGTTGTTCTTGCAAGGAGGCAGGTTGTTAATCTTGGAATATTGAATATTTTTGTCAAGGAAATCTCTCCCCTACGATCCTCCTTCGTTATTATATGTTCTTGTATTATTTTATGGATTTCTGAGCCACGAAGTGGTATTTTGGATTTGTGGCTTTGGACAGCCCCTTTATCTTGTTATGTTTGGTTATTGTTGTGGTGTTCTGGTTGTGATAAGGTGCTGGAGGGATTGGGAAATTGGTCCATTCTTTTTGGGATCGCATACGATAGTGATTGGATTGGACAACGTGAAGTACGCCTTGAAATAGTGCCTCGGGAGCTCGTCGCTCCTTTGAGATGTGGTTAACATATTATTGTTGGATTTAGCTTCCATTTCTTATTGTTATTGGCCTCATTTTATGTTTTGGAGTTGGCTGGTCGCGAGTGTGACATTAACACCTTATCAAATGGCTATGGCTCGTTCTTGCAGCCTAGTCGATTCTAGCAATTGTTCCATTACCTTGGTTGGTCAGCCTTCATAGAGACGTATTTGGGGCTTCAGTTGAAAGTTTTTTTTTGTGTGATTCAGAGCTTCCCAGAGTAGTTTGAGTCTGGACGACGTCGTTCCCGCAGCTAGTCATCAGATGATAGGTAGGTTATGGTTTTCCCATATCTAGACTCTGCGTTTATAGGCTATAACTGCATTAATTAGCATTCTTGGATGGGTTGTTATAGGTTGGTACCCCAGACCTTGTCCGCCTTTCGTCCGTCTATTTCATATGTTGTTTGTAGTATTCGCGTAGTAATGTATATTACCTTTGTGGTCCTGTGTGGCCTTGCATTGACTCTGGAACATAGATGGTGGGCTACTTGGGAATGTCCGCGAGTCCCGGACATAGAGATTATCCTTTTAGGCTGGTTATGTCTGCTTAGTAGCTATTGGGCCTGTGCAGGGCTGATAGGAAATGTTGTGAGCCGTTGGGCTACTTTTATATTTGTGTGCGAGCATATCATCCATGAAAAAGGTTTTCCCCTGCATGTTTTACTACTGTTTTGGCTGTGAGCCACTACTGACAGTTTTCCTAAATTTGCATGGCCCTGAGTCCTGTTTTTGGTACTGTTGTTGATAGAAAAGGGGATTTATGGATGTTTTCGCACTGGTTTTATTACTGGTACTAGCCTCTGCGGGCCAGAGCACCAGACTTGATTTTGTTACTGATACTAGTCTCTGCGGGGCAGAGCACCAGACTTGATTTTATTACTGATACTAGTCTCTGCGGGGCAGAGCACTAGACTTGATTTACTACAGTTTTAGACCCGGTTAAGCACGGGCACCCTTGGAGGGGTTTTTGAGGCATTTTCTACTAGTTTAGTCCTGGACAGGGTCTGGGCATGCATATTTGAGACTGGGTCTCTATCTTGATCCCGGACTTGCTTCCGGATGACATGTCTTGATATTGAGTTTTAGTATGGGGTCGGGGACCTCCATGGACCTTGCCGCTCCGGGACTGGGGCTTCGGGCTGCGTGCGCCGGAGGGAAGGGTATACGGTGGAGTAGAGGTATACAGGCTGAGTCCTTCTATGCAACCTGCCTACTGGGCCTGATTGGCACCGGAGGAGGTACATACAGAGGTTCTATTTCACATCATATCATATCATGCATTGGGTTCCACCTTTTTTTGTTTTGTGTTCAGTGTACGCTCTGGTAGAATGGGATGCCAGAGGATTTGTTTTCACTTGATTATGTTCCTCGGTTGTATGGGCAGCCGTTAGGACTGTAGGTAGACTATATTTACTCCTGTTTTTACTTATAGCTTGTCTTAGCACCCGGTTCTTGAAAGATTAGTGATGGCTAGCCTGTTGAGGCTTTGGTTGTGGGATTTTTGACTATTGAGAGGGCTTTAGAGTCCTATCTTATTGAGGCACTTTTGTGTGGCCTTTTGAGCAGACTGTGAGACTCTGGTTCTATTCTTGTGGGAAGCTGAGTGGTATCTCTCGGTTATTGTGGCCTAGTTATTTCATCCTAGGGTTGTACTTGTGAGGTGATTCTCTGGTTATGCTATCGTATGATTGGATTGGTGTTATGATTTCCTTATAATGGTTGATTTTATTTTGAGTATGTTAGACTGCTCTCCGTCTTTTCCTTCCACTTGAGGTTACCGGTATACCGCCATTTTCTCAACTCTCTCTCTACTTACTTATATTGTTGTACAAGGACTCCAGGTGCGTTCTTCTTTCCTTCACCAGTGATTCTGTGTGGTTGTATCTCTGTGCTAGCATGTGTTACTTGAAGCTCTTGGTTATGGATGATCTGTGCTAGCTCCTTGTGCCTTGCTTATTGCCTCAGTGACTGCTTTCTTTCTATCTGTTACTTACTGCTTTTATATCTTATATGTGCTCAGTCGGCCTATGATACCTACTGAGTACCCATGGTTTTGGTGCTCATACTACACTTCTGCACTTTTTTGTACAGATATTAGCTGAGCTTTCGCCGTTGATCACGTTAGAGACTCGTGCAGATTTTGGATCTTTGAGACTAGAGTGAGCGCCTGCCGGTCGGGGCTTGTCTACATCTCATCTATTGTACTGTTGCTCCTTGTACTTTCGGAGGTAATTTATGTTGTATTTTGTTATTTCTAGCACTTGTATTCTATTAGAAGCTTCTGTACTGTCGATACCAAGTCTTGGAGTTGGTGTAGTTTCCTTTATGTATTTATATTCGAGTTTTGCTTTCGCTTATTTCTGCTTGCTGGTGCATTTTGGTTAGGCAGTAGCCCATTACTAACCGTTCTGGGCTACGGGAATTGTTTCGCCTACTGGGGATTGTAGGTGCCATCATGACTTGAGAAATCGGGTCATGACAACTTGGTATCAGAGCTCTAGGTTCAACGGTGTCATGGTACAGAAGAAAGTGTCTAAGTAGAGTCTCGTGGATCGGTACGCTGACGTCCGTATCCTATCTGCGGGAGGCTACAGGGCATTGTTAGGAAAAGTTTCATCTTCTTGGCTCCTCATCGTGTGTTCCTCGCTCTATTGACTTCTAAACTTTGGTTGTTCATTCATTCTGAGATGCCTCATACGAGTGCGATAGCGGTTGGTGCCGAGGCTTCTATGCCTGTTGCTTCAATGCTTCTATCAGTGCCATGACTCTAGAGTGAGGGTTTACTGCACTAGATAGGGGGTGTTGGGTCAGCCCAACCTCCGACTGGATTTATAGCGACCTCATTGCTTCAGGACATCGTGGCTAGGACTCTGAATCCTCCGGTGAGTGTTTCAGTACCTGGTTTTGTGAGTGGTGCTTCAGTTATAGTTGAGCTTCTAGTTCTTCAGCAGGGTTGTCTGTCGGTATTGGAGTACAAAGCAAGATTTTCCCATCAGATTTCATCTGGTATAGGCTGTTTTTGGTGTGGTGAGCATGGGCACCTTGCTAGGAATTGCCCTAGGATTGTGTATCCCAGACAGCCTGGTTGTTATCATTGTGGAGAGATTGGTCACCTTTATTGAGTTTGTCCCCAGCGAGGGCTGGTTGGGGCTTCAATTTTGACCACTCAGTTCAGAGTTAGACCCCATCATCTTGATGCTCTTCTTGGTGGGCCAGAGGTAGAGGTTCCTGACATCGTTACTCCAGGTCAGGCTTTTGCTACCTTTGACTTATGTTAGTCCCGCTCGTGTTGCGACTCTATAATTGTTTCTATGGCTACCTGCTACTTGTTTAAGTTGTTTGGCTACCCGAATTATAGTATCGATATGTTGTTTTATTGGTAGTTTATTCTTTAGTAGTGGATAGGGGTAAGTTAGCCTTGAGAGGTGTTTTGCCGGAGTTGTAGCTCGTGGGTAGTTCTTGTTAGTCTATTTCTAATTGGCTTAACCTTGTTTCATTGTGATTCTGGACTTTTGGTTGGGTTTCCCTTATTGAGCGGTCCTAGATGATTGTTGCCTAGGCCGTTATCTAGCGTGGCTAGAGATCCATGTAATAGTTCAGTGTATTACCGGTAGTTGGGCCGGAGTTGAGATTTTGCCTCAGTTGGGAGGTATTGGTTATGCTAGTGTGCATAGATTGGTTTGATCTAGACTCTTGAGTGTCTAGAGTCCACCCTCTTTGTTGATTAGTTTAGGAGGTTGGTAGGTATATGGGTTGTTCCCGTAGTCTCATCCACTTCCTGGTTCGTTGGGTGTTTTGTTGTATCTTTAGCTCCAGTTGGAATGAATCTTGATCGAAGTTCTTTCGATGAGCTCTAGATGTTGGCATCGTGATTGGGTCTTGACTTTAAGAACTTCTGACTAAGTATTGATCGTAACCTCATGGTTAGGTTGTATTTGTAAGCATTCCGGGTGAGTTGGGCATCCGGCCCATCCTTCTCCTGCCTTATCGAATTTGACGTGTAGCTATGAGTAGTAAGGTAATGGCTTCAGGTTCTTATTCGAGAAAAGATTTGTAAGGTTTAGTATGTGCTAAGGAAGCATTTTTGTTTAGTTGAAAAAGAAGGGAGATAACTCTTTGTATGTGTTTATGTGTCCTCGTAGTTGCCTGAGGTGGCGATGAAGGCTTGCTTTGGAATTGTGTGTCGGTGATTCGATTCAGCCATCTACATATTGATGTGGGTTTTCCATTGATTGGTTTTGTTTCAGTAGAAACTGCGGTGTTGGCAATTAGCATATTTAGGCCTAGTTGTCTTGGGTTCCTAAGGGTTCATTGGCAGCATCCTGGTTTGACCAAGGCTTTAGTTGGCAGTTTTGAAAGTTGGGGTTCAAAATCATGGCTTGGCAGGTTACATTGAATGGTTCGTGGTAGTTTCTATTTGGTTGCAGCATCCTAGTGTCGGGAGGCAGTGGGTGCGGGCAACTTAGCTTCTTTACTTCAGTTGTGGATGCGGCTATTGGCCTTGGACACCTAGTCCTTGGCTAACCTCTGCAAGAGTCGAGATATTCTAGATTTCAGCAGTGTTCTAGTTAGTACGAGGTTCTTCTACCATGGTTGGACAGACTCAGCGGTGTAAGTTTGAGCTTCAGCCGTGGTGTATTCTTTATGTGGTCAGCTTGTGCGGGTTGAGACTACCGAGGATATTTTGAGCTCTGATGATACGTAGAGACTAGTAATCGCCATTCATTTGCCAAGAATTTGAAAGCTTATTTAATTAATTCCTCAAGAGTTGTTGTTTATGTGGGGTTCCACTGTTGGTTAGACTCGGCCAGTATGGACTAAAAGTTTGTTATGATATATCCTTCGAAGTGGTTGGTGTTTGCAGAACCAGTAGAGCGGTTGATTCGAGCCAAAGGGATGAGTTGAAAGTATATGCAAAAGTTTCTATGGCTAGATGGTAACTTTGAACCCCATGCACCTTTTTCCTTTGCCTTCGGGGTGTTTGGACTTGATATTTGTAGCATGGTGTACTTCTTCCTGAGGTGAGATTCGTAAGGCAATTTCACATTCAAATGGTGTTCGAGTGTTCAGAGTAGAAGTAGTGTTTTCTAGAGTTGGGAGCTTGGCTCATGGTTACAGACTTCGGGGTAGGCTTACCACACTTCTTGCAGGATCATGGTTTTGGTTTGGGTCTTTTGGGCAGGTTGCCCTGGTTCATTCACTTTCAGCTGATTCAGACCTGGCACGGTTCAATTAGCGAATTTGATGTTAGAAAAAATATTCGTTCGTTTGTTGGTGGTCAGTCAAGGCAGGTAACTTTAGTTTCAATAATATGCTACGGGTTGTTATCTTGGATGGCAAAGGCTAGTAGCCTATATATTGGCTTAAAACGCATTTGAAATAAAATGGATGACTTCGTTCGTGGTAAAGTATAAGCAGGAACTATGGATCTCCGGTGTGTCAGTTGATGCTTCGAGGGTGGTTTGAGTGTTCAGCTTGTATGCAACTTCCTTTTTGTGGTGCTAAAGGATTCAGTTCAGAAAAAAAGGGGCTTTTGCGGAACAGCGGGTTCATGAGTTAGAGTTTCAGGTTGATGGATTTTCTGGTAAACTTGGTATGGTTTTGAGGATTTGAGTTTTGTGTGTTGATAGCCTTGGTGCACTGGTTTCGGTGTTGTGTAGGTGCTTTTTGGTTAAGATTCTCGAGGTTCAGTTTGGGTTGGCAGATCTTTGGAGGTTGAAATCTAGCTTGGCTAGTAAGAAATTAAGGCTTGTTTGCTTTCTTTGGTTCTGTTCCATTGGGTGTCGTCCGGTCGCGGAGGTTACCCGCGTTGTCTAAGAGAGTAGTGCGGGCGTTGTATCCGCTATTCTTAAATCTCTGGTATTTTCTTCCTTCCTGACTTTCAGGACGAAAGTCTTTTTAGTAGTGGATGATGTACTGACCCTTCCGGTCATTTACATGTTTTCGCCTTTCTTGTACCATTAGAGCTTACTTGTAGTGGCCCAAGTCATTTATGGCTTGTCGGGACCGGTAGTTCGGTGCCCGGGCCATTTGTTTGGTCTTTATGGCCGTTTCTCATTTTAGATCTTCAACTTTGGAAATCGTTGACCTCCGTCAACATTCTTGGCAATATCAAAGAATTAAACCAAGGTTCTAGGTCAAAGGAATCTCTTACTCGAAAGTTTGAGTTAAAAAAATGCCTCGTGTAACACCTCGCCCGTTTGGAAGGTTTAAAGTAACCCGTGCCTTTGGGGTAAGACTAATAGTGTCTAATATACTAAGAAGGATGTGTTATGAGGTATTGTAATGGCAAAATGGTCGTATGATAAGTTTTGAAGTCAAGCAAGTTGCGAAACAAAAGTCGAAAAAAGTTATTGTAAATTTCTTTAAGGAATTCTCTTCAAATTTGGGTTAAATGTATTGGGGTGTTTCTCCCTATCTATAAAGAGTTAGTGGTCCCCCAATATACCAAATCGAAGGTCTACGAGTCTAGTTTCCAACAAACTAAACCGTTTATCCATACGATTTAAGAATAGAGAGATATTCATGTTTTTGTAAGACTGCACAAGCAGATACGTCAAAGCGGGGCCCGCATCCTAAGTCGGTTTTGCTTTATAGAAGGTGTTCCAGCTTTGCTTTAATTCATAAAAATCACCCAAAAGCTTCAGAAAATTAGAGGGAGAGTCCAAAAATAATCCATGGACTTTGATCCTTTCAATTCGGAAGTTTAACGGAAGTTGCTCTACTTCGCGAGCTCGTCATTTTGGTATAGTTTTCCCCATCGATTTCATGGCGTATCTTCGTGGGTGTTGATGCAGCGAGATAGCAGGTGTATTCTGAGTATTTGGCAATAGCTATGGAGTTATTTTGGTGAGGTATGGATCCCGTATACTTATCTATTTGTTGGATCAAGATTTTAAGCTTCTAGTTATGAAAAGTTGTTGTTGCCGATATCTTGTAGTAGTTTCTTGTTGATTTTGGATCTGTTTGTTGTTCTTGCAAGGAGGAAGGTTGTTAATCTTGGAATATTGAATATTTTTGTCAAGGAAATATCTCCCCTACGATCCTCCTTCGTTATTATATATTCTAGTATTATTTTATGGATTTCTGAGCCACGAAGTGGTATTTTGGATTTGTGGCTTTGGACAGCCCCTTTATCTTGTTATGTTTGGTTATTGTTGTGGTGTTCTGGTTGTGATAAGGTGCTGGAGGGATTGGGAAATTGTTCCATTCTTTTTGGGATCGCATACGATAGTGATTGGATTAGACAACGTGAAGTACGCCTTGAAATAGTGCCTCGGGAGCTCGTCGCTCCTTTGAGATGTGGTTAACATATTATTGTTGGATTTAGCTGCCATTTATTATTGTTATTGGCCTCATTTTATGTTTTGGAGTTGGCTGGTCGCGAGTGTGACATTAACACCTTATCAAATGGTTATGGCTCGTTCTTGCAGCCTCGTCGATTCTAGCAATTGTTCCATTACCTTGGTTGGTCAGCCTTCATAGAGACGTATTTGGGGCTTCAGTTGAAAGTATTTGTTTTGTGTGATTCAAAGCTTTCCGGAGCAGTTTGAGTCTGGACGACGTCCTTCCCGCAGCTAGTCATCGGATGACAGGTAGGTTATGGTTTTCCCCTATCTAGACTTTGCGTATATAGGCTATAACTGCATTAATTAGCATCCTTGGATGGGTTGTTATAGGTTGGTACCCCAGACCTTGTCCGCCTTTCGTCCGTCTATTTCATATGTTGTTTGTAGTATTCGCGTAGTAATGTATATTACCTTTGTGGTTCTGTGTGGCCTTGTATTGACTCTGGAACATAGATGGTGGGCTACTTGGGAATGTCCGCGAGTCCCGAACATAGAGATTATCCTTTTAGGCTGGTTATGTCTGTTGAGTATCTATTGGGCCTGGGCAGGGCTGATAGGAATTGTTGTGAGTCGTTGGGCTACTTTTATATTTGTGTGCAAGGATATCATCCATGAAAAAGCTTTTCCCCTGCATGTTTTACTACTGTTTTGGTTGTGAGCCACTACTGAGAGTTTTCCTAAATTTGCATGGCCCTGGGGGTCCATTTTTGGTACTGTTGTTGATAGAAAAGGGGATTTTTGGATGTTTTCGCACTGGTTTTATTACTGGTACTAGTCTCTGCGGGGCAGAGCACCACACTTGATTTTATTACTGATACTAGTCTCTGCGGGGCAGAGCACCAGACTTGATTTTATTACTGATACTAGTCTCTGCGGGGTGGAGCACTATACTTGATTTACTACAGTTTTAGACCCGGTTACGCCCGGGCACCCTTGGAGGGGTTTTTGAGGAATTTTCTACTAGTTTAGTCCTGGACGGGGTCTGGGCATGCATATTCGAGACTGGGTCTCTATCTTGATCCCGGACTTGCTTCCGGATGACATGTCTTGATATTGAGTTTTAGTATGGGGTCGAGGACCTCCATGGACCTTGCCGCTCTGGGCCTGGGGCTTCGGGCTGCGTTCGCCAGAGGGAAGGGTATATGGTGGAGTAGAGGTATACGGGCTGAGTCCTTCCATGGAACCTGCCTGTTGGGACTGATTGGCACCGGAGGAGGTACATACAGAGGTTCTATTTCACATCATATCATATCATGCATTGGATTCCACCCTTTTTTGTTGTGTGTTCAGTGTACGCTCTGGTAGTATGGGATGCCGGAGGGTTTGTTTTCACTTGATTGTGTTCCTCGGTTGTATGGGCGGCCGTTGGGACTGTAGGTAGACTATATTTACTCCTGTTTTTACTTAGAGCTTGTCTTGGCACCCGGTTCTTGAAAGATTAGTGATGGCTAGCCTGTTGAGGCTTTGGTTGTGGGATTTTTGATTATTGAGAGGGCTTTAGAGTCCTATCTTATTGAGGCACTTTTGTGTGGCCTTCTGAGCAGAGTGTGAGACTCTGGTTCTATTCTTGTGGGAAGCTGAGTGGTATCTCTCGGTTATTGTGGCCTAGTTATTTCATCCTAGGATTGTACTTGTGAGGTGATTCCCTGGTTATGCTATCATATGATTGGATTGGTGTTATGATTTCCTTATACTGGTTGATTCCATTTTGAGTATGTTAGACTGCTCTCCGTCTTTTCCTTCCACTTGAGGTTACCGGTATACCGTCATTTTCTCAACTCTCTCTCTACTTACTTATATTTTTGTACAAGGACTCCAGGTGCATTCTTCTTTCCTTCACCAGTGATTATGTGTGATTGTATCTCTGTGCTAGCATGTGTTACTTGAAGCTCTTGGTTATGGATGATCTGTGCTAGCTCCTTGTGCCTTGCTTATTGCCTCAATGACTGCTTTCTTTCTATCTGTTACTTACTGCTTTTATATCTTATATGCGCTCAGTCGGCCTATGATACCTACTGAGTACCCATGGTTTTGGTGCTCATACTACACTTCTGCACTTTTTTGTGCATATATTAGCTGAGCTTTCGCCGTTGATCAAGTTAGAGACTCGTGCAGATTTTGGATCTTTGAGACTAGGGTGAGCGCCTGACGGTCGGGGCTTGTCTACATCTCATCTGTTGTACTGTTGCTCCTTGTACTTTCGGAGGTAATTTATGTTGTATTTTGTTACTTCTAGCACTTGTATTCTATTAGAAGCTTCTGTACTGTCGATACCAAGTCTTGGTGTTTGTGTAGTTTCCTTTATGTATTTATATTCGAGTTTTGCTTTCGCTTATTTCTGCTTGCTGGTGCATTTTGGTTAGGCAGTAGCCCATTACTAATCGTTCTGGGCTACGGGAATTGGTTCGCCTACTGGGGATTGTAGGTGCCATCATGACTTGAGACATCGGGTCGTGACAGCTATTAGTTTTCTAAGTGCTCTAATACTTGCCTTTTTAATGATGCCAAAAGGGGGAAGGGTGGTGTGATAAATAAATGTATGAAGTTGCCTGAGTTGCCTTGATTGTTGAATGCCATGTGGTGGGACTTATGAGATCTTGCTATGTTATGTTATGATCATTCAATAGTAGTGATGGCATGAATATGGTGGTGTGTTATAATATCCATCGTGATTGCTAAGATTTTTAATGGTGATACAGTGGGTTTACTGGTTATGTGGGTGTAGTGATGGTAGTGAAGGAGAAAGAATCATATGATATGGAAAATATAATTTTTCTTAGATTTGACAGTTTGTTGACGTGGTGCTGATATAACAATGATGTGGAGGCAAGTGTAGAACACCTCCCATTATGTGAATGGTTATATATGTCTTAGGGGGTGTTAAGAGTGAGTTTATTATCATGTGTTATTAAAAGTGAAAAGTTGAATTGTCCACCACGTCCGCGACATGTGCCACAGATCCAGACTTGGAAGGCCCAGGTGCCTGCTAATCTTCCAAGTGTACCTGTCAAGGATATAGGGAATATAAGAGGCACGAATAATACGCAGGTGTTAACAAGTGAGGATGTGCAATAGGAGGATGCATCTTGGCAAGTGGTGACTAATAAATTAGTACATAAGAAGACTTACACAAAGATGTCGGGTGCACAACATAACTAGATGGGAGACCTCTTGCCTAGTAACATGCTGCAAGGCCAGAGTAGTAGAGATGGAGGGCAAGGTGCTAGTTCTTCTTAGCACATCACTTGAATGATAGTAGTTTGGAATGTCCGGGGTTTTAATAATATAGTTAAGCATAGAGAGATGAAGGAGTTTTTAAGAAGAAATAAAGTTAGACTTATAGCTATTAGTGAGCATAGAGTTAAAGAAGCGGAAGCTGCTAAAATTTTAAATAAAGTTGCTACAGGGTGGAGCTGGTGCACGAATGCCTCAATATCAGAGAGGGGGCGCTTATGGGTGATTTAGGACCCATCAGTTGTTGCGTTTGTGAAACAGGAAGGGAAGGCACAATATATTCATGTTACAGTGACTTATTACAAGAGTAATGTTGAATTCAAGTTTACTGCAGTCTATGGTTTTCACACTGTTCCGACTAGAGCTCCATTATGGGAGGACATAAAAGGGGATAGATGGGAGAGTTAAAGAAGCATGGTTGGTAATGGGGGATTTTAACTCAATTCCAGATAAAGATGACAGAATGTATGGCTCTGAGGTGCAAGACTATGAAGTGAAGGATTTCAGGAGCTTTATGATGCATTTTAATATGACAGAACTAGGGACAGTGGGGAGGTCTTACATTTGGACTAACAATCATGTTTTCAGCAGAATTGATAGGGTTGTAGTAAGCTCACAATGGATGTTACTGATACGCCCAAATTACAACTCCAATTATGAAGCGTAAGCGGTCGTCGTCAAATATAGAACCCAACAGAGGTTGGGGTCGATCCCACAGGGAATAAGGTGCAAATTAAATCGATAGTGAATCAAATGACTAGTAGTCGATAGTTTCCGGTAAATTGGGGGGTGTTGTGTGAACAATATTTTAACCAAAGCAAATAATAATGCGCGATTAATAATCAATATGAGAGTGAACTAGGGAAGTGTTCACCATGGCGTCGTAACAATTTCGACTCAAGGCTTGATGGGGTTCTCTCTATATGCATATCACGATGTGATTGAATTCATGGTGTCCTCTAAACGTTTCTCAACCAATTAGACAAATTTCCTTTTCAATTCTCTCCAACTTGAAAAGGTAAACTTTATTGTTTCAATCCTAAACATCAAGTAGATTAATCTAGTTACAACATTAATCATGAGACGAGAGTTGGTAGTCTCAAATCCTTGTAGTTAATCAAATTTCCCGGTTTTAATCTCTTTACTCAAGCAAATTAAACCTAGGTATGTTCTAATGTTTGAAACCACTAGAAAATGTTAGTAAGTGAATGATTAACCACGTGACAACATAAAGATTGAAACCTACGCTACCCGGAATCTATATTGCTACTTTTGCCATGGCTCCCACAACCCTAGTTGTGGGAAGTTAGTTACTCATGTTTGCAAAACGAAAGAATGAAGAAATAGTATTCATAATAATAAAAAAGAGTTCTTACAAAAGAGATGAACACAAGCTTCAAGCTTTTCAAGAACAAGAGTCTAAAATCCCAAGAACGTTCAAGAACAAGATGATCAAGAAGAAAAACGTGATTGTGTAGTGTTTTCCTCTCGAATTCTCGCTCAAAATAATCCTAGAACTATTGGGTAATGAACTTGTGATGAATAATTAAAATAAACCTAACTTAGGGTATATGTAGGAGTCCAGGAAATAAACCCAAAAACGTTCGGAATCCGCGTCGCGCGTACTGCCTCAACTTGATGGTCTGGGTGACGGACCGTCACATGCTTGACGGACTGTCACAGTGGCCGTCGCCACTAGGCAGTGTGCTGCCTCAACTTGACGGTCTACTTGACGGACCGTCACATGTATGACGGCCTGTCATGGTGGCCGTCACTCTTAACCAGTGTGTTGCTCGACTTGACGGTCTTCTTGATGGACAGTCACATGGGTGACGGCCCATCATGGTGGCCATCACTCTTAACCAGTGTGCTGCTCGACTTGATGGTCTTCTTGACGGCCGTCACATGGGTGACGGCCTATCATGGTGGCCGTCACTCTTAACCAGTGGCACTCATTTGATCGTATTTCCTTCCTTTTCTATGTTTTTCGCTATTTCCTGCAATTCCAACACAAAAACATCAAAAATGACGACGGTTGCTTCAAAACTCACGATTATTCTTAGTTAAAGGAGTCAAATGTGCCGTAGAATGGCGGCACATCAACACCCTCAACTTAAAACGTTCGCTTGTCCTCAAGCAACATGACAATAGAAACAAAAAGACGACTCAACTAAGACTCGTGTCACTAGCAAATCATGGACCTTCAACAGTTCATCAAATTTTAAATCAAGCCACCCCCCGGTAGCACACAAATGTATGCAACATTAAGTTGCAAGGATCCAAACATGTCATTTCGATATGATAGAACATTATGCATACACACGCGCAGCTATCCTAACAGTCAATAGATAATACGGAGATCTTGGTGCCCTCACCACAAAGAAGTCCCACACACCGAATTTAGGACTAGGTAAGACGCTCGCACTCACAAATGATTTCAAACAGTGCACATGCGATGCTAAGGCTTGCCCTTACTATTCTATTTCAGTTCTTTAGAAAGCCGCTCGGGATCACTACAGGACTTGTTTTGGCTTGTAATGGGGCTTCGGGTGTAGGTAGGATACGTTTGGGGAATAGTGACTAAACCCTCCTTGGAATCACCGACCTACTATTTCCACATAACTTTACATTGTCCATCCTTATTCACCTCTTTATTCCCTTGTTTCTAGCTACAGGTGCGGCCTCTTTATTTTGACAACTCTTTTTATTTCTTTTTCGTATTTTGACAACTCTTTTTATTTCTTTTTCGTTCTTTTCGTAGACACACACCCGAAGTTTTCATTCTATTCACAACCAATCTTATCCCTCCTAATTCTCTTCTCATTTACCTCTATAGTAGCCACCCTCAACTTAGGCTGATTGCCTGAGTTGAGGTGCACGATGTCCAAGGAAGGACCAGGGCCAAAACAAGGATTCAAAGTTAAATAGGAACGGTGACAGGTAATTGAATGAACAGGGTCAATTATGGCTCAAACAGGGATCAAAGGGATTATTTACATTTGGACGGTCTTATAGGCTAAGTGGACTGCACACAAAAAGGGCCTGTGATCCTTTCCTAAGCAACCAACTTCAAACTTAACAAAATAGACCGGGCAAGTTCTAGATGCATGCACAGAGTAATAATTTATAACAATATGCTCACACACACTTGGCACCAAGAAATCATACCGCTACTAACTACCAAGACAACAACTCGGCTTAAGCATACTTATTCCAATCATAACCACACAATGACATTCAAGGATCCAGACAGTCAACCGTTTCACACATAAGAACAAAATCAACTTTTTCAGAGGGGGCTCCTTTTAGTCCATTTTTTCAACAAAAAAAAATGCCATGCCTTGCTATAGACAAATTTAAACGACAACCTAAACATGCCGGTTCTACTAGATAGCACACTGGAGGAAAAGAAACACGGCAACAAAAACCTCCGGTGGTGGTACTCCTACCCCTAGCAAAAGAATGTAGCATTGCCCTCAATGCTCAAGGAAACAGATATTTAGAATAAAGGAATAGGGGTACCTGGGAAACCTAGGTTTCCGTACGCGGCTCATCAACATCTGGGGTCTTTTCAGACTCCGGTGCCGCACTGGATGATGCCCCACCTGCTTGGGCACGCACTCTTTCCTGTCGCAGCTGCTCATCTATTACCGACCGCTTCTTCGCGACCTCTAACTCGTCCTCCTCAGCTGATATCTTTTTGTGCTTCCTCTTCTTTGATTTCTTTACCCCACTTTCGCCTACTTGGGGTTCACTAATTTTCAGAGGACGACCCATCAAATCCACAAATGTGGTTTCTTCGTCCAAGTCCAAGAACTCCAAAGTCTCCTCATAGAGCGCTTTTTCTTGCTTGAGGACCGTAATATCATTTTTCACATTCTTTTGCTCCGCATCAAATCTCGCCAGGTCCGGAATGCTCATTTCGTTTAGCCTTGCATCCATCCGGGTTTCCATTGCATCGACCCTTGCGCGCAGCCCCTCAAATGGCTTCAGAGCCTCCCGTATTGCTTCATCAATGGTAGGTTTGAACAAGTCCGTCCATGCGGTAATTTGTTTATCCAATTGCTTCTGCTTTTGCACCATTTTAGCAAAATTCTGGGGGTTCAGGTGATA
Source organism: Jaltomata sinuosa (assembly GCA_003996215.1). Lineage (NCBI taxonomy): Eukaryota > Viridiplantae > Streptophyta > Magnoliopsida > Solanales > Solanaceae > Jaltomata > Jaltomata sinuosa. The sequence goes on along the minus strand of QJPP01000367.1, from coordinate 411,859 downwards.
TTCTGGTAGTAGAGGGGGCCTTGCTGCCGTGCCAGAGCTTTCAGCAGTCGCTCTCGTTGTCTGTGAAGTTATCGGATCAAACACCGCAAGTGGCATTTCAGTGCCTGATGGGGTGTCTGTTGCCTCGGAGGTGGTTGTGGTTGGCTCTTCGAATATCTGAGGCTTATGAATTCTTATTTCAAACTTAGTGTCATCCTTGGATTTGTCGATATTTTGCTTTGATGACGCTGCCACTTGCTTATCAATATCATCCCATATTGGCACCTCTGCACGCCTGCATAACTCGGTCACTAGACACGGGAACGGCAGCGAAGAAGTAGTTTTTATGGCCCGGGTCCGCATCTCGTCTGCAATTATCATTCCGAAGTTGATTACGTACCCGGCTATCAAGCTTGCCACAAGGATGGCTCTTCCCTCAGCCAAATTATTGTCTCCTCCTGTTGGAAATAACCTGAGCCGCACAACTGCCCACCAAAACTTTGCTACGAAGCTTAGTGATTACTTTGATATCCGTCCCCTCTGAGTCAGCCAAGATGGTGAGCCATCAGTCAATGTTCAGGCCAACCATGGTCTCTGCGGGTAGGCGTTGGAGATCTTGTCATGAAACTCTGGCATATCAGGTGGAGGGATGTATTCAGGGCCAAAGAGGGCCCTGTTGATCATTTCTCGTGAGATGTCCACTTTCTTACCCCGAACGGGCACCCTGTCCTGCCTTGGGGCTGATTTAACCCCTTTTTCTGGTTCACATTTGTTCTCCAGCAGTGCCAAATAGTTAGCGTAGAATTCCCGGACTAGTTCTGGATAATAGAATCCCGGGGGCGAGCTCATCCACTCGAACTGATACCTCTGAAACTGTGTCTGAAGAACTGGGTATTCCGGCAGATCTGTTGTCATGACTTGCACTTCTTCGGCGATCGGTCTTTTGTGTCTTCTTGACATCGTTTTGGTAAGACCGTCAAGATAGTGCTTGTGAGCCTCCTTAAATGCCCACCGTATCGATTCTCTGTCCATGGGAGCACTCCCTGCAATTTTGGTAGTTTCAGGACCACCTACATCCTCCGGATTGGGGCTGGAGCTACCACTTTCATCCGATCCACTACCGCTCCCCGACTCACTGCTAGATGACCCACTCTCCTCTTCAGACTGGGAAACTTGGGTGGTTATTTGTTTTGCTAGCCTAGTCTGGTAAGTCGGGGCTTCAACTGCTTCGTCGCTACTTGATTCATCAATTAGGGTCCGAGTTGTAGCGATCCTTTCTTTCTTCTTTAGTGCTTGACCGCGACGCGGTTGTTGTTTTTGGGCCATGTACCTGCACGTGAATGAGTTCAAACATGTGAGAACAGGAGAACACAATATAATACGTACTGTCTCGGAGTGACGGTTTGGGTGACGGTCCGTCACAGGTGTGACGGACCGTCACACCGACCGTCACTTTGAGACAGTTGGTCTGTCTATTATTGACGGCTTGACTGACGGACCGTCACGCATGCAACGGGCCGTCACGCCAACCGTCACTGCTAGACAGTAAATTTTCTCCTTCTTTGAGGCATTTCATCGAACACCTTGTGCTCTTTTCGGGATATTGCTATTTTTTGTGGTATTTGATTTCATACGGTCACCACCCAACCAATAATTAATCTCATGGGTTACTCAAGACTTCACCCATGTCAATCTTATGATTTCAAACAACAATGATACCCTATTTCTACCCAACAACATTTTACATTATCTCAATTTCATAAATATACAAACCCAACAATTTCCTTCGTATTTCTTCATGCTACTCAAATAATCTCAACGATGAAGAGTTTAGAATCATACCTTGATCTTGTTAGGTAGAAGAAATTGCTATTCCCTTTTGATTTGTATGAACCGATGGACAACTTAGCGGGAATTTGTTGGTTTGGTGCGTTTTGAACGATGGTGAAGAAAGGTACTTGGGAGCAAATTGTAGACCAACTTGGAGAGGAGACGGATTGTGGTTTTTAATGGAGGTTTGGAGTTTGAGATTAGAAGATAAGTGGTAAAATGATGAAGATGAAATTAATATACTCGGAAGGGTCCCGTTGGTTTTGGGTCGGGTTGCTTTTAAAATAAAAACTTACCTGATGCAGCTGCCTAGAGTGACGGTCCGTCAACGCCTCGACGGTCCGTCACTTAGGGCGTCACATTTAGGCAGTGAGCCCCTGTGAGGATTATGGTTGACGGCCCGAGATGACAGTCCGTCACGTCTTTGATGGTCCGTCGAAAACACCGTCACTTTAAAGCAGTGGGCATTAATATTTTGTCAATTTTGTGACGGTCCGTGTGACAGTCTGTCGTATAGTTGACGGCCCATCAACGGTCACCGTCACTCTTAGACAGAACCTCTGATACGTCCATTCTTTGTACCTGCACACTCAACGCACATATTAACCAATTCTAACAAATCAAATTTTTCTAAGACTATACTACAACAACAATTTATGGGTTGCCTCCCATACTTCGCCTGATTTAACGTCGCTGCACGACGCGGGTGTCTTGATTACTCAGACTTCATCAAGATACACCAGAGACAGAACATGTACCTCCTCCAGGTGGCCCAGATATTGCTTTACTCTCTGCCCATTTGCTTTGAAAAACTCACCATCATTATTTTTGAGTTCAATCGCACCGGATGGGAATACTTGGTGTACTTTGAATGGTCCGGACCATTTGGATTTGAGTTTCCTGGGAAATAATTTGAACCTTGAGTTGAACAACAATACCAAGTCCCCTACCTTGAACTCCCTTTTCTCAATCTTACTGTCATGGTACAGCTTCATTCGTTCCTTGTAGAGAGCGGACCTCTCATATGCTCGCAATCGGAACTCGTCCATCTCATTTAATTGTTCCAACCTTAGTTCCGATGCCTCTTTCCAACTGAGATTTAACTTTTTGAGCGCCCAAAGGGCCTTGTGCTCGAGTTCCACGGGCAAGTGACACGCTTTACCAAAAACAAATTGGTAAGGAGACATACCTATTGGCGTCTTAAACGCTATTCGGTACACCCAGAGTGCGTCATCCAGCTTCCTCGCCCAATCTTGCTGGTTCACATTCACAGACTTAGCCAAGATCTCTTTAATCTCCCGGTTCGACACCTCGACTTGTCCACTGGTTTGGGGGTGATAAGTGTGGCTACCTTGTGTTGCTTCACTCCATATTTTGCTAGAGCAGCCCGTAACACCTTATTACAAAAATGTGAGCCTCCATCACTGATGATTGTGCGAGGGGTGCCAAACCGAGCAAAGATGTTTCTTTTTAAGAACGCCATCACACTTCTCCCTTCGTTATCGGCTAAAGCAACCGCCTCTACCCACTTTGACACATAATCCACCGCTACCAAGATGTAGCGGTTCCCGTAAGAACTTTCAAAAGGGCCCATGAAATCTATTCCCCATATGTCGAACAACTCAACCTCGAAAATAGTGGACATGGGTAGCTCTTATCGACGAGAGATTGCTCCTTTTCGTTGGCATTGATCACAGAACTTGGCAAATTCATATGAATCTTTCTGGATTGTCGGCCAATAATAACCACACTGTAAGATCTTTCGGGCGGTTCGATTACCCGCATGATGTCCTCCAACTGGGGACGAATGGAAAGCTTGCAAGATGCTTGTCATTTTCGCTTCCGGTACACATCTCCTCACTATGTTGTCAGCACACAACCAGAATAAATACGGCTCATCCCAGAAAAACTTACTTGCATCATGGAGAAACTTCTTTTTCTGGTGGAAGTTCAAATCTTCCAGGATCATGTCACTCACCGCATAATTTGCGAAGTCAGCGTACCAAGGCACCATATCATGTGACGCAGCCATCACCTGCTCATCCGGGAATGCATCATCAATTTCCGGTTCCTCTATTACGTTCTCTTCCCTCTCAAGCCTGGACAGATGATCCGCTACCTGGTTCTCACACCCTTTCTGATCTTTGACTTCAAAGTCAAATTCCTGCAACAATAGCACCATCAGATTAGTCGAGGTTTTGCATCCTTTTTGGTCATCAGATACCTCAAGGCTGCATGATCTGTGTGCACCACCACTTTTGTACCAAGTAAGTATGCTCTGAATTTCTCAAAGGCGTATACAACAGCTAGCAGCTCCTGTTCTGTCACTGTGTAGTTCTTTTGCGCCCCATTCAATGCTTTACTAGCATAATAAATGGGGTGAAAAAGTTTGTCTCATTTCTGTCCCAGAACAGCTCCAAGCGCCACACCACTCGCATCGCACATTACTTCGAACGGTTTGGACCAATCCGGGGCAATTATAATAGGAGCATCCACCAACTTTTCTTTAAGGCATTCAAACGCCTTCAAACACTCAGCATCAAATACAAATTTCATCTCCTTTTCAAGCAACTTGCACAATGGGGTAGCAACCTTAGAGAAATCTTTGATGAACCTTCGGTAGAAACCGACATGACCAAGAAAACTCCTCACACCCTTTACTGAAATGGGTGGAGGTAGTCTCTCGATGACTTCAATCTTGGCTCTATCCACCTCTAGACCTCTCATAGATATTTTGTGTCCTAATACAATGCCTTCTTTCACCATGAAATGGCATTTCTCCCAATTTAGCACGAGGTTTGACTCTTCACATCTTTGCAACGCCTGACTCAGATTAGCCAAGCAATCATCAAATGCATCACCCACTACCGAAAAGTCATCAATGAAGACTTCCAATGTGTTCTCCACCATATCAAAAAAGATAGACATCATGCATCTTTGGAAGGTTGCAGGAGCATTGCAAAGACCAAAGGGCATGCGTCTAAAAGCAAACGTACCATAGGGACAGGTGAACGTGGTCTTCTCCTGATCTTCCGAGGGGATAGATATTTGGTTGTACCCCGAATATCCATCTAAAAAGCAATACCAACCTCTTCCAGCTAATCTATCCAGCATCTGATCCATAAAGGGGATGGGGAAATGATCACGGAGAGTACAGGAGTTTAGCTTCCGGTAATCCATACAGACTCGCCAGCCCATGACAGGTCTTAATGGAATCAACTCATTTTTGTCATTTGCTACCACAGTCATTCCTCCCTTCTTAGGAACACATTGCACTGGGCTTACCCACTTGCTATCAGAGATTGGATAAACCACTCCAGCATCGAGCCATTTGATGATCTCTTTCTTCACCACCTCTTGTATTGGCGGATTCAGTCTCCGCTGGTGCTCGGTGGTGGGAGTGCAGTTTTCTTCTAGCTGTATCTTATGAGTACAAATACCTGGTGGGACGCCAATAATATCTGCAATGGTCCAGCCGATTACTCTCTTGTGTCTCCTCAGAGTGGATAATAATGCTTCAACTTGAGATTGCACAAGGTCTGTCGCGATGATTACCGGTAAGGTATCTTTGTCACCCAGAAATGCATACTTCAGATGGCCTGGAAACTCTTTCAACTTTAATACCGGTGCTTCCTCAATAGAAGGCTTTACATGTGGTGTTGGTCTGTTCTTTAAATCGAGATCCAATTTCTTTGGGGCGTAACCATATGACCCCATTCCAACCACAGCATTTACAACTTCCTCATAATCTTCGACGCCATCATCATCGAAATTCATCATAACTGCTGTCAATGTCTCTACAGCAAGTCTTTCTTCAACAGAAACGATCACATCAGATTCTGCAATAGCATCAATAACCGAGACGACATTCATGTCCCTCAGTTGCTTCATTGATATGCACACATTAAACTTCACTACCTCGTCGTTCAACCTAAAATTCAACTCGTTGCACTCCATATCTACCAATACTCTTCCAGTTGCCAAGAAGGGTCGTCCCAAAATAATAGGGACTTCAAAGTCCACTTCGTAGTCCAAAATCACGAAGTCTGCCGGAAATATGAAATTCCCCACCTTCACAAGTACATCATACAAAATACCAACCGGGTGTTTCACCGATCTGTCAGCCATCAATAACCTCATAGTCGTCGGTTTGGGAGCTCCTAAGCCCAACTACCGATAGATGGCTAACGACATCAAGTTTATGCTAGCCCCTAACTCACAAAGAGCCTTGGCAAAGTTAAACTCCCCTATGGTGCAAGGAATAGTGAACGCACCCGGGTCTTCTTTTTTTTGGACCAGCGACCTTGATGAAATGGCGCTACAATGGTGGAGGTTATCTTCCGGTTCAAAACTTACCGACCTCTTCTTTGTGATCAAGTCCTTCATGAACTTGGCATAACCGGGCATTTGTTCAAGCGCATCCACCAGAGGGATGTTTACTGATATCTGTTTGAGCATGGTCATGAAGTTCAGGAACTTTCTATCTTCCACTTTCTTCTTCAGCCGCTGTGGGAAAGGAGGTGGTGGCCGAGGAATCAGAGTTGGAAGTTTTTCAACCTCCTTGCTTTTATCTGTGAGCACTTGAGTAGCATCTTCTTCCGCGCCGGGTTTTTCAGCAGACACTTTCACACCCTCATCCACCATAATTTCAGCATCTACTAACTCATCTTCCTCAGCTACAGCGTCTTTCTGGGTCTGAATTATCGGATGTGTTTCCGATAATGTGTTACCGCTTCTGGTGGTGATTGCCATACAATTCACGTCATTTCTCGGGTTTTGAATTGTGTCACTCGGCAATGTTCCAGCTTTTCTTTGATTTAGAGACGCCGAGACTTGACTTATTTGCTGCTCTAACTGCTTGATTGCGGTGGAATGAGAATTCACTAACTGACTCATTGATGTTAATTCAGATTTCATTTCCTTGACTCCGGAGTCAGTAGATTCCACCTTCAACAACATCTCTGCCATCATATTCTCTAACTTGGACGTCCCTGTCTCATTACTAGTTCTTTCTTGGTTACCAGGTGGTACGTACAACCCACCTCTATCAGTGTTATTTTTCCAGTTCCCCTGATCACGATCTCTGTAGCCAGCTTTCTCATGGTAGTTGTCCCTCTGATAGTTCCGACCTTGGTTTCCCTGGCCATTGGCCTGGAAAACCCCCAAATAATTTGCCTCCTCATCAGACTCGAACTCCGCTGCTCTACTTTGGGAACTCACAACTTTCACTTTCTCCATATTTGCTGATAGCAAATGTTTTGTTAGTAGGTCCATTTGTGTTTTCAGATGGGCCATATCTTGATCCCGCTCTTCCTCTCTCCTGCGCTGTTCTGCAGACATACCCACTGCATGAGTGCTAGCAGCCGTCTCGGTGTCTCGTGTATGCCAGGCCCTGTTGGTTTTAGTGAGCCGGTCCAGAATAGCTGTGGCATCGATGAAAGTGAGACCCATAAACGCTCCACCTGCTGCATTATCTAGTGTCGGCTTGGTAGCCGAATTAAGTGCCCTGTAGAATGTCTGCATTAAGAAATTGTCGGTCAACTGATGGTTAGGGCATTGTGTCAGCTTCTTCTTAAACCGCAACCATGTCTCATGTAACGCTTCGTGAGGTTGCTGTCTGAAATTGCTAATTTCATCCCTCAACTGTATCATCCTAGAGGGAGGAAAGAACCTTTCTAGGAAAGCTCCTTTCAACTCCCCCCAAGTTGTGATAGAGTCGGGGGTCAGCTCCGTCAACCACAATGCTGCCTCATCAGACAGAGACAACGAAAACAACCTGAGCCTGATTGTTGTCTGACTCACTCCAGGCAACTCGAACGACTTGCAAATGCCCACAAAATTCATCAGGTGCTGGTTTGGATCATCACCAGCAGCACCTCGGAACACTCCTCTCAAGTTCAATAGCTGGATCATTGTGCTAGTGATGTTGAACTTGGCTCCGGGCGCTAGCGATGGAAGAGCAATGGCGCTCGTAGCGCCAACTCCATCCAAGTCGATATCCTCATCATTCAGCATAACATCATCTTGCAGACCACCAGCATTCAAATTTTGTTGGGCCTGCAGTTTTGCAGCGAGCCTTGCTTCTTCTTGTTGTGCGGCCATATTCCGCCTCAATGTTCTAGCAAGCTCGGGGTCGTAAGGTAGTGTTGATTCACCCGAGCGCCGGATACTTGGCATGTACAACTCTGTACCCTGTCAAAAACAAAAACAACAAATAAACGTAAAAGCAGGAAAGTATGACTAAGAGTCAAATAAACACACCGGACTTAATAATCAACCGTATTCCCCGGCAACGGCGCCAAAATTTGATACGCCAAATTACAACTCCAATTACGAAGCGTAAGCGGTCGTCGTCAAATATAGAACCCAACAGAGGTTGGGGTCGATCCCACAGGGAATAAGGTGCAAATTAAATCGATAGTGAATCAAATGACTAGTAGTCGATAGTTTTCGGTAAATTGAGGGGTGTTGTGTGAACAATATTTTAACCAAAGCAAATAATAATGCGCGGTTAATAATCAATATGAGAGTGAACTAGGGAAGTGTTCACCATGGCGTCGTAACAATTTCGACTCAAGGCTTGACCGAGTTCTCTCTATATGCATATCACGATGTGATTGAATTCATGGTGTCGTCTAAACGTTTCTCAACCAATTAGACAAATTTCCTTTTCAATTCTCTCAAACTTGAAAAGGTAAACTTTATTGTTTCAATCCTAAACATTAAGTAGATTAATCTTGTTACAACATTAATCATGAGACGAGAGTTGGTAGTCTCGAATCCTTGTAGTTAATCAAATTTCCCGGTTTTAATCTCTTTACTCAAGCAAATTAAACCTAGGTATGTTCTAATGTTTGCAACCACTAGAAAACATTAGTAAGTGAATGATTAACCACGTGACAACATAAAGATTGAAACCTACGCTACCCGGAATCTATATTGCTACTTTTGCCATGGCTCCCACAACCCTAGTTGTGGGAAGTTAGTTACTCATGTTTGCAAAATGAAAGAATGAAGAAATAGTATTCATAATAATAAGAAAGAGTTCTTACAAAAGAGATGAACACAAGCTTCAAGCTTTTCAAGAACAAGAGTCTAAAATCCCAAGAACGTTCAAGAACAAGATGATCAAGAAGAAAAACGTGATTGTGTAGTGTTTTCCTCTCGAATTCTCGCTCAAAATAATCCTAGAACTATTGGGTAATGAACTTGTGAGGAATAATTAAAACAAACCTAACTTAGGGTATTTATAGGAGTCCAGAAAATAAACCCAAAAACGTTCAGAATCCGCATCGCGCGTACTGCCTCAACTTGACGGTCTGGGTGACGGACCGTCACATGCTTGACGGACCGTCACAGTGGCCGTCGCCACTAGGCAGTGTGCTGCCTCAACTTGACGGTCTACTTGATGGACCGTCACATGTATGACGGCCCGTCATGGTAGCCGTCACTCTTAACCAGTTGCCGCTCGACTTGATGGTCTTCTTGACGGACCGTCACATGGGTGACGGCCCGTCATGGTGGCCGTCACTCTTAACCAGTGTGCTGCTCGACTTGACGGTCTTCTTGACGGACCGTCACATGGGTGACGGCCCGTCATGGTGGTCGTCACTCTTAACCAGTGGCGCTCATTTGATCGTATTTCCTTCCTTTTCTACGTTTTTCGCTATTTCCTGCAATTCTAACACAAAAACATCAAAAACGACGATGGTTGCTTGAAAACTCACGATTATTCTTAGTTAAAGGAGTCGAATATGTCGTAGAATTGCGGCACATCAGTTACAAATGCCTCCACTCAAGGTACAGGTGAGAGACAACTCATTTCAAACCATGCCCCTCTCTGTCTGGATATTACACCTCCACAGGAGTTTGGGAAGAGGCCTTTAAGATATTATAATTGTCTAGCAGATCATCCTGAGTTCAAAAGGAGGGTGAAAGACTGTTGGGAGAACAAACAGGGGGTATAAAGGAAGTATGGTTGAAGCTTAAAAAGGTTAAACATGAAATGAAGCTATTGAACCAAAGAGAATTCCTGGGGGTGGAAGATAAAGTGGCAACCTGCAGAGAAAATTTGTACCTCATCAAAAATCAGATGAGCAATATGAATACCACCCCTGAGATGTTTGAAGAAGAGAAAGAGGCTAGGGAGAATCTGATGAAATGGAGCAAGATAGAAGAGAGTATATACAAGCAAAAGTCCAGGATGCAATGGCTTCAACTTGGGGATTCTAATACCAAATTTCTTTTTGCTTGCATGAAGGGAAGGAAGGCGCAGAATCAAATTACTATGCTAACTGATGATAGTGGCAAGATAATTAGTCACTCTGAAGGCATCAAAGAGGAGGTGGTGCAATATTATAAGTCACTACTAGGTAAAGCAACTGACTCAGTCCCTGCAGTAGATCCTAGAGTTATGCAAGATGGTCCAAGACTCAATAGAGAACAACAACTACAACTTATCAGGCCTTTCACAAAAGAGGATGTTTTTGCATCTTTACAGGGGATAGATGTCATAAAGGCACCAGGAAGTGATGGTTTCAATGCTCATTTTTTCAAGAAAACTTGGGATATTATTGGTGATGAGGTAAGTAATGCAGTCCTACAGTTCTTTAATTCAAGTAAACTATATGCCCCCATTAACACTACACTTGTTACCCTGATACCCAAGGTAAAGCACCCAACTACTGTTAAAGAGTATAGGCCTATTTCTTGTTGTACCACTGCCTATTTCTTTTTGTACCACTGTGTACAAGTTGATATCCAAGATGATAACCTTAGGCTGCAACCTGTTATGGATTACCTTGTAGACAAAGGGCAAACTGCTTTTGTTCCTGGAGAATGCTTATTGATAATGTTCTCCTGAGCCATGAACTGGTGAAAGGATATGGCTGCAAAGGGATCTCCCCAAGATGCATGATTAAAATAGATATGCAGAAGGCTTATGACTCTCTTTATTGGAGATTCCTACACAAAATTCTGCAAGGGTTACAGTTTCTTGATGTGTTTATTAACTGGATCAAGTAATGAGTACAAACTGTATCTTATTCTATTCTTGTGAATCTGTGTCCTACTATTCCTTTTGCTGCCAAGAGGTGGGTCAGACAGGGTGATCCACTCTCCCCTTACCTATTTGTTCTTGCAATGGAATGTCTTATAAGAATACTTCGAATACTCAAGTGTCAGCCATGATTCCAATATTATCCCAGATGTCAAAAACTTAACCTCATCCAGCTTAGCTTTGCAAATGACCATTTGCTTTTCTGCAAAGGTGATGTAAGGTCAACTACTCTACTGCATCAATGTTTTATGTATTTTTGAAGAGCCTCTGGATTAATTGCCAATCAGAGTAAGAGTAGTATTTATTTTGGGGGAGTTAAAGAACCTGACAGACAAGCCATCCTGCCAAATTTGGGTTTTGTTGAGGGTAGATTACCTTTCAAGTATCTTGGAGTGCCACTTAGCTCCAAGAGGACTACTGTAGCTCAGTGCTAGCCACTACTGGATAAAATGTTAGGGAGGATTGCACATTGGACAACAAAGTTTCTTTCCTATGTTGGAAGACTTCAGTTGCTGAAGAGTATCCTACTAGCTATGCAGTCGTTTTGGTCTCAAATTTTTCCTCTGCCAAAGGGTATTCTTCAGAAAATAGAGACAATTTGTAAAAGGTTCCTCTGGACAGATGAAGTGGAGTCTAAAAGGAAGGCACTAGTGGCTTTGGACAAGCTTTGTCTACCCAAGTTCGCTGGTGGTTTAAATATCACTGATTTGTCTTTATGGAATAAAGTGGAAATTTTGAAATAGTTGTGGTTCCTCAGTACAAAGAAGGACAAGCTATGGATACAGTGGGTGCATATTTATTATTTAAAGGGTAAAAATCCATAGCAAGTAGTGGTTACTCAAGCATCTTGGCTTATTAAAAAGATAATTCAGGCAGCGAAGTACCTTACTGTAGCTCAACTCAACATCTAAGCAATTTTAACAGCAGGAGAGTTCTCCATTAAAAAGCTATATCATCAGCTCAGAGGGGATTTTCAAAGAGTTGAGTGGAAAAGGCTCACATGTAACAACTAGGGCAGTCCAAAGTGGATTTTTATGCTCTACTTGGCTATCCAACATAGGCTGTATAATCGAGATCGACTAGCAAAATGGGGCATCCAGACTAGCTTAATTTGTCCTCTGTGTGAGGCGGGGAATGAGGAGTACTCACATTTGTTCTTTCAATGTAGCTACTCAAGACAGATATGGGACAAACTCCTTGCATAGAAGAGCATCAGTCGTAAGTCACTACCGTGGGGGAAGGAAATTGGATGGGCTAATGTTCATGCAAAGGGAAGAGGCATGCCAACATGCCAGCAGACCTGTATAGGATGACACTGTCCGGGGCTATATATCACCTATGGGTAGAGAGAAATCATCGAATTTTTCAGAAAAGGAGGAGAACACCGGAGGTTTTGACCAGGATCATCGTGCAAGAGATACATGTTAGAGGAAATGTGTGTCCTACGCTCTGTAGCCTGTTACAATCACTTAATTACTATCCTTAAATGCAGCTTTCCTAGAGTAAGTCAATAGAATAGTTTTAGCAGGAGGTTGGGACTTGTCCAACTCTTGCAATGTTTTCAATTTGTGTTTATCTGTTCAATGTTTTGCTTACATCTAATAGCTGATTTCAGTCGTAGTATGTGTAAACTGTTGGTTTACTAGTGTTCTGGAATCTGATTGATGAAATTTGTACTTGTTTTTGTTAAAAAAAAAAAGCATGAATGAAAGAGAAGAAGAAGAAGATGAGGAAGAACGAAGGAGGGAAAACAGTGAGCATATGGCCAAATGACCAATTAAGGTAATAAATGAGTGACAATTTTAAAGTGGGCTATTTTGGATATAAATAATTTTGATGAGCTGATATTTTACCTAATTTTTTCATTAAATAATGTGTAAAGGACTGAATATGAACTTTTGAACTGCATGTATTCCTATTTATTACTCTACTGTTTCACGTAGTAATTAAAACTTTGATCAATGAACTGATTTTGTTTCTATTCATATTTGTTATTACAAGGATGAACTGATTTTTTTCTATGCCTATGCTCTGCGTATTACTTCCTATTTTTTCTTTCAATATTTTCTGCATAATTATTTGCTTGTGTATAATTAGCAGAAATTTTCCTTTTGCTTCTCCAATTAATTTGTACTCCTTTTTTTCCCGGAAATCCAATTTGATGCTTTTTCTTGCTTCTAAATGTTAGCAGTACTATTAGTCATGTTTTATGGTGAAATTCATTTCTCAAAATTGTTTAGTTCTTCTATTTTATTCAATATTCATTTTAGCCCGACTATAACTTTTACTTAATTTGAATCATTTGATCCATTGCAGGGTGACAAGCATTGTTATGGGCATTGTTATGGGCATTCTTAATTCCAGTAATTGTAAGATTCTTGTCCATTATCCTTTATTTGTGTCCATAAGTTTGGGGAAAAAAGGTAATATCGATTTCAACTTTGCAAGTAGTTAGTTATCTCAATGCATAAAATCTAGAATTAACTGGGGTTTAGAGGGCCATTTGGTGATTGAAATCCATGACATTAACTTTTTAAATTTTTTTTTGCTGAGAAATATATGAGTTGCCATAGTTATAAGATGGTGATTCTGGTTTTCTAGCTCTTTACATTTTTTTAAAAAATGTTATGTCTTTTTTACAAGAGATCTTCTTTTTAACACATAGGAGATTTGAAATGGTTATTTTCTACTATTCAAAATTTGAGTCAAAGAAAGATTTTGTGACTTCTGACGACATTTTGGTTGATCATGATGCGATTTAATATATGTATCAGTTTAGGTTTTATTTTCATGCATAATAGTTAATTATACGAGATAATTACTTTTATTATATGCATATTTATATATGTTCGAGTATGTATTTATCTTTAAATTAAAGTTATATATATGTCACTAAAGTAGCTTCAAATTTGCAAGATTTTCTAACCTCAACTTATTGTAAGTTGTTACTGCTTCTTTTGTAGGTTATGATTTTTATTTCATAGCATAGAGAAAGTCCAATATAATGATACATGGTACTATTTAAAATTTATCATTTACAATATAAAATCTATATCAAGTATTTTGGGATAAACGTGCATGTTTCCACAGACTAGTACTTTAACATAGGGTAATAAGACTCCGTAAAGAAAAGGTGTGTCTGTGGGATTACAAATATAGTTCAAGGGGGTACTTATGCCTTTTCTCAATTATATTAAAACAAGTTATTATTCTATTATCTAGGTCATTGTACCCAGGTCACTATGAAGAATTATAGATCAACTTTAGCTAGTGGTATAAAATAGTATATAGACTAGTGTGCAGAACTTACGCTCTTACTGGACATGCTTGCTCGTGAAAGTATAGCTACCAGAGCAACAAATAATTGACCTCCGAATTATTTTTTCTTTCAGAGAACTAGCTATTTTTCGGATCACCTCAAGATCATTAATTTTCTTTATCCTGCAAACAAATAAAAGATGAAAATGAACAAGAGAAATATTACAAACTTGCTATGCAGAACTGCAGGTATAAAAACTTTACATATTGCTAAACATGGCTGAACAAGAGAAATATTACAAGCTTTTGTTTTTATAATGGCCAACGGAGAACGATTTAAAACTTGGTGAATAATGGGCTCACCCCTCTATCCTTCTCCATTTAAATACTGTAAAGTATAGAGACAATGGAGCAATCACACTTAATATATTATTCCAAGAATGAGAGTTATTTATATTTGTACAAGCAAATCTGTCTAAGCAAAAAAAATTAGAAAATTCCTAAATATCTCTATCTGTGATTGTGCTATGTACTATATGAAATGTGTCTATGTACATTCTGTAACAAATACGATGCTTTTGACTATGGCAGGATTGAAATCGTGACCTCAACAAACCCACACATTACGCTCTTACTGCTAGACCAAACCACTGAGGAAAAAATTATTCTTGTAGGTAAATAAAGTTTAGATATTGCTGAACATGGCAGCTCGTGAAAGTATAACTACTGCGACAACATACTAAGAATCATAGACATTTAAGACTTAAGAGGACTAGTAACCTTAGAGGCTATTTTAGGACTAAATCATTATAGAATGCGAAACAGAGAAAACAACATAAAAATACTCTCCCGCTCCGATATTTGGAACACTACAGAGTACAGACATACAAAGCATACCAAGTTTAGTAGTAATCATACCCGTACTGAAAGTGAAGAAGGATAAGGTTCATCACATTTTCTGCAAAAACTTTTACAATATCGCTGAATTTTATCCAATTAAAGCAGGTTATTATTTTATGATCGAGGTTGCCGTATCGAGCTTGCTATTATGAGTTATACGTTGTTGAAGATTAACATTACCCAATGATGAAAAAAATATACATCAATTCCCATAAGACTAGTATAAGACTATAGAGTTAATAGTAAAAAACATACCTAAACTATCACCTTTTCACAAGTTTCAAACCTCAACTATCAATTGTTCTATCTAACTACCTAAACTATCACCTTTTCACGAGTTTCATACCTCAACTATCGCTTTCTTTGTATTAAAATACCGCTCGATGCATAGTTGGCCTACACACGCCTATTGTCGATTGAGAACTGTCACGATCCGAGACTAGGCCCTGGACGTAACGGGCAACCCGGACCAATGAAGGCCTGAGAAGGCCCCTTAGCATTTATTATATGCACATTCAATAATTTAAAGAGTTGCGAAAGTAGGTACAATGATAAAACGTTTGGTTTAATGTAATGAACCAAAACCAACTTTAAAAAATCCAACCATACATAATCTACGAAGCCTCTAATCCATAAAGAAAAGAAATCATCTATACCGGGACAAGGCCACGACAATACCATGAAGTGTAATACTAAGGATGTCTGTCATAAAGGTGTCTTCCGAAAGATGGAGGGCTCACTGAAAGCTGGACCTGTCTGGATGCATCTAGCGCTGCACAGTACCACGAGAAGGTGCCTTTGAACCTACATTATGAAATTATGTAGCCGTCCGAAGATGGTCAATACGTGGAATGTAATGGTACACAAAACAATAAAATAGTTACGATATATTCTATAGGTAGAGTTGACATTTGAAAAAATCCAAAACAATAAGAGATAAGTAACCGTAGTACATATTCAATATTTAAGAGAAGGAAAAATAAACTTTTCTATCCTTTAATTCTGAACTAGATAGTATCACCAACTTTCATTTAACACCACGGGTTATGTGGGTCCGATCAATGCTCGACCGACTAAGCCCCAACCCATGTTTGCCGCATGAGTCGAGATTCAATACATTATGGCCAGCACAAGCATCCTCGTAGAGGAAAAGATAAGGTCGTCCAAATTTAGGATCGATCCATCCCTATGTCGGCAAAACACAGATTTCGAGTGTTGAGACGTTTCGACTTACACCTTCTCGGTTAACCATCTAATTTTCTTTAAGCCCAAATTCTTACCAATTCAATATCATTAAAACAATATTAAATAACACATTTCTGTTAGGGGCATAGTCCGTTATTGGTATCGTCATACCAAGATTGGTAAGTCACTCATTTCATATATTTAAAACCCATAAGGTCTGTCAACAATTCATTACGCCCATTTCATAGAGTTCATATAAAAAAACAATGATCTATTAGTCTTAATTTAATTCATTCAAAAAGTTCGCTAAAATAGCAATATCTTTCAAATCAATAAATCATTTAAAGACTTTTGGATAACAGAAAGAACAAGTAAAAATCATTCCATCCACTTTCGGGTTCTATTCATCATACAACCATTAGTGTTTTCGAATAAAAGTTAAGGGTTTAACAATTTCATGTCTTTCTTACAAAGTTAGTAGAACTATACTTGCAACCCTAAGTTTCATATTCAAAATCGTACAAGTGTGTACATAAGGGTTTGGAAACCATGATGTTTAGAAAATACTTTGAAACAGGGTCGTTCTGCGTACCTTTTGATAGAATGAAACTCAAGAAAGACTTGAAGTTGACTCTTGAAGCTTGAACCCTAAGCTTTGTTGTTTTTAGGAGCTTTGGGAAAGAGAGAAGAGTTTTTTGACTGAATTCATTCGAAGTGGGGTATGGTTTTGGGTATGAAAAAGACCAAAAAGACCGCAAAATAACATAAAATAACAACTCCCATAAGGTAATTAGGGGGAGGGGGGTGCGGCGCACACCCCAAGGCATGGCCCACCTGCTTGCCTCGCCTGCCCCATCATAGGGTGGTACTCTGTGCGGCACACGGCTCGCCACAAGTACGAAATAGTGGACCCCCTCGATGTGTTGTGCAACGCGAGGCTCAAAGCTCGACCCTAGTCCGCGAAGCATGATCCTATTTAACGTTCTAAACATTCCCTAAGCTTCTAACTCATCCCCCAAACGATTTTCATCCATTCTAAGGGTCATATAGTCTCATTTTAAGCTAAAAAGATGTCCAAAATATACGGGGCATTACATTATCCCCCTTGGGATTATTCGTCCCTGAATGATGATTATGGACACTTCTAGCATGACATAGGAATAAGCATGTAACATTAAGGAACATATAAGAGAATTTGAGACAAGCTACGGGTTCGTACCTTAGGTAACCTCATCTGGAGAAGCAAACAAAAAGTGATATCTAGTCTTCATGTCCTCCTCTGATTCCCAAGTAGCTTCTTCCCACTTTATGATTCTTTCATAATACTTCACCGAAGTTATTTCCCTGGTCCTTAACTTTCAAACTTTCTGATCCAAAATCTATATAGGAACTTCTTCATATGACAATGAATCTTTCACTCTAATGTTCTCTATAGGAACCACAAGCAAATGATCGCCCACACACTTTTTGAGCATACACACATAGAATATGGGGTGAATCGATGCCAAACTCACAGGCAACTCTAATGATAAGGGCCAATATAATGAGGATTGAGCTTACCCTTCAACCCAAACCTCATAACTCCCTTCACAGGAGAGACTTTCAAGAACACCCAATCGCCAATATCGAATTCTAATTCCTTCCTTCTAACATCGGCATAGGACTTTTGATGGCTTTGGGCAGTCTTTAGCCTCTCTCGAATGGTCTTAAATTTCTCCATCGCTTGGTGCACAAGGTCTGGCCCCAACAACCTAGGTTCACGCACCTTATACCATCCAATAGGTGATATACACCTTCTACCATAAAGAGCCTCGAATGGTGCCATGTGGATTCTTGAGTGGCAGCTATTGTTGTAGGCGAATTCAATATGAGGCAAGTGATCCACCCAAATATCTTTAAAGTCAATGACGTATGCTCTTAACATATCTTCCTAGGTCTAAATAGTGCACTCCGCTTTCCCATCCATCTAAGGGTGAAAAGCGGTGCTAAGGTTCACCTGCGTACCCAAACCTTTCTGGAAAGCTCTCAAAAATTAAGAAGTGAATAGCATACCTTGGTCAGATATTATGGACACGGGTGCACTGTCCAATCTAACAATCTCTTGAATGTACAACTTTGCATAATCTTATGTCAAATAAGTCATCCTCACAGGCAACAAATGAGCAAACTTAGTCAATCTATCAACAATGACCCAAATGGAGACATATTGGTTATGCGAACGAGGGAGACCGATAATAAAATCCATATATATCATCTCCCATTTCCATATCAGAATAGCTATGTCTTGGGACGTACCACCAGGACTTAGGTGTTCAACCTTAACTTGTTAATAGGTGGAACTCTTAGAAACAAAATCTTCTACATCCCTCTTCACATTATTCCACCAGTACAACTCTTTCAAATCATGATACATCTTACTAGACCCGGGGTGAACAGTGTACCTGGAGACATGAGACTCGCCAAAATCCTCTCACGCAAGCTATCAACATTCAGAACACATACTCTCCCTTGATACCGCAAGGTGACATCCCCTTCTATTTCAAAAGCCATAAGCTTCTTCTTACCAACATCCTTCTAAATTTGCATAAGTATTAGATCATTAACTTGCTTTTCCTTAACTTCAACACCTAGTGATGACTTAGCAATCTTATGCACCATAATTCTATCATCCTCGGAGTCTAATAGAAGGACTCCTATGTTGGAAAGTCAATGAATATCTTTCACCAACCCCGTATTTTCCTCCTCCACATGAGAAAGACTCCCCATAGACAACCTACTAAGAGCATCAGCAACTACGTTAGCCTTACCCAGGTGATAGTGTAAGATCATGTCGTAGTCCTTCAACAATTCGAGCCATCTCCTCTACCTAAGATTCAGCTCCTTCTGGGTAAAGACATATTGCAAACTCTTATGATAAGTGAAGATGTTCACGTGCACTCTATACAAATAATAATCCCAAATCTTGAGTGCAAAAACCAACGCCGCTAATTCAAGGTCATGGGTTGGGTAGTTCTTTTAGTGCACCTTAAATTGCCTGGAAGAATATGCCACAACCTTCCCATGCTGCATGAGTACACAACCAATTCCCACCTGGGACACATCACAATAAACCACGAATCTCTCAATGCTCTCGGGCAGAGTCAAAATAGGGGCAGAAGTCAAATGATCCTTCAATTTCTCAAAGCTGCCCTCACAAAAATCAGACCATATGAATTTAGCCTTTTTCTGCATCAGCTTAATCAATAGAGCAACTATAGAGGAAAAATTCTCCACAAACCTCCTATAATATCCCTCCAAACCCAAGAAACTCCTAATGTCCAACAGAGTCGTGGGTCTGGGCCATTTCTTCACTGCCTCAATCTTTTCTGGATCAACCTTAATCCCCTCACTGGACATAATATGACCGAGGAAAGCCATGGAGTCTATCCAAAATTCACACTTGGAGAACTTGACATATAATTCCCACTCCTTAAGAGTCCAAAGTACAATTCAGAGGTGATTGGCATGCTCCGTCTCACTCTGAGAGTAGACTAGGATGTCATCAATAAAAATTATCACAAACATATCCCAAAATTGCTTAAACACATGTTCATAAGATCCATGAAGGTTGTAGGAGCATTATTCAAACCAAAAGACATGACCAAAAATTTAAAATAGCCATACCGAGTACATAAAGCAGTCTTAGGAATGTCAGCCTCTCAAACTTTCAACTGATGGTAACCCGAACGGAGGTTTATTTTGGAGAAACACATAGCACCTTGAAATTGGTCAAAATGATCATCAATTATAGTAATGAGGTACTTGTTTTTCACCATAACTTTATTCAATTGATGATAATCAATACACATACAGAGAGATCTGTCTTTCTTATGCATGAAGAGAACAGGGGCACCCCAAGGAGAGATACTAGGATGGATGCAACCTTTATCAATGTGGTCTTTCAATTGCTTCTTTAACTCTTTCAACTCTACATGAGCCATTCTATAAGGTGGAACAGAAATGGGTCTAGTGTCAGGAAAAAGGTCTATCCCGAAATCTATCTCCCTATTAGGAGGAACACCGGGAAGGTCTTCGAGAAACACCTCAGGAAAATCACTAACTATGGGAAAAGACTAGAGTAGGGAACTTTAAACATTAAAATCCTAGACCCGAACCAAATAGTACAAGCACCCTTTGGATATCATCTTTCGGGCCCTAAGATAGGAGATGAACCTTCCCTTAGGCACTACGGGACTAGCCTCCCATTCAAGGACTGGCTCATTAGGGAAATAAAATTTGACCTTTCTAGTCCTACAGTCCATATTAGCATAACAAGAGTGAAGCCAATCCATCCCTAGAATGATTTCAAATTCTATCATATCAAGTTTTACCAAGTCCACCATCGTATCCCTAAGTAAAATAGTCCCAACACAATTCTTATAGACCCTCTTAGTTATAATGGAATCACCGACAGGGGTGGAAACTAAGAAAGGTTCAGGGATATTTTTGACAGAAAAACCCAAATTTACAGCCACATACAGAGTCACATAAGATAATGTGGAGCCAGGGTCAAGTAACACATAAATATCATGGGAGAAAATCTATAACATACCCGTGAAAACATTTGATGAAGCCTCATATTCCTAGTGAGTAGATAGCCCATATAGACGATTTTGACCCCCGCCTATCCCCCTTAGAAACTGGGGCTAATGAAGTAGTAGTTGGAGCCTTGGTGCCCCCAAAATTTCCCTTAGCCTGAGGACAGTCTATGTGAATATGACCAAGCTATCTACAACCATAACACACTCCCTTGCCCACTAAACACTGACCACTGTGAGCTTTACCACAAGTGGGGCAAGGAGCATAAGATGGAGATGACTAAGCCATACTGCCCTGAGACTGAGTAACCTGCATTCTGGAGCCATGGTTTGACTGAAAATGTCTAGGGGAAGGTGCACTAGCTGACGAATGACCATGTCACCAAGACTTCTTTCTGGGACAATGTCTGCCACCCTTACCACTAGGCTACATGGTTGCCTCATGGTCTGTTGGCCTAGTCTTCTTGTTCTGACATTCCTCCATCTCAACTTGCTTCTTCTTCTCATCCTTAACCTACTGAATGTAAACCGCTAACCTGGGTAAGTCCATGTCTTTGTTCAACATTGCTGACTTACAAGCTAATACCATGTCACCAGAGATGCCATTAGTGAACTTCCTCATTTGAGCCCTCATATCATACACCAATTCCAAAGCATAACAGGCCAGCTGATTGAACTTAGAGCATACTCCTTGACACTCATCTTCTCTTGCCTCAAGTTTACAACCTTTTCAGCCTTGGTTTCCCTCAGCTCTTGAGGAAAGAAGTGATCAAGAAAGGCATCGAAAAAGTCTTACAAAACAGCCGGATCAACATCCTCACCTTTTATCTCTTCCCACTCATTATACCACTGATAGGCCACTTCTTTCAGCTGATAGGCTGCCAACTCCACTCCCTCAGTGTCACTAGCATGCATGACCCTAAATATCTTCTCTATTTCATCAACAAATTCCTGAGGATCCTCTTTAACTTTGCACACCATGAAGACTAATGGGTTTAGTTGCATAAATTGACCCACTCTAGTAGCGTCTGAAGACCCAGTGTTAGAACCAACACCACCCGACTGGCGAGACTGAGAGGACACAATCTGAGAAAGCATCTACATGGTCGGTCTGAACTCAACATTAGTAACTGCACCTTGTAGAGACTAGACTCGAGTAGTACTTGTCCTGGGAGCTCGGGCAGGAGTAGGAGTAGGAGGGACTGGTGGGCCCCAATAGAAGCAATGGTGTCAGCAATGCAAATGCCATTTCAAGTTTGCATCCCATGAGTAAGGCAAACCTCTTCAACATTTGTACCTGCGGGGACTGAGGTTCCAGCCGCGGCCTCTAGTCCAGTAGTTCTTCTTGGAGGCATGACCTGAAATGCGGGAAAGTCAAGAGTTAGAAGAATTTTCTTAGAATCCGGCTTTTTAACACGAAGTAGAACATGAAGTAAGGGAAACATTACTAAATGCCTTGTAGCCTCCCTTTTATAAGTGTGACACACTACACACCCATAAAATGGACTCTACTTGACATGGCTTTGTAGACACCCTAGGACCATGAACCGTGCTCTAATACCAAGTTTGTCACGACCTGAGACTAGGCCCTAAACGTAACGAGCAACCCGGACCAATGAAGGCTTGAGAAGGCCCGTTAGCATTTATTATATGCACATTCAATAATTTAAAGAGTTGCAAAAGTAGGCACAATGATAGAAAGTTTGGTTTAATGTAACGAACCAAAACCAACTTTAAAATCCAACCATACATAATCTACAAGCCTCTAATCCATAAAGAAAAGCAATCATCTATACCGGGACAAGGCCCTGACAATACCATGAAATGCAATACTAGGGATGTCTGTCATAAAGGTGCCTTCCAAAAGATGGAGGGCTCACCGAAAGCTGGACCTGTCTGAATGGATCTAGTGCTACAAAGTACCATAGCAAGGTGCCTCTGAACCTACATCATAAAATGATGTAGCCACCCAAAGATGGTCAGCACGTGGAATGTAATGGTATACAGAACAATAAAATAGATACGATATATTCTATAGGTAGAGTTGAGATTTGAAAACATCCAAAACAATAAAAGATAAGTAACCGTAGTACAAATTCAATTTTTAAGAGAAGGAAAATAAACTTTGCTATCCTTTAATTCTGAACTAGATGGTATCACCGACTTTCATTTAACACCACTGGCTATGTATGTCCGATCAATGCTCGACTGGCTAAGCCCCAACCCATGTTTGCCATATGAGTAGAGATTCAATATATTATGACCAGCATAATTATCCTCGTAGAGGAAAATATAAGGTCATCCAAATTTAGGATCGAGCCATCTCTATGTCGGTAAAATACAGGTTTTGAGTGTTGAGACATTTAGACTCACACCTTCTTGGTTGACCATATAATTCTCTTTAAGCCCAAATTCTTACCAATTCAATATTATTAAAACAATATTAAATAATATAATTTTTGTTGGGGGCATACTACGTTATTGGTATCGTCATACCAAGATTTACAAGTCACTCATTTTATCAATTTAAAACTCATAAGGTCTGTCAACAATTTATTATGCTCATTTCATAGAGTTCATATAAGAAAAAAATTATATATTAGTCTCAATTCAATTCATTCAAAAAGTCCGCTAAAATAAAAATATCTTTCATATCAAAAAATCATTTGAAGACTTTTGGATAATTGAAAGAACAAGGAAAAATCATTCAATCCCCTTTGAAGTACTATTAATCATACAACCATTAGTGTTTTTGAATAAAAGTTAAGGGATTAACGATTTCATGTCTTTCTAGTAAAGTTAGTAGAACTATACTTGCAACCCTAAGTTTCATATTCAAAATCATACAAGTGTGTACATAAGAGTTTGGAAACCATGACGTTTAGAAAATACTTTGAAATAGGATCGTTCGGCATACCTTTTGAAAGAATGAAACTCAAGAAAGACTTGAAGTTGACCCTTGAAGCTTTGTTGTTTCTAGGAGCTTTGGGAAAGAGAGGAGAGTTTTTTGACTGACTTAATTCAAATCTTAGGGGTTTAGAAATATTTAGCATAAGTAGGGGACAATTTTGGGTAAGGAAAAGACCAAAAGGCCCCCGAAATAACGTAAAAACACAACTCCCATGGGGTAATTGGGGGGGGGGGGTGCAGCATACACCTCAAGGCATAGCCCACCCCTTTGCCTCGCATGCCCCACCATGGGGTGGTACCCCGTGTGGCGTATGGCCCATCGCGGGTCTGAAATAGTGGACCCTTGTGATGTGTCATGCGACGCGAGGCTCAAAGCTTGACCCTTAGTCCGTGAAGCATGGTCCCATTTCACGTTCTAAACATTCCCTAAGCTTCTAACTCATCCCCCAATCAATTTTCATACGTTCTAAGGGTCATATAGTCTCATATTTATCGTAAAAAGATGTCCAAAACATACAGGGCATTACAGGAACAAATATATGGCTAACTCAAACTGAAAATAGATTAGCCTTAGCTTACATAATTTGAAAGCGCAAATACAAGAAACAATTATAGTAAGTAAATAAAGTAAGAAAATGTATGACAAATATGGACCTCAACGGAACCACCATAGTTGTCTTGAATGTCTTGTTGAATCTGCTTGGCAGAATTTCCAATAGATTCTAGACAATTACTTATATCTTTTAGAGAAGGGAAAAGGCTCAAGTATGCCATCGAACTATTAGAAATGACTCATATATGCCATTCGTTAAAATTTTGGCTTATCTATGCCAATGCAGTTATAGAAAAGGTTCATTCGTGCCATTATTTTTTAACGGTGATTTTGCAAAACCATTATTGCCACATAGCCTCTTATTAGTGGTCCACGCCACAAAATCCAAACCAGCTAATATTACTTAAAATAAAAATTAAAAATCAGACACATTAAAATAGGACTCAATCCACACTCTACCCAATTAATGGGTATAATTTTTATTTTAATTAGTCCAAATTTATTTTGACGGTGTGCGTTGGGTTTTATTTTAATGAGTACAATTTTTAATTTTGATTTTAAGTAATATTGGTTGATTTGGATTTGGTGACATGGACTTCTAATAAGAGGTCATGTGGGAAAAATGATTTTGCAAAATTATTGTTAAAAAATAATGGCATGAATGAACCTTTTTTGTAATGGCAGTGCAATAGATGAGCCAAACTTTTAACGGTGGTGCCATAAATGATCCAAACTTTTAACGGATGGCATAGATGAGCCATTTCTAATAGTTGGATGGCATATTTGGGATTTTTCCCATTAGAGAAAGTGTGGTTATATCTGCAAAATCTTGAGGAATTGAGTCCAAATACTAGAAATTACAAAGAAATAGCCGTTCAAGGTAATAAAGGTGATCAAAACTTTCTCTCAAGTATAGAATATCTAAATATTTCAGTTGCAAGAACTTCAAGTGAAGAGACCCTTCCTCAAAAACTTCCCACTCATCCCCTATGCAGGCATAATCTGATAATTTAAGGGACTCGAGGATGGACAGTTTACTAACAATGCTTAAATCATTCCATGGCATGAAGAAACGTTCGATAAAATTTAAATTCTTATGGTTTTGTGGAAAAGCATATGGAGGAGGTAAGAGCAAAGGTGGAGAAGTATCTATAGGATCTGGCCCTACCATTTTATTCTGAAACTTCAGAGGATTGTGAAGTAGAACCAGAAGGGGCAATGCCTTCTAAAAAGCAAGCATCCTATTGATACTGATCAAAATCCAATTCCTTGAGCTGATCTAAGTGGTGATAATCATACAGGTCCTTGCGATTATGAAAGTGTTCTTGAACACTACATATTTGTAATTTAATTAAATTGGATTCTCAGTACAATACATAGGATTCCATCCATCCAGACAAATCAAATCTTTTAGAACTGAACTTTTTTCTGTATGCTCATGATCTCGCAAGTAATTCGAGTCCCAACTACGACATTGTCAAATTTTTTGATGGTAATATGAGTGGATATTTTCAGCCTACATGATTCAGGTAGGTTAAGTATGAAAGTTTATAGATAAAATAAGCTTGATATAGATGGAGGAATTTCTATTATTGGTGAGGAAACCTGTTCTTAATTCTGACTTCTTTAAGCGAGGATGAAGACACAAATCTAGATATCTCGAGTGAATTAAAGAAAGTATTCCACCAGAAAAAGTTGAACAACTAATGAAAGAAAGATCAGCTCAGAAACTGTGTCATTCATTCTCACAAGTCGTAAAAAAATTAAAGCTACATGTAGGTTCAAACTTAGGAAATATGTCCAAAAGAACAAAATGACCATGCGGGTCGTTACAATTAAAGTTTTTGGTATTACAGTTCACAGATCTTTGCCAAAATAAACCCCTAACTTTTGATTTACTTTGTATAAGTTGTTCCTTCTTTTGTTTAAAGAATTAGTTTTAATATGTATTTTTTTTAAAAGTACCATAAGTCAGAAATTTATAAGTAAAAGCATATAAGGTATATAAGAATTCTGAATAAAAATATTTGACTCATAAAATAGAATTGTATCATATAAGATGAAATAAAGATGGTATATGACTTATTTTAATTAAAATAATTCATATTTAATTTGTTGATGTGCCGGGATTTCACGGTACTTTCGATGCTTAAAACTAAAAATTTCTGGGAGTTCTTAAGTACATTTTGTTGAATTTGATGTCGTTTGTTACATGTACAGAGAAAAGTATTGAAAAGATGAAAATTCCAAAGCATTGTAGATTTCTGGGAAAAAATACATGCCCCACGGGCGTCACACCCACGATGGACCGTAGGAGAAGGCGTCTGAACAAGGCAACAGGAGAAGTTAAGGCAATTGAAGCTTGACGGGCAACCACGATGCCCATGGATGAAACAATGGGACATCATAGATCCCGTAAATATGAGCAAGAGAAAATATGAAGTAGACAAGTGAAGTTCACGGGATCCACGATAGGCGTGGCAACTGCGATACCCCATCACAGAAGCCCGTGGAAATAAGGCAGCGAAGATCGGGAGAAGACAAGTGTAGTCGACGGGCAACCATGATGGGTGTCGCACCCACGACGTCTCATCATAGCTACCCCTGGTATCAAGGCAGGAGGCCTAGAACCAAGACCCGAAGAGGCTTGATGGGCACCCACGACGCCCGTTGCATCCATGACGGCCTGTGGGGCACCCCGTCGGCAGTGCCGCATCCAGCTTTTCTAGAATAGTTAGGATTTGGTCTTTTTATCTATAAATACTTCCCCTTAGGTTTTATGTTCCGTTGTTACTTATTATTTTCGGACAATCACTACATTATTACATTTGGTTTGACTTTAGAACACAAGTTCTTAAGATTAAAGATTGTTCTTGATTAGTTGAAGTGTTCTTGAGACTTTATTCAAGATTTCAGATTTCTTTACTTCTTATTGTAAGTATCTACTGATGATTGTTCCAAAAATAATTAAATATTTACTGATGAACATGAGTAGCTAACTCCACAACTAGGATTGTGAGAACCATGAAGGATTAACAAAGTAGGCAACGTACTTGGGTATTCTAAGGTGGTGTTTATGCATGTATTTTCTTCCTTCCTTTTGATTTATTTTTAACGGTGCACAATGTTAGAACTCGCCTTATTTTTACTTGCCAGACCAAGGGGTAACAGATGGGAAAGGGTTATTTAACGATTGAGATTTGAGGCTATCAACCCTTATCTAATAGCTTGGCCTTGTCCAGGAATAGCTAATCTGGGATCAAGGGTAAGGGTTAGTAAATCATACACCCATGGCCGAACCAAGGCATGTGGTAAAATTCATCTATTTGTCAGACCAAGGATTTAGCTGAACTTAACTTGCCGATTCTGCATGTTGAGCACCAAGCTAGTTTACTAAGTACAAACGCCTTACTAAGTTATGATTTCATGGGGAACACTACCCTAGTCGCTTCTTTCATTGACTACAACTCTTAAAATTGTCACATGTTACTTATTTACATTCTAGTTACAATTATTACTTGTTACATTAAAATCCCCCTTCATAGGGAAATAAATGGCTAACAGCGCAAGTAAACACTAATCAACCATAGTCCCACCATATTACCCGTGGGGTCAACCCCAACCTTTGTTGGGTTCTATATTTGAACAGCGACCGCTTACGCTTCTAAAAAAAGGTGTAATGAGGTTGCATCAAATTTTGGCGCCGTTGCCGGGGATTATGGTTTAGGATTAAGAGAGATTGTATTTATTTCACTATTAGTCCTTATTTCTTGATTTTACTTTTTCTGTTATTTTTGGTTTTTTCTACAGGTTGCACACTTGTGCATGCCCACTACAAGGATTCAAGGCAATTCCTTGATCCCATACAATACTGAACTCCCTAGAACCTTAAGAAACATGGCTAAAAAGGGAGAGCATGAGACACCAGAGCAGATTACAACTCGGTTGTTAGCTGAAGCAGAGCAGAGGAAAAAGGCAGGGGACGGCGCCATTGCTGCTGAAGATGCTACAATTGCAGCAAACCTTGCAGCTTGAAATACGGTAGTTGAGCAAGCAAGTCAATCATGCCAACAAGCTGTGAGAGACGAGGCAGTAGCTAGATGAAATTTACCATAAAATAGGGGCTGACAGATACAACAACCTCTGTATGCCCCTCGATACTATGAGGACGATGATGATGTAGAGGAAATAGGTATTACTGGACCCATAGTGTTGCCACCACTGACTCATGGAACGAAGTCTGACATCACCAGCACCATGATCTAGTTGTTGAACCTGAAGGGACTATATACTGGAAAGCCTACAGAAGATGCAAATCTACATGTGAATTTATTTTCTCAAATTTGTAAAGCTTATAATCTACCAGGATCGGGTCAAGATGCTATTAGACTGAAACTGTTTCCATTCTCATTGACTGGAAAGGCAACTATGTGGCTATCAGAATTGCTCGATTAATCCATATACACATGGCACGAGTTGAAGACTCAGTTCTTGGAGCGGTTCTTTCCTCCATCAAGGATGTTGTAGCTGAAGCAAGAAGTCTGTAATTTCAAGAAGCTACCTACGGAGGCATTATATGAGACATGGTTGAGGTTCAATAAGAAGCTGAAACAAGTTCTAAAACATCGAATCCCTTCACGTCATTTGATGGAGATCTTCTACAAAGCATTGAACGCTAACACAAAATCAATAGCTGACACTGTAACTGGAGGAGCGTTCATATATAACTCGTATATTGAAGCTTCTGAGATTCTTGACAGGGTGACCAAGACAAACAGAGCATGGCATACTAGAGAGTCTGAGACTTCAACAGGTACATACGCGGTTGGAAAATCCATTGAACTTAATGATTTGGAAGACATCAAATATGAAGTTGCTGAATTAAAGACAAGCATTGGGTTGATTGTAAAGAAAATCCTAGATGAGGGAGTAAAAAATGTGAAAGTTATCGGTTCACATGGGAAAGCACCAAGGCCAGACGATTACTCATCTAATGAGGAGGTTAGTTATCTAAATGATCAAGGAGTGGTTTTCTGGGCCTCTGGCCAAGGGAATCAAGGTTGGAACAGAGATAGAGATGAACACTAAAATTTATCCGACAACAGAGATATGAGCAGAGCTAGAGGCAGGGATGGTGACTAGTATAAAAAGGATGGCTACAGGAATGATAGAAGTGGTCTGTATGTCTCTCCTGGAAATTGTGAAGATAGACCTCAACAACCAACCATGAGGGAGCTGCTCAACAAAGTATTTCAAAAGGTTGATTCTATAGATGCAAGCATGAAAGAGATGCGAGCTGACCTTTCAGGTATGATTCAAAAAATGGAGGCTCATTCTATCGCCATAAAGCAGCTTGAGACCCAGATGCACCAGATGTCTACTAGCATAAACTCACATCAAAAGGGTACTCTCCCAAGTGACACAATTCAGAATCCAAAGAATGATCGACAGGTTATTGTTGTGACTACCCGAAGCAGAAAACAGACTGTTGACCCTCCTATGCCTATAGTTGTTGATGAGCCGACCGAGTCTAAAAAGGATGATGCTGAAATTATGGTCAAGTCTGAGGAAAATGATATCGGTGAAGGGCCAAGTGATAGGAAGTCTTCTGAGTTGAAAGTGAAGAGCAAAGAGGTTGCACTAGTCTTGAAGCCTAAGGCATTGCCTCCTCCACCTTACCCATAGAGATTAAAGAAAAAAGTTGAGGACGGAAAATTTCACAAGTTCATCTCTATGCTAAAATAACTTTCAGTCAATATTCCTTTAGTTAAAGTATTGGAGCAGATGCCTGGGTATGTGAAGTTTATGATGGATCTGGTGACAGGGAAAAGAATTGTGAGTTTTGAGACAGCTGATAATTTGCACCATTGTAGTGCTATAGCTTCTTGTTTGTTGGTGCAGAAAAAGAAAGATCCTGGAACTTTCACTATTCCATGCACAATTAGAGCATTCAACTTTGCTAAGGTGTTGTGTGCTCTGGGTTCTAGCATAAATCTGATGACACTAGTAGTGTTTAATCAGTTGGGCTTGGGAGCCCCTAAACCAACTACAATGCAGCTTTTTATGGCAGATCGTATAGTAAAAAGGCCTGTAGGGATTCTCTATGATATGCTTATGAAAGGTTACACTTTCATCTTCCCTGCGGACTTTGTTATTCTTGCCTGCGAGGTTGACTTTGAGGTTCCTATCATATTGGGATGACCATTTGTTGCTACCAACGCGCGTTGGTTGATTTAGAGACTGGGCAAATAAAGTTCAAATTGAATGACAAGGTAGTTACTTTCAATGTCTGCCAATATATAAAGTATCATAATGACATGCGAGTGGTTTCTGTTATTGATGTGGTTGAAGAGGATCAGCTAATTGTGCATGTTGAGAAGAGACTTGGTGTTGAAGCACTTGTGGCCGTGATTATGAATTTTTATATAAATGACATTAAAGAGTATGATGATATGGTTTAAGCACTTGCAGGTATGGGGTAATATACCTATGCATAAAAAAAGCTTGATTTAGACCTAAAGAATAGACAGACACCACTTGCCAGACCATCTATTAAGGAGCCTCCAGTCTTGGAACTCAAGGCACTCCTGCCTCATCTTCAATATGTGTTCTTAGGAGCTAATAAGACCTTGCTAGTTATTATTACTGCAGACTTAGGAGAAGGACAAGTTAAAGCTCCAGTTTCTATGTTGACAAAGTTCAAAAGGGCTATTGGTTGGTCCATTGCCGACATCATTGGGATTCCGCCTGGAATCTGCACTCACAATATTCAGCTAGCTTAAGATTGCATTTCGAGTATTGAGCACCAGTGTAGGTTAAATTATCCTATGTAAGAGGTTGTCAAGAAGGAAATTATAAAGTGGCTGGATGCTGGTGTACTTTACCCTATTGCTGATAGCAAGTGGGTGATCCCGATTTAGTGTGTGCCAAAGAAAGGTGGGATTACTATAGCCCCAAATACAAAGAATGAGTTGATTCCTATGAGGGAAGTCATGGGATGGCGCATATGCATAGATTACAGGAAGCTGAATGCTTGGACTGAAAACGACCATTTTTTGATGACGTTCATGGATTAGATGTTAGACCGTCTTGCTGGTAGAGGATGATATTGTTTTCTCAATGGTTATTCAGGATACAATCAGATCTCGATTTCCCCTGAAGACCAAGAGAAGACCACTTTCACCTGTCTGTATGGGACATTTGCTTTCAAGAGGATGCCTTTCGGTTTATGCAATACACCAACGACATTTCAGCATTGCATGATATCTATTTTCTCTGACATGGTGGAGGTCACTATTGAGGTTATTATGGATGACTTTTTGGTTGTTGGTAACTCTTTCAAGGACTGTTTGAATCATCTCAGCTGTGTACTAAAGAGGTGTGAAGAATGCAAATTGGTACTTAATTAGGAAAAATATCACTTCATGATGAAAAAGGGTATAATGCTTGGCCATCGGATCTTTAAGAAGGGTATAGAGGTCGACAAAGCAAAGATAAAGGTTATTGAAAAATTGCCTCCACCAGTTTTTGTAAAAGGGATTCGAAGCTTTTTGGGACATGCTGGTTTTTATAAGAGATTTATCAAGGATTTCTCCAAAATTGCAAATCCATTATGAAAGCTATTTGACAAGGAGGTACGGTTTTTTTTGATGAGGCATGTTTGAAGGCATTCGAGGCTCTGAAGGAAAAGCTAATCTCTGCCCCTATTATTATCTCTCCTGATTGGTCTCAACCTTTTGAGGTTTTATGTGATGCTAGTGGAGTGGCGCTAGTAGCAGTCCTAGGCTAGAGACATGAAAAGATTCTTCATCCCATATACTATGCTAGCAAAGAACTCAATCCTGCTCAGAAGAACTAAACTGTGACTGAACAAGAGCTGATTGTTGTGGTCTTTGCTTTTAAAAAGTTCAGATCATATTGGCTTGGCACTAAGGTGGTGGTGCACACTGACCATGCAACTCTTTGTTACCTCATTGCGAAGAAAGATGCTAAGTCGAGGATAATTAGATGGGTGTTGCTGTACAAGAGTATGACTTTGAAGTCAAGGACCGAAAGGGTACAGAGAATTAGGTAGTAGATCACTTGTCTAGACTAGAAGAAAAGGCAATGTTGAAGTTGAATGATGAGCAAGAGATAGATGACTGGTTTCCTGATGAGAAAGTGTTGGCTGCCTCTCAAGACCTGATTCCATGGTTTCCAGACTTTTCCAACTACTTGGCAAGTGATTTGGTGCCGCCTGATATGTATGTTCACCAAAGAAGAAAGTTCATGTCCTATGTTGAGAAATTCTTCTGGGAGGAGCCATTATTGTTCCGTGTGTGTGCTGATACTATGATCTGAAAGTATGTGCCTGAAGCGGAGATGATGGAGATATTAGAGGCTTGCCATTAATCCCCTATTAGGGGACATCATAGTGGTATCTGGACCGCACACAAGATCTTGCTATGCGCCTACTATTGGCCGACAATTCACAAAGACGCCCATGAGTTTGCTAAATCTTGCAGTAGGTGTCAAAGAGAAGGAGGTATATCTAGGAGGCATGTGCTTCTTCTTAATCCCATCCTTGTGATTGAGCTATTTGACGTTTGGGGTATTAACTTCATGGGCCCGTTTGTGTTGTCTAATGGAAACTGGTACATATTGGTGGCTGTTGACTATGTATCAAAATGGGTGGAGGCGGTTGCACTTCCCAGTAATGAGGGTAAGTGTGTCACATCATTTTTGAAAAAGAACATTTTTTCAAGATTCGGTACACCAAGGACAATCATTAGTGATGGAGGTTCTAACTTTTGCAACAAGCTGTTTTGGGCTTTACTAGAGAAATATGGAGTGAAACATAATATTGCAACCCCCTATCATTCCCAGACTAGTGGGCAAGTGGAAGTCTCCAACCGCGAAATAAAGTCAATCCTGTCCAAGACTGTCCATGCCAATAGAAAGGATTGGTCGCAACAACTAGATGATGCTTTGTAGGCATACTAGACTTCATTCAAGACGCCAATAGGTATGTCACCATATCAACTTGTGTTTGGAAAGACATGCCATATTTCAGTATAGCTAGAGCATAAGGCCATGTGGGCGTTGAAGAAGTTGAACTTAGATTGGTCAGAAGCATTATTGCAGTGGCTTGGGCAGTTGAATGAGTTTGATGAGTTTCGCCTGAATTCATATGAGAGTTCAACCTTATATAAGGAGAAGATGAAACTGTATCATGACCGGAAGATCAAAAAGAGGAATTTCCAGCCAGGTGACTTGGTCTTGCTTTTCAATTCTAGACTTCGCTTGTTTCCTGGAAATTTGAAGTCCAAGTGGATTGGAACATTCAAGGTGGTACAAGTGTTTCCCCATGGTGACATTGAACTTGAGAATCATGAAGGAAAAAGGTTCAAGGCTAATGGACAGCGGATTAAAGCTTATTTTGGTACAACAAAGGAGATCAAAACAATTGAAGCCTGGAGCCTTGATGAGTTTTTCCCACCCAAGGAGCTTTATAAAGGAGGAGTAACCAAGCAACCTGCGTCGTGCCGCAATGTTAAATCAGGCACTTCACAGGAGGTAACCCGTGGATTTTTATTTTTATTTTTGCTTTTATAAAGCGTTTTGGTGAAGTTTGAGTAGCCAAAACACTTGCGTCTTGCCGCGATGTTAAATCAGACGTTGCATGGGAGGCAACTCATGGACTAAAGTGTGTTGAATTTGCAGGAAGTGGTGAGATGAAAACAAAATTGTAGGAACTGCAGGTAATAAGGGGTCCCACAGGCTCTGTGATGGGCCATCGCAGGTGCCATGCCCGTGGGACTAGGGCATCCAAGCTAAAAAGATGCTAAGTGTAAAGAAAATTGTGGCCTATCCCATTTCCACGCACTACATGACGGGCTGTATGATGGGCGTGGTAATTGAACGTGAAGCCATGAACAAAGATGCAAGGAGCCACTAGCTCATTTCCACGTCCCACGTGATGGGACGTCCTATCCCTAATGGGCGTGGGAAGCCAAGTTCAGATGCCCAGTTAAGTTATGCCCCGATGGGCCGTCGCTTTCCCGATGGGCGTCGCGTGGCCCATCGTCTGGTGCAGTCAACTAGTTCAACATGTTTAAATTTTTATTATTTTTTTTTTAAACCTGACCCGACCCGGACTCCTTTTCCCTTCGTTCCCCATGCCTCCAACTCATTTAACCTCGTCTAAATAAGGTCAAACATCATAAAAGCTCCCTCTTTCCCCCATAATCGATTTCTTCTCCT
Organism: Jaltomata sinuosa; assembly: GCA_003996215.1. NCBI lineage: Eukaryota > Viridiplantae > Streptophyta > Magnoliopsida > Solanales > Solanaceae > Jaltomata > Jaltomata sinuosa. The sequence continues at coordinate 377,367 of QJPP01000367.1, read as the reverse complement.
AAAAACTCACTCAACCCACAATCAAAACCCCCTAAATCACTCAACCCACATCCCTACAGTGATCTCAAGAGTTCTCACCAAGTTCTCCAAAGCTTATTTTTCTTCTCCAAAAGTTTTTAATAATCAAGAAGTAAGTGTTTTTCTTCTTGAAGATGTTACATTCTTTTTGATAAGTTGAAGACACTAACTATGGGTTCTGGTAGTGTTGAGTCCAATATTTATTAGGTGAACCCTAGTTGTAGTAGGCTTGTGTAAAAAAAATTTAACTATTATTGGAACTTAGGGTTGTATGCTTAGGTAAATGAAATGGTTTGATCTGTGCTTATGAATATAGTAAATTTGTGTATGTTGAGAGGTGAAACTCGTGCAAATAAAGAATAAAGAAGAGAATACTGTGGGCTTGACTTGATCCCATGGGCCAACAGATGGGCCGTCTGAGGCAAGACGGGCATTGGTCAGGGTGTTGGAAAAGGTTCAAGGCTTAAAAAAGCCTTTGGCCAGATCCAACGCCCGATCTGATGGGACATCAGACCTTCCACGCTCGTGGTAGAAGCTTATGGGAGGACATCTTGTCCTTAAAAATCCTACTGTCTAGATCTAATGCCCTTTCCCATAGGACGTCGGACCTCCCACGCCCATGGCACAAGTTCGTGGGAGGAAAATTTCACCTGCATAATTCAGTGGCTCATTCCGATGCTCTGTGCCATGGGACGTCAGACCTCCCACGACCGTGGGAGGTATAAATTACTGCATTTTTTTCTAAGTGTAAATTTTTCTGGTTTCCAATTTTGTAACTCTGTGCTAACGATGATTTCCTGTAGGTACTATGGCACCAAAAACACCACTCTGATGTGGGAGACCCTGGAAAGCAAAGGATACTCCAGTCAAGTCTCGACTAAAGGATCAATCTGATTCGAAAGTCGAGAAGAGTGAGTCAGACAACACCCCCCTCGTCTGGGCAACCAAAAGAAAGTTGATCGTATCTCCTTCCCAGTCTGACAAGGAAAGAGGAAAAGCACCTGCAGAGGAGGAATGATCATCTTTCGGCTCAGCTAGTTCTAGCACAGAAAAGGACCATCCCCTTTCACCAGCTAAATGAGGGCAAGAACTAGCCACCCAGGTCTCTAGTGGCACAGAAACTGGGACTGAGTCAGGAAATGACAATGAATCAGGGTCTGAGCACAGCTCGACCAAAGAAGAAGAGGGTGATGCTGAGTCTGATATAGAGATCACCACTCCGGAAAGGGATACATCTTCATCCACTCCGACAGGCCTTGGTACAATGTTGGTACTCGCTTGAGATAAAGCTAGGTGGAATATCAAAGAGTCAAAGAAAATATTCAATTATGGGCTCGAGGTGACAACACGGGGAAATCTGAGATGGCCTACCGTTGAGGAATGGAGGATAGATCCTTTCAAACTCAAGAACTTCCCCAAGCTTGATAAATATTTCCGGTACTACTAGTTGGGTTGGACTAGTAAGCCACTCCCTGACTACCAACCGCTTCTTGTGAGGGAGTTCTATGAGAACTACCAAGCCATATTGGAAAGTAGATGCTAGAAGGGCCAAAAGAGCTGTCGACTTTCCCGCTCTTGAGAGCGTACCAGTGCAAGGTGTACCTGTGAACATCTGCTCAGAAACTATTAACAGATTCCTCTTTGGGGAAGATATAAGATCACCACCGTCACCTTTGACTATGACTACTGGGTCAAGAACGAGCTTAAGCGGACTAAGTAGTTGGCTAAGCATCTTACTATGATTGGGACACCAAAGTTGCTCAACTAGGACCAGCCGCAGATCACAAAGGATTCACTATCATTTGAGGCTAAATTTTGGTGGGCCTTCGTGCGACTCCAACTCATGTCGACAATCAGTTTACTCTTGAACGGGCTATCCTGGTGGCTAGTCTGATGTCCAAGTATAGTTTGAACTTTGGGTACATTATTGCTGAAGATATCCGAGACAAAGTCACCAAGATCAGTTCATCCTATCCATTTCCCTGCCTCAGAACTAAATTGTGTGACGAAGCTAATATCTCGAAGTATGCAGGTATTGACTGTGTGGGGCGAGCCTCCTAGACACATCATCTGGAAAGGTCCAAGGATGTAACCAGAGTTATGGGTCTGAGCGGCACTTCAGAACCACTTGCTCTCACCCTAGAGGCACATGTACCGACTCCAGAGGTGACACCGTCCCCTACTGCTCTGCCCACTCCATAGGGTATCCATACTGAGTGCACCACAGCTGGACCATCTTCTTCTGCAGCACCTCGTATGGAAGAAACTGAGTCCATATTTGCTTTTCATCCAACAAATTTTGCCAACACAGTTCAGAGGACCATTGAGTTGAAGGAACAAATAAGAAAGTTTGCTTTGCAGTTTCAGCCGATTATTGATGCCTCAATCTGAAGAGCAATAGCACCATTTATTAATGTGAATGACTAGATTGATGCACTAGCAATAAGGTTGACGAGAAGCTGCAAGAAATGGGCGCAGTACAGCTTACAGAGATAAAGCAACAGATAGCGGAGCTTTGGGTCGATATGGATGGATTGATAAATCTCCCAGCTTCTCAAGTTAAGGCTCCAGTGGTCTTACCACAGATTACATCGGAGCCAATGCTGGACTTATGGGACTTTGTGTACCCTGAGCTTCAATAGACTGGACCGATCAAGGAAAAAGAGTCTTCGGAGAATCAAAAAAATGAGAAACAGAAAAGAGAAGAATGTCCAAGTAGGTGAAGCTCCACTTAGCCCAAAATCTCAAAAGAAGAGGGAGGATAAAGACGCAAAGAGACCTAGGAAAGAGTTAGAGCAGGAAACAAAGGAGTCTCTGGCTATTCAACAGATCGAGGTTGATGTCGTTGGCACGGGTGGTTCAACTAGTGGTGTTGCTGGCATTGTTGATATACCTTCTTTAGATCCCATTGTGGGAGTTTATGGTGATGATGCTTCTCGAGAAACTGATGATGATAGTGTTGAGAGGACTGTGGTGGAAGCTTCTGTTGGAGATATGACTGCGGGCACCGATCCAGTGGGCCTGATTTCTGCTACACCCGATTACCGCGCTTAGGTGCCACAATTATGGCTAGTATCTCTTGATCATTATTTTTTTAGTGCATTGGGGATAATGCACAACTTTTTAGATGGGGTGGGGGAAGTTGTGGTCATCCAGTTTTTTGTAGAGTGTTTTGGTGAAGTCTGAGTATCCAAAACACTCGGGTTGTGTCGCTATGTTAAATTAAGCGCTGCATGGGAGGCAACCCATGAGGGTATCTATATGGTATCCGCATCCTTGGGGTTTTCTTTCTTGTGTTCTTTCCCTAAGGAATTTTAGTTTCTGTTGAAATGACATGTTTAGTATAGGATGTGTGTTTGTAGAAGTGAATTAGAAACATAATGCAACCATGGTCTGATTTTGAAAAATAGAGACCCCTCTAAATTAATTTTTTGTGCAATAAAGTGTTCGAACTGACCTTGATGGATCTCTAAATGAAAACATGTATATAACTAAGATAAGTAGCTTAAGCTAAGGCATGAACCAATAACTAGCTAATTTGTACTCTAAACTCTGTGCCATGTGTGAAGTGAGCTGCCTAGTATCTGTTCTTGTTGTACTGTGCAATCTAGAACTTGCCTGGTTAGTCGTGTTGTGGGTGTAGAATGGTTTATCTAGGACATGATCATAGGTCATTTTTGAATTAGTCCACTTTAGCCAAATGACCTACCAAATGAAAAGTAGTCCCTTTGATCCCTGGATTTGAGCCTAAAGTGAACCTTTTTGTTTTTAGCCTATTCACCTTCCCCATTTCCTATAAGTCTCTATTTTGGCCCTAGTCCCTCCTTGGACATTGTGCACCTAAATTCAGGCTAAAATCTTAAGTTGAGGGTGGCTACAATAGGGGTAAGCAGGAAGTGTTGGGTATGAAAAGATTGGGTTAATGGTAAAAAGAAAGAAACTGGGTGTGGTTTGTGTGATAAAAAGAAAAGAAAAGAAAAGAGTGAAGAAAAATATCAATGAAAAGAAAATTGAAAAAATGCAATAGATCCCACACCTAAAGCTTGATAAAAGTAAAAAGGTTTGAAAGTAAGGAGAATAAGGGAGGAAAATTGTAAGGTATGAAAAGTGGAGAAAATAAAGAAGTAATTATAGTCTCAAGGAGGGCATAGTCACTATTTACTCAAATGTACCATTCTCGTCCCTAAGCCTACATTACAAGCCTAACAAAGTCCTATAGTGATCCTAACCAGACTGTTTGAAAGTCAAAGCACAGAAAATAAGGGCAAGCCTATGATATTGTTCGTGTGCATCTTGAATTTCTTTGTGAGAGTGAGAGGATTCCCAGTCCCTGTGAGTTTAATTGCAATTCTGTGTGATCGGGACTTCTTTCGTTATGAGGGCACTAGAGTAGGCTTCGATTACTAATTTCTTGGTTTGAATATCTGTTGTGGATGCTATCTTACTCATAAATATTGTGTTGTCACTCATCGATTCGTCTTGTGTTATTTTGATAACTTGATAAAATGCACTGGTTTTTGAGCTGGTAAGGAGTGGGTGCTATTCAAAGGTTTGAGAGTTTAATGAATCATGTCGTTGCTGTAGTTTCTGGTTTCCTTCTACTTAAGCATCATTTTTAGTTTTTTTTTCGTTGGTTGCTTTAGGACAAGCAAACATTCTAAGTAGAGGGTGTTGATGTGCTAGGATATCACGGCACTTTCGACGCTTAAAATTAAGGATTTTTCGGAGTTCTTAGGTACATTTTGTAGGATTTGATGTCATTTGTTACATGTACAGGGAAAAGTATTGAAAAGATGAAAATTCCAAAGCATTGCAAATTTCTAGGAAAAAATACATGCCCTACGTGCGTCATACCCACGACGGACCATAGGAGAAGGCGTCTGAATGAGGCAGCAGGAGAAGATAAGGCAGTTGAAGCCAGACGGGCGGCCACAACGCCCGTGGAAGACACGACGAGATGTCACAGATCCCATTAATATGAGACAGAGAAAATGTGAAGCAGCTAAGTGCAGCCGACGAGCATCCACGACGGGCGTGGAAACTGCGATGCCCCATCATAGATGCCCATGGAAATAAGGCAGCGAAGATAGGGAGAAGACAAGTGCAGCCGATGGGAAACCACGACGGGAATTGCACCCACGATGTCCCATTATATCCACCCATGGTATCAAGGCAGGAGGCCTGGAACCAAGACCTGAAGAGGCTCGATGGGCACCCACAATGCCCATCGTATCCATGATGGCCCGTGGGGTATCCCGTCGGCAGTGCCGTGACCAGATTTTCAAGAATAGTTAGGATTTGGTCTTTTTATCTATAAATACTTCCCCTTAGGTTTTATTTTCTGTTGTTACTCATTATTTTTGGACAATGACTACATTGTTACGTTTGGTTTGACTTTAGAACATAAGTTCTTGAGATTAAAGATTGTTCTTGATTAATTAAAATGTTCTTGAGACTTTCTTCAAAAATTTTAATTTCTTTACTTACTGTAATTATCTACTGACGATTATTCCAACAACCATTAATTGTTTACTTATGAACATGAGTAGCGAAATCCACAACTAGGGTTATGGGAACCATGAAGGATTAACGAAGTAGGCAGAGTACTTGGGTATTCTAGGGCGATGTTTATGCATGTATTGTTCTTCAATTAATTTTAATTGCTTTTTAACAGTGCGCAATGTTAGAACTCACCTTATCCTTACTTGCTAGACTAAGAAGGTAATAGATGGGAAAAGGGTTGTTCAACAATGGAGATTTAAGGCTACCCTCATCTAATAGCTTGAACTTGTCCGGGAATAGCTAATCTAGGATTCAGGGTAAGGGTTAGTAAATCATACACCCACGGTCAGACCAAGGTGTATGGTAAAATTTATCTATCTGTCAGACTAAGGATTTAGGTGAACCTAACTTACCGATTCTGCATGCTGAGAACCAAGCTAGTTTACTAAGTACAAACGCCTTAATAAGTAATAATTTCATGTGGAACACTACCCTAGTCGCTTCTCTCATTGATTACTAATGTTTAAAATGTCACATGTTACTTGTTTACATTCTAGTTACATTTATTACTTGTTACATTAAATACCCCCTTCGTAGAGAAATAAATGGCTAACAACACAAGTAAATACTAATCAACCATAGTCCTACCATATTTCCTGTGGGATCGACCTCAACCTTTGTTGGGTTTTATATTTGAACAGCAACCGCTTACTCTTCTAAAAGGAGGTGTAATTTGGGTGCATCAAAGTACAATTGTTTTGATCTCCTCTGCTGTACCAAAATAAGCTTTAATATGCATTTCATTACCCTTGAACCTTTTTGCTTCATGATTCTCAAGTTCAACGGCCCTGTGGGGAAACACTTGTACCACCTTGAATGGTCCAATCCACTTGGAGGCGGTTGACTATGTATCAAAATTGGTGGAGGCAGTTGCACTTCCCAGTAACGAGGGTAAGTGTATCACAGCGTTCTTGAAAGAGAACATCTTCTCCAGATTCGGTACACCAAGGACAATCATTGGTGATGGAGGTTCTCACTTTTGCAACAAGCTATTTCGGGATTTACTAGAGAAATATAGAGTGAAACATAACGTTGCAACCCCTTATAATCCCCAGAGTAGTGGGCAAGTGGAAGTCTCTAACCGCGAAATAAAGTCAATCTTGTCCAAGACTGTCAATGCCAATAGAAAGGATTGGTCGCGAAAACTAGATGATTCTTTGTGGGAATACTGGACTGCATTCAAGATGCCAATAGGCATGTCACCATATCAACTTATGTTTGGAAAGGCGTGCCATCTTCCGGTTGATATAGAGCATAAGGCCATGTGGGCGTTGAAAAAGTTGAACTTAGATTGGTCGGAATCATCATTGCAGTGGCTTGGGAAGTTAAATGAGTTGGATCAGTTCTGCCTGAATGCATATGACAGTTCAGCCTTATATAAGGAGAATATGAAACTGTATCATGACCGGAAGATCGAAAAGAGGAATTTCCAGCCGGGTGACTTGGTCCTGCTTTTCAATTCTAGACTTCGCTTGTTTCCTGGCAAGTTGAAGTCCATGTGGATTGGACCATTCAAGGTGGTACAAGTGTTTCCCCAGGGGGCCGTTGAACTTGAGAGTCATGAAGGAAAAAGGTTCAAGGCTAATGTACAACGGATTAAAGCTTATTTTGGTACAACAGAGGTGATCAAAACAATTGGACTTTGATGCGCCCAAATTACACCTCCTTTTAATTAAAATAATTCATATTTGTGCATGAAAGTTTTGTCTTGTTTAATGCTTCAAAGCATAGTTTTTTCTCATATAAAAAAGGTATATTAATTAACAGAAATAATATGTAGACTAGATATCATTCTAAGAATATTTGATCTAGAACCACATTTAAGGATGAATATTTATTATTTTTCGTTTCTATCTTTGAGCTATTAATTCCACGGTAATTAAAAGGAAATATACTATTTTAATTACCTAATAATTATAAACAAAAATATTGTATCATAGAATAGAAACTAAGATAGTACATACTTTATTTTTAGAAAACGAATTCATATTTGAGAATGAAACTTTTGACTTCTTAAATCCTAAGATATATTAATTAAGAGAAAACAAATAGACTAGATACCACTAGAATTACCTTTTAAGGCTGACATTTATTATTCTTCTCTTTCTATCTTAAAGCTAATTAGGAAAAAAATATTGATTCCACAACAAATTAGAAGGAAAATAATACTTTAATTACCTAATAAGTAATACCTAAAAGACGTATATTTGATAAAATTATAGGAACAAAATCCATATATATAACATGAATTTAATGACTTGGTTTACGTTCAAGGAACTTGTCCTATTATAAATACAATTTTATCCTTTCTTACACTTTCAAACTATAATATAGTGAATGAGATCCATCCTATGCCTCCGCCCATTCCTTATCCTACATTGTTAGAAAAAGAAAATGAAATGCATATTGTTGAAATTCGTAGACATTTGGATGGAAATCGGGGACTAGTTGAAGCTCGAATTGTTTCACTACATGAATTAGGTTCCTTCTAAGGAGGAAGTTCATCACATAAATCTTATGATAGCTGATATTCGGCTCAGCATGAAATCCACTGTTGAGAACTTATAGAAAGGTGTTTGAAGCTTATTGAGAAAATCCTAGCTATTTGACCTCTTAAAAATGAGGTTAAAACCCTCCGATCTAAAGTTACAAGGCTTTGTACCGTTAAACATGATCCCTCTTTCCAGGTAGAACCACTCAAAAAGGACCTTGTCGGGCTGCAAGTTGAAAATGAACAGATTCCTTTTTTACGTGATGCAGTTCATCAATCTCTTATCCTGTAAAGAAGGAATCTATTTGTTTAATAGTACAAAGCCTTGTAACTTCAGATCGGAGGTGTTTAACCTTATTTTTCAGAGGTCCAATATCTGGGATTTCCTCTATCAACTTCAAACCCCTTTTCATAAGTTCCTTATAACGGATTTCATGTTGAGCCCAAATATCAGCTATCATAAGACTCATGCGATGAAGTTCCTCCCTAGGTGTAACGTTCGGACCCATCGTTGTTCTAAAAATCACAATATCGAATTTATTTGAGAATGATTTAAAAATATTTTGTATTAAGTGGGGCGACGTGACAAATTTTTTTAGATTTTTGGAAATCGTCTGGGCTGATGTCTCTCCGCTATAGAAGTATTTATTCTGCTATAACACTACCATGGTAGTGGAAGGCCATCCGCTATAGCGTGATGATGACATGCAGTAGCCTCAGAACGTAATTTTAATGAATAACTTCTCCTCCTCAGTTGGAAAACATAGGAGGGTTACTCTAAAAACCCTCCTATGCTGCTCCAAGGTTTGGGAGCCATGGGGAAGAGGGATTCCGGCTAAAGGAACATCAAAAGCTCGGGTTTGAGGCTTGTCATTCGGCAAGGGAACACCTTCATAGGGGAAGAAATGCATTGTCCAGCTGCTAAGCATCCAGGTAGGCTAGGTTTCTCCTTTGAGTATATTGACTTGCTTCATTTCATATTTATTGTATAGACAAGAAAATAGAATACATGCTTAAGCCTTCGGGCATGGAGTCTAGAGAATTTTTGTGGTTAGATTGGCTGAACTAGGAATTAGTTGAGTCGGGATAATGTGTGTAATTTTTTGGGCTGTCTATAATTAGTTATGTGTTGGTTGATGATAAAATTGAGGGACTGGGATGTCGGGAAGGTTTGAGGTGCTGGGAATGCTTGGGTAGCCAAAGGACTAACAAAAATGGAGTTCCGGACATGAGTGGTTACAAAGGGGTAAAATAAGTAGAAGGGTGGAACGTACAAGGTTAGGGGAGGTTTTCCCCATTTTGTATTCGGTCCTAGTGGAAGTTTCAGAGTTCTATGTAATTACCTAGTCATGTGTTAAAAAGGGTTGAGCGGGGGCTTGGTCTTTGGACAGGATTCGAGGTTGTGTCTACGTGCCCAAAATGGGGGTAGGTGATGGTTACTAATTCCCAATATGCATTATGTGTTCATGTACCATTATTTATTATTGTAAGAGTTACAAGATTGGAATGAAATGTGAATATCTAATCGTCTGATTATCAGTCTTGTGAAATGAACTTGTTTGTCGCTTGTTGGTTTACAAGTATGTTTGTTCATTATTTGTGATTGATCGGACTTTGTATGACATGAGGTTGGTTCGGGTACCACGCTTGGTACAGGAATACTAAGGGTTGGCTCGGGTACCATGCCTGGTATGAGAACACTAACGGTTGGCTCAGGTACCACACCTGGTATGGGAATTCATAATGGTTGGCTCAGGTACCACGCCTGGTACAGGTTGTTTTAATTGCATTGTTGTGTTCTTTTGATCGTTCCATGAGTGAACTGGGTTATACTTCTTGACTGTGATTATTACATATGGTCTATGAGGGGCGGGGTGATTATATCTAATTGTGAGGTTGGTCTTAGTGTAGGCCGGTTTGCATGTTTACACTTAGGTGGTGTTAGGGGACCCCGGGTGTGGGACTGACTATGTGGTAAAGATATATGTTGTTGTCATTGAGTGTTATCAATGCTTGTTAACTAGTTACATGTGGTAGATAAGTTAGGAGGAAGACGGAGAGTCTGGAGTTGTATTGTTAACTATCATTATCGGGTTGGGAAATTATCCTACGGATACTTGAGAGGTCCGGACACTCGTAAGTAGTACCATAAGTGTGGTTGGTCCGGGTTGACAGTTAGCAGGGTTAATTCTTGATGTTTAGTCATAGGAGTGGAATTGGATAACAGAGTGGTAGTCCAGGTCTGGACCTAGTGATTGGACTATTATAATGTGAATTGGGAAGTTTATAGGTTAAGGTGACTTGGGAAGTCTATGGGTTAAGGTGACTTGGGAAGTCCCAGGAGTGAGGGTGTAGAACCTCCGAGAGGAGGAGTTGGCAGTGGAATGAATGAGAGGGGTTGAGGTATGATGTATAAGTAGATGGTTGGTGTGACACAATGTTGGATAAAGGTGGATTTTTGAGAACGGGGTTATTGGAGTTAACCATGTTTTCTTTGATTTCCTTATATGATGGTATGAGTGGATTTGGGTCGACCGATAATGCCTACCAGTATATGTGTTTGTACTGATTCTACTCTTGCTATACCTTTTTGGGTATAGTCTGGTTGCAGGGTTGGTGATACTTCTTAGGTACAGGACGATGGCGATCTTCAACAACTTCTACTTCTTGTTTCCATGGTGAGAGTTTTGTCATCTTACTTTTCCTTGTATCATTCATGTAGTAGCTCTTGTACCTGTTTAGTCTAGATCCTAGGGAGGGTTATTTTCCCAGTTTCAATACTGCATCTCTTTGTAAAAAGATGTTTTCTGAAACAAGGTTATAAAGTTTTGTACGCATTAAAATAAGGTTATTATATCGTTATACTCTATTTTCCGCAAGCACCTTTGGATAGGGTGATAAGGGTTCCTCTATCTAGGTGGTTAGAGTAGGCTCTCGCATGGCCCGGTTTTTGGGTCATGACACTAGGAGCACATAATTCATGTTGTGAAACAATTCGATCTTTAACTAGTCTCCAGTTTTCAATTTTCATCCAAAATACTACAGATTTCAATAAGATGCATTTCACGTTCCTTTTATAACAAAGCAGGACGACATTGCAAGATTTGAAGCCCTGCTGCAAGAGGCAGAAGAAGGATGAATACATTACAACTGCAGAAGCAGGCTGAATACATTGCAAGATTTGAAGTCGTGCTGCAGCTCCTTCCTAAGCCCCATTCTCCCCCTTCCTCTTAAACCCTATCTTTTCTTGATCTCTCTCTCCCCTGTTTTGTATCTGGTTTATGTAACAAATAATTTTTTTATATTTGGCTACAATTGTTCTAATTTTTTGTTAAGGGACACAGGTTGGCTTAATTTGGTGTATATGCTATTTTCTCTGCTTCTCTAGTGCTAAATTTCTATGTTTTGTTTGTGAGATGGCTAATATCTTCAGTATCTATGATTTGTGTCTTGTGAGTATGTGCTAGTGTTGCCCTAGTGACTATGAGCTATTTTTCTTCCATTGCTATTAGCTTGCTAAGTCCTTTAATACTTGCCTGTTTTTAATGATGCTAAAAGGGGGTATGGTGGTGTGATATATTAATGAATGAAGTTTCCTAAGTTGCCTTGATTGTTGAATGCAATGTGGTAGGACCTATGAGATCTTTCTATGTTATGTCGTGATTATTCAACAGTAGTAGAAGTTTCATAGCCTTATTTATCTAGGTTCATTATATTGTATGATGGAGCCAAAGAATGTGATTCCTTCCATTTCAGACGTGCTGCTAAAGAATAATTGCAAAGAATTAGTCTGAATAATCAGAAAAAACCCAACTCAAGAGCAAATAATGATACAACAAATCAGCCAATTCATCAATAATCAGCAAAATGAAGTGTGACAAGAAGTTCTACTCCTAAACATATCAGTCTTGGCATGCCAGTTTTTTTTTTCTCTTTGTTGGGGTGGGGAGGTTGGGGGGGACTAAAAATAGGTGGACTATGACCTAGGCAACATCAATTGAGATCCATCAAACATTGGATACCGATAAGATAATCATTGTCTCCATTAGCATTTTGAGAACCTTAATAGATCAGAACAACAAGATAGATCCCACACAATGTCACATACCTAATGCATGTTATCCCCAACGACACCAACAAAAAATCACTTGACTCTTATCCATTCCATCGTACCTTTATTTTTTCCATCTCTTCTTCTTTTAATGTGGAAAGAAGTGGGAATCAATTTCCTTTAGCGAACCCCTTCGATGTCTGAAGTAAAAATATGTTTATATGACAATCTTTAAGCATTAAGAAAAGGATTACTTTTCTAGGTAAAACGCAATAAATGAATTACTTTTCTAGGTAAAGCACTGCATAGATTACGCTTGCTAATTAGTTCTAGACTAAATTCCCACTATAATAAAGAAGCAGAACTCTGAATTTGATAGTTTACAAATTTTCAGTATTCCTAACTGAAATCTGTTTTGAAATTTTCGCCAATCAGATTCAATAGGATATTGAAAACTTTGTTGACCTCCATATCAGTTAGGCCTGTAAGGTATATTTTACTTGATTATTGTTATTTGTCTTAATACATCCTATTTTTACGAGATAAGTAAAAACACGTATTTGGTGGTCTTTCGAAGTTTTTGTACATGTAGTAGCAAATGAAATTTGCAGATTTCCTACTGAACCGATCAACATTACAAGAGTTTGTTCTGGTGTATATCATAATCTGCACGATCTACTTGTTTAGTGAGTTTAACTTACTATTTATCTATCAATGAAACATGTTGCTTAACATGTTTCAACAGTGATAATAAAGACAATAAATAGCACAGTGATTTTTAGTAGAAAACCACCCGGCTCACAAGGGTGTAAAAATCACAACCTGTACGTCTACAAGATTTAAACCCAACTTTACTAAACACAAATGAGCCTCAACAGAATGATTACAACTCTATGTAACCTAAGAAATTATAAACTCTAATTCCTAACAACACCAACCTCCCAAGGTTTGTGTTTCTCAAGTCTTTGAGTTAACCCAATGTAACACCCCACACCTCGTGCCTTAGTTTTGGTCAGCTCGTGAGTGTGTTAATGCCTAGGGAATTAGGTAGTTAGCACCGGGGAATGCCAATAAGTCAAAAGGGATAGGTTTTGGAGACTATACTAAGTTCTAGATGAATTATGTTGATGAGGCACTGTCTGGCGGGGGGTACCAGCCCCAAAACTTCAAAACAGGGAATAAGGGGGTGGCCTATGGCGCCCTGAGTGGCGCGGCACCCCATGGCTTAGCCATCAGAGCCTTGGCAGTTGGCGCTCTGAGTGGCGCAGTGCCCCAAGGATTGGCCGACATAGAATTTTTCTTATTTTCTTTTCTTTTCACGGTCTTTGAGAGGTTTTCTCATTATTTCGTAAACCCCTAACCTTAACCCACGACTTTTAACCTCCCCTATAGCCTGATACACTAGTTTACATCATAAATAATTAAGTGCATCTCTTTTCTAGTTCCCCATTACTTCAAAGAGCGATTCTTCAAGAAATTCTAGGGGTCCCAAGTGAGGGCTTTTCAATCCTTCTCCTCCAAGGTATGAAGAACGATCCCTTCTTAAATAATATTCTAAACTTTATGGTTTTCAAACATATTATATATATATATATATATATATATATGTATATATATGTATGTATATATATATATATATATATGTATATATATGTATGTATATATATATATATATATGTATATATATGTATGTATATATGATATTTGGTGAGGAGTTAGGGTTACATGCATACACATGATAACTTGACTAAAAATGCATGAACTATATATATATATATATATATATATATATATATATATATGTATGTATATATGATATTTGGTGAGGAGTTAGGGTTACATGCATACACATGATAACTTGACTAAAAATGCATGAACTAGTGGATCACCTATATTTACTTGAAAATACCATTGTCTATCTACTAGATTGTACTCGAAGGTATTTTTAATGGATTTTCATTAGTTTCATTCTATTATTCAAAAATGTTCAAATGATTTGTTAAATTCGAATTAGACTACTATTCAATAGATTTCATGAATGAATTGGATTGATGTTGAAATATCATTGTTTTCTTACATGATTTCTACAAAATGAGCATAATGAATTAATGGTAGACCTTATGGGTTTCAAATGATGGAATGGATGACTTGAAAGTCTTGGCATGACGATACCAATAATGGCCTATGCCCGTAATAAAATTGTGCTTATTAAATTAAGTTTTGATGATATGAAAATGGTAAGAAATTGGGCTTACAGAGAATTAAATGGTTAACCGAGAAGGTGTGAGTCTAAACATCTCAACTCAAACCTGTGTTTTACCAACATAGGGATGTTTCAATCCATAATTGGATGGCCTTATCTTTTCTTCTACAAGGATGATTGTGTTGGCCATAATGTTTTTGAATCTCGACTCATGCAGCAAACATGGGTTGGGGCTTAACCGGTTGAGCATTGATCGGACCCACATAGCCCATGGTGTTTAAACAGAAGTCAGTGATATCACGATCCAACTACCGAGCCGTATGGGTACCTACTCTATGCACCTAGATAGGATAACCCTTAGCATCTAATCCAACAGGTAATGCGGAAATCAATAGTAAAACCTCGAAAAATAACCTTTTTAATACAGAGAAAACATTACAAATTTAGTTCACTGAAATTATTTACAAAACTTGTTTACAAAACCTCCCTAGGAACTAGTCAAAATAGGTACAAGAGCTCTAAAGAAAAGATACAAGATTCAAAAACAGACACAACTTCCATTATGGGAACGAAGAGTAGAAGCTTCTGGAGATCACCACCATCATGTACCTAAGAAACATCACTGATCCTACAACCAGACTGTACCAAAAGACATAGAAAGAGTAGTAACAGTACAAACAACACATACTGATAGGCATTATTGGTCGACCCAAATCCACCGCATACCATCATATAAGAATCAAGAGAAAACTGCAACATAAGTTTGCAAAAAATCCAAACCTTCATCATCCACCTTTACAACCATGGTGTCACCACTAAGAACCTATACGTTCTGTCCCAAGCCTTCCTACCTGCTCCGCTGCTAACTCCAAAAATTGCAGACTCTCCACCATTCCATCCTGGTCAATTCATAACACTAGGGCTTCCCCAGTCACACTTAACACTAAGACTTCTCAAGTAACACTTAACACTAGGACTTCCCATGTCACACTTAACACTAGGACTTCTCAAATCACACTTAACACTAAGACTTCTCAAGTCACACTTAACACTAGGACTTCCCAAGTCACACTTAACACTAGGACTTCCCAAGTCACACTTAACACTAGGACTTCCCAAGTCACACCATCTCACCAATCTGACAACTAAGTCCATACCCAGACTACCATCTGTTATTCAGGTCAACCGCTCTGACTCTACAACCAGAAGTATGCCCAACTACACAATAAATAGACCACATATATTTATGTTACCCGGACCGCCCAAGGATCCCTAGGTCTACACCTACAGTGTTTAATATACAATTCTGGTCTACACAAGAACCAAGCCCACATTTAAATGAAGCTACCCGGTCACTCATGAGCTAATATACAACAATCATAATTCAGGAAATAATTGGATCCACTCATGGAACCAAACACAGAACACAACCAAACAAATATAAGCAAACCCATACCAGGAGTGGTACCCGAGCCAACCATTATAGAACCTGTACCAGGCATAGTACCCGATCTAATCAATATATGTATCCTGTACTAGGCATGTTTCTCGAGTCAACTAATGCATGTATACCATACCAGGCATGGTATCCGAGCCAACTGAATATCACACATAATCCAACAATCAACAATAATGAACACAACTACACTTGTAACCCAACAAGTAATAAAGACAAGTTCATTTCATATGATTGATAATCGGACACTTAGACATTCATAATTTCATCCCTTAAACCATGAAATGAACATACATTACTAAGAATCAGTTACTATGTACACATATAACAAATGGGAAACAACAACCATCACCTACCTAACAACCCGGGTCCATGACCCCAACCTTGGAGACTCGTCCAGAGACTACCTTCTGGTTTACAAAATAGACATAATATAATCATTTTACATCTATTCTCGACCCCTTTCCAAAAGGTAAACACATTCTAGGGAAATCATTCCATGACATTAAGGGCTTCATCCCTTCCTGTTCATCACATTTCCCTTAATTGAATTATTCCCAGGAACCCGTTACAATCTAGCCTTTCTTCACCCACAAACACTACCGATTCTCGAACCTACCTTACAGTCAAAGCTTCCCTAGAATCTAGAATCACAAATAATTAATAACACATGAATTGATCATATTACCCCCAACGATGCCCTCCCCCTTCTGGCAACCAAACAATTAACTTGTCAATCCTCCAGAATCCATGCCCGATGGCCTAGCCATAAATTATTTTTTTATTCTACAATGATAATATGCAAGAAAAATATGGATATATAGTTACTCAGTGAAAACTAGCCTACCTGGACACCAAGCATCAGTTGTTGAGGTCTAAACACTATATTTTGGCTCCGTGAAGGCGATTCCAGATTGAGAGCGGGCCTAGAATCCATGGGTTCACCCCTCTTTATCGGAAATGTCCCCTCTCTATTGCTCCCAAACTTTGGAGAATCCTAAGAGGGTTTTTGGAGCAATCCTTATCTGTTTTACAACTAAGGAGGAGAAGTCTAAAATAATTTTCGTATTTTCAAGCTACTGCCTCATTCATTTCTCTATAGCGGCCGGCTGACTGCTATAGTGGTGGTGCTATAGCGGTAAAATTTCCGCTATAGTAGGGTGACATCAGCTCAGACAAATTGCAAAATCTAAAACTTTTGTCATGTTATCCCCACTTAAATTAAAACATAATTTAATCATTCTTGAAATTCGCGATGAGGTAATTTTTAAAATGACGACTGGGCAGGTCATTACAACAGATACCAATTTACCCATTGTTCATTCTCAAATGATCTCTTAACCAGAGAGGAAAGAAGAAACTAGTCTGGGAATCCCATTGTCCCACCTGGACTGCATAATTACAATCTTACGCAAAACATCGACTTCCCCCTTTTTAGTCATACTCGACTCAATTGGAAAATAATTAATCCTTCCCTGTCAAGGAATTTCCTTCCTTCGAGCTACACAGAAACATTTAGAGTTGCCTTCCCGAGTGCCCAAGGAATCCAGGGCCTCGTAGAACATCAGAGTAGAAGAATCTTCAAATAACTCAGAAAGGAACCTTTTTGCTCCCATAATGGCCTGCCATTCTGCTATAGTGGAAATTATATTGCCATAGTGGTACCGCTATAGCGAGAGGCTGACCAGTATAGCAGTTGGCAACAGTTAAAAGGGGTAAGAAATGGGTTTCACGCCTATTTTCCCTCATTTTCATCCAAAAACACTACCATCCTCCCGATAACTCTGCTCCCATCATCAGAAAATCAAGGTAACAATTGTACCCACTTACTTCCTTGTCTTATTGTACAAATATTGATAGTTCTATGGTAGAAAATGATGGGTAGAGTAGATGTTGTTGTTGGTTTTAGGAATTTGAAATTTGGTTGGATTTTTGTTGAATTTCCAAAGCGTGGGTGCTTCCCTTACGTTTAGAACTCTTCCACAGTGTTCTGGGCATAAGGATTATGGGATTTTTGGCCCAAACGGGTTCAAAATTATGGGGAAGATGAAGAGTTGTTCTTGATGAAAAGTGGTGATTTGGGCAAATTTTAGGGGTTATAATGCCCAAATTTTTGCATAAAATAATGGTCGGATACTTTAGAAATACTTATATGAACTTGGAAAGTTTAAAATGAACATTTGGGTCAAGAGGTGCCATTGATGCACCTCTTGAAATTCTAGGACGATGAAGACCGCTATAGCAGAACTCGATCGCTATAGAGGTCCTGCTATAGCAGAGAAATTTCCGCTATAGCATTACCACCATCGTGAAAGACCTTTCGCTATAGTAGGAGGCTGCATTCAGTAGTCTCCTTGGCAGATTTGAAGAATTGATTTTTTTCTTCTTCGAATGGTATTTCATTGAACTTTTACGAGTTCTATCTCACCCTCTGTTAAAATTACAGGTATAACTTAATTAATGGATGCCAACCAAGAATACATTGCCCCCTACGAGAGGTTCTTCGATGATGCTAGTCGAGAGAGGTTTCGGGACTACCGGAGGACTGGTCTGTGCTATGAGAGGCCTTCAACATGAGAAGGGTAGAAGAATAGGCCAGGGCATTCTATAACAGACTTCAGGAGTTTAGTTAAGGCCCACTACTAGAGGCTTCCCCTTCTGGGCGCTCAGGCTAGTGAGGGAGTTCTATGCCATACTCCCCATCATTTGTTGGGATGAACCAAACCCCACTATCTGCCTTCGAGAAGTGGATTTTCGGACTATCAATAAGGTGTTAGGAGTGCCTCATATTTCAAATGCCACATATGAGGCTAAAATCTAGGAGATGGATATGAGGTGGCTGAGAGATACACTGATCGATGAGGAGTTCAGGTACCAACTCTACTAGCCCAGCACCGAGGGAGACACTAGCACTTACTTCACTGCCAATGCTAGAAGGTGGCTAAATTTAGTATCTCGTAGGATTCGTTCATCAAGCAATAATACCGATGTGACTTATCCTTGGGCCTTAGTAGTGGCTTGCACTATACAGGGCATATGATTGAACATGGGGCCATAAATTGTTTCAGAGTGGAAGGACTTTTATCGGGGTCCCAAGAAGGCTCCCTTCCTTCCTGGTCTAGTCTATGAGTTATGCAGGCATTTCCAGGTGCCTGAGGATGAGACTGACATGGAGGTAGAGATTGATGCCACCTTCAACCCTTTCTGGGTGAAAGTGGTTACCTCTACGGGAAAGAACAAGAGGAAGGTGGGTGAAGCAGAGAGGAGCCAGGCCAGTGAGGGTGTTGATGGTGATGATGATCCTGCCCTTCCTTCTCAGTCCCAGCCTCCGACCACTGGCAGCCAGCTTGAGGAGGACTTAGCCAAGGTTCATGGAGGGTACCAGTGTCAGATCTATAGTCCCGTCCCCCTTTGCTAAGGACTTTGCAGCACTCCGCAGGGAGTTGGATGAGGGGAAGAAGAAGAGGCACTTCTGGGATTGCATGTTTGCCCGGATGTGGAAGACTATTCAGGTCATGTTCACTTGTGATGTCCCCGATTAGGAGCTTCCCCAGCTAGAGCCGGAGGACCTACAAGAATTTTACTTTCTGAGTGACAACGAGGTCGAAGGCCCTGCCCCTGCAGTCCCTGATGGTGATGCGGCATTCGGGTAGCACCCCCCCTCTTTATTATATTAGCACTGTTGTTCTTGGATTTAGCCCCCGTTTGGGGCATGTACTAGACGATGTTCCCATTCCCCTTTCTTTTTATTTTAAGCATGTGGATGCTAGTTTTACACAATATTGGATTTATATACATGCTATATTAGCTTTACCAATGATTTCCTTATTTTACATAGTAGCTTGTAGGTTAACTATCATTTTTAGACACCCCGGAAATGAAAAGCAAAACAGGGGAAAACAGGGCATGAATTCTGACCTGCCCTCCCCACTGTAGCGGTTGACATGATGTTACAGCGGCACCGCTATAGCAGAGAAATTCTCGCTATAGCGGGATTGCCATAGCGGTATAGTCCCGCTATGGCAACCCTCGATGACAACAGCCTAGAAATTGAAATTTTCTGCAAAGTTCACCCATTCCCCATTCTCGGTTATCAATGTTAACCCCTGAAATCCTATCATGGTCTTAAACATAACTTCAAGACCATTCCCAACAATGCATAGTTCAAAATTTTGCACCACATTATAATAAGAAAATATTTATGAAACACACGAGAAACTGTGTACAACAACACATTCCTGCAATCATACACTACTAGCCCCCTCATTTTTCCCATGGTTTCTAACCAATCCTGACTGTCCTGAAATTGGAGCTTCCCTACAGTCATAAGTCTTATCCCCTTACCATCTTCACCAATGGTAAGTCCATACCCGAGTTGTAATACCACTCTTATAATTAATTCATATAGCAATTTATCACTAAAACAAATCACACAGGATCAAGTTATGACTCCTCCCGGACCAAAATGTTCACAGTAAGGCAAGCACACTTATCACATCACACAATTGCAGTCATACAAGTAATGCAATGCACATAATTTCAAGCTTCAAGATTCAGCATAAATCAAGTCACATCTATTACTCTCTATTCGCCTCATGGATGACTGTTAGACGATCATCCATGCTTTGCCACAACCTCTAAGGCCAGATACTAATTGAAACCTTTCCGATTCCAACTTTTCTCGCTTGTCTCATTTTAGCCGGAGGCAAATGACACCCTCCGACCTTGTTGAGATACCAATTTGAATCAACAGATACTAATTGGACTCAACCCATACAAGTAAGTAATAGACGAAGTGGAACCATTTCCTAGAATGTGTCATAGCTTCCTGAAGATTAGATGTGGATGTCAACCCACCAATCTGTAGGACTCTATTCAATATATGCTCTTGTACTGGGAGACTGGTAACCTAGGATCTGATACCAAATTGTCATGACCCAACTACCAGGACGTGCGGGCACCTACTCTACGCACCTAAATAGGAGAACTCTTACCACCCGATCCAATAGGTAATACGGAAATCAATAGTTAAACCTTTGAAAATAGCCTTTTTAATACAGAGAAAACATTACAACTTTAGTGCAATGAAATCATTTAAAAAACTTGAATACCAAACCCCCCTAGGAACTAGTCAAAACAGGTACAAGAACTCTAAAGGAAAGATACAAGATATAAAATCAGACACAACTTCCATCTTGGGAACGAAGAGTAGAAGCTGCTGGAGATCACCATCGTCCTGTACCTAAGAAACATCACTGATCCTTCAACCAGACTATACCAAAAGGTGTAGCAAGAGTAGTATCAATACAAACAACACGTACTGGTAGGCATCATCGATTGATCCAAATCCACCGCATACCATCATATTAGAATCAAGAGAAAAATGCAACATATGTTTGCAAAAAATCCAGACCTTCATCATCCACCTTTACTACTATGGTGTCACCACTAAGAACCGATACATTCCATCCCAAGCCTTTCTACCTGCTCCGCTACAAACTTCACAAATTGGATACTCTCCACCATTCCATCCTGGTCAATTCGTAACACTAGGGCTTCCACAGTCACACTTAATACTAAGACTTCTCAAGTCACACTTAACACTAGGACTTCCCATGTCACACTTAACACTAGGAATTCCCAAGTCAGACTTAACACTAAGACTTTCCAAGTCACACTTAACAGTAGGACTTCCTAAGTCACACTTAACTCTGGGACTTTCCAAGTCACACTTATCACTAGGACTTCCACAGTCACACTATTTATCCAATCTGATAACTAAGTATAGACCCGGACTACCATCCCTCGTTCAGGTCAACCAATCTGATTCTACAACCAGAAGTATGCCCAACTACATAATAAATATACCACATATATTTATGTTACCATTTACAAGTACCCAGACCGCCCAAGGATCCCTAGGTCCACATCTACAGTGTTTAACATACAATTTTGATCTACACAAGAACCAATCCCACATTTAAATATAGCTACCCAGAAATTCATGGGCTAATATACAACAATCACAATTTAGGAAATAACCTGGTCCACTCATGGAACCAAACAGAGAACACAACCTAACAAATATAAACAAACCCATACCAGGCGTAGTACCCGAGCCAACCATTATAGAACCTGTACTAGGGGTCGTACCCAAGCCAACTGATATATGTATCCCATACCAGGTGGGCTACCTGAGCCAACCAATGTATGTATCCCATACCAGGGTGGTACTTCAGCCAACTTAAAGTCACACATAATCCAACAGTCAATAGTAATGAACACAACCACACGTGTAACCTAACAAGTAATAAAGAAAAGTTTATTTCACATGATTGATAATCAGACACTTTGATATTCATAATTCCATCCATTAAACCATGCAATGAACATACAATACTAAGCAACAATTACTATGTACACATATCGTAAATGGGAAATAACAACCATCACCTACCTAACAACCCGAGTCCATAACCCCAACCTTGGAGACTCGTTCAGAGACTACCCTCCGGTTTACCAACTATAAACAATATAATCATTTTAAATCTATTCTAGACTCCTTCCCCAAAGGCAAACACATTCCAGGGAAATCATTCCCTAACGTTAAGGTCTTCAACCCTTCTTGTTCATCCTATTTCTCTTAATTGAATTATTCACGGTAACCCGCTACAACCTAGCCTTTCTTCACCTAGAAATATTACCAATTCCGTAGGCTACCCTACACTCAAAGATTCCCTAGAATCTAGCATCACACATAATTAATAACACACAAATTGATCACATTACCCCCCAAAAATTCCATCCCCCTTTCAGCAACCAAACAATCAACCTGTCAATCCTCCAGACTCCGTGCCCAAAGGCCTAGGCATAAATTCTTCCATCATTCTACAATGATAATATGCAAGAAAAATATGGATCTATAGTTACTCAATGAAGCCTAGCCTAACTGGATGCCAATCATCAGCTGTAGAGGCCTGAACACTATATTCTGGCTCTGTGAAGGTGATTCTTGACGAAGAACGAGCTTGGAATCCATGATTTCACCCCTCTTTAGCGGAAATCTCCCCTCTCAATTTCTCCCAAGCTTTGGAGAAGCCTAGGAGGGTTTTCGGAGCAACCATTATCTGTTTTTCAACTGAGGACGAGAAGTCTAAAATAAATTTTCAATTTTCAAGCTACTGCCTTCGTCATTCCGCTATAGCGGCTGTCTGATCGCTACTGTGGCGGTGCTATAGAGGTGAAATTCTCGTTTTAGCAGAGTAACATCAGCCTGGACAAATTTAAAATAATAACTTGGCAGGTCGTTACAGGTGATATCATCTAGTTTAGAATTAAAGAATAGAAAAGCTTGTTTTCTTTTATTTGAAGTTACAACAGATATTTTCTCATATTGTATTATATTTATTGATATGACTATCCTTTTATCTAAAGTATACTTTGTCTACTTATTTTGTTCTACATACCATACATTCTACATATTGACCGCCTCCGGGCGGCTAATTCATTTTATGATGTAGGTTCGATGGCACCTCCTCGTGGTACTGTGCAGCACTAGGTCTGTTCAGACAGGTTCAACTTTTGGTAAGCCCTCTATCCTTTGGAAGGAACATTCATGATAGAAATTTTTAGTCTTATATTTTATGGTATTGTCGGAGTCTTAACCCAGCATAGATGACCTTTTCTTTATGGATTAGTGACTTCGTAGACTTATGGTACTATTGGATTTAAAGTTGGGTTTATTTACTTTTATTAAGCCAAACTTTCTATCATTGTGCCTACTTTCACAACTTTTAATTTTTTGAATATTCTTATGATGAATGCTAAGGGGTCTTCTCAGGCCTTCATTGGTCTGGGTTGCCCATTACGTTTGTGGCCTAGTCTCGGGTCGTTACACCTAACTTGAAGACAACAATCCTACTTCGGTTTATAACAAACTGAACTTTGATTACAACTCAAAGAACAATTCCCAATACATCACTACTAAGATACCTTAGCAAGACTTTGTACTTAGGACCTGGTTCATTAATGTGTTCCTTCAGAGTTCTCCGTTGCACTTGCTTAAGTCAATTTCATAGTTGTCTTTTTGCTCAGTGAGTGCGTATTTGCTTTGGATAGCAACTCTACTATTTAAGCATAACTCCTCAAGGAGTTATTCTTTAATTCAAACTCTTTCTTGCATACGGACTGTACTTCCTTAGAGTTCTACTTTAAGTGAGACTTGACGAGTAACTAGCGTATATATATATTTTAACTCGCACTCTATCAAATAATAGTATAGAAAGATATCGAACCCATAGAGATTGGTTTATCTATTCTACAGACGTTTCTTATTTTAAGTACTATTCGATAAAATCGGGAAGAGTTTGAGTGGTGAATTAACTAATTAATAACTTGTAAATAGAGAAAATATTTTTTGTTTTTTCACAACATGTCAAAAGGTGTTGGGATCCTGTCTTCACTTGATATTTCTATTATAAAGTAAATTCTTTATTTCTAAATTTTTATTTCTCATAAAAGTATAAATACCTCTCATGATTATATTTATATATTATTACTGAAGTTGAACAATTAATTACACTCCTCTTGGTTATATAATTTAATTGTCAAAATAGTAATAGTAAAGAGCCAGAAATATATACTTGAACTAAAACATGCTCTTGAAAGTAAGTCCCTATCGGTTATGTCATGACCCAACTACCGGGCCGTGCGGGCACCTACTCTAATCCACCTAGATAGGAGAACCCTTACCACCCGATCCAACAGGTAATTCGGAAAAAGAAATAAAACCATGAAAATAAACCTTTTTAATACAAGAAAATCATTTATAGTATTCGAAGGAATAAACCATTTACAATTTGGAAATAACTCTTCCCAGAACCTACTCTAAGCCGGTACAAGAGCTACTACAAAAGTGATACAAGAATGAAAGAAGACACAACTCCACCATAGAAACAAAAGTAGGAGCTGTTGGAGATTGCCATTATCATGTACCTATGAAACATCACCAACCCAGCAATCAAAATATACCAAAAAGGTATAGCAAGAGTAGAATCAGTACAAACACACGTACTGGTAGGCATCATCGGTCGACCCGAATCCACTTATACCATCATATAAGAAATCAAGGAAAAATAGACATTTAAACTATAATACTTTGGTCCTTTAACACCCACATTTACCCAATCCATTTCGACCCCAAGCCTGCCTAACCCTTCTGTTGCCAACTCCCCACTCTAGCTCTACACTCAACACCTACGACTTCTCAAGTCACCTTAATCCTTAGACTTCCCAAGTCACCTTAATCCTTAACTTCTTAAGTCACCTAGCACTAGGCCAACCACTAAGTCCAGAACCGGACTACCATTCCCTTACCCCAGTCAACCACTATGACTCAACAACCCGGAGTAAACCCCACTACTTAGTGATGTAGACCACAACCGTCGTACCTCTACCTACTAGTAAAAAATCGCCCCAATGACCCAAGGGTTATACTCGACAAGTAACAACAACCAATATTATAACCATACTATGAGTCTCTTCCTTAGCTCATCAACCGCACTAACAAGTCTAATCGACAAAGACAATTCTTAGTGACAATAAACATATATCCTTTTTACATAACCCAGACAAGGATCCCTAGGACATCATCAACGCCAATAACATGCGACCCTGGTTCACGAAAGAACCACCTTGTCACTTAAGCACACTAAACTGGCCCCTCAAGGACCAACTACACGCAACATAATAATAAATCCCAGCCCTCTCAGGAACCCAATATGTAAAGAACAAATAGTACACCCACACTAAGTAAAGTCGTATAATATATAATAATAGTCAGTACTATAACTCCCGACTCTCAGTCTTCCTTTTCACTTATCAACCACAAGGAACAGGTTCAGCAATCATTCAACAATCATAATAAACAATGAGCAAGTAACCATAGCATAAATTCGTTCTATCCTTCCCGGACCTAACAAGGATCCCTATACCATCACCTAGTGTTAACATGTAATCCCGGTCTACTCGAAGACCAACCTCACATTTAAATATAATTACCCGACCTCTCATGGACGATGTGCACTCTCATAGACCATGTGCAATAATCATAATTCAAGAATACAACCCGGTCCACTCATGGAACCATCAAAAGTATACAATCAATTCAACTAAATCAAAACCCGTACCAGGCATGGTACCCAAGCCAAACATTATGAGGTCCCATACCAGGATAGTACCGAGCCCACTGATAAGTATCCTGTACCAGGAATAGTACTCGATCCAACCAATAAGTAACCTGTACCAAGCATGGTACCCGAGCCAACCAATAAGTAACTTGTACCAGGCGTGGTACCCGAACCAACCAATAAATAACCTGTACCAGGCATGGTACCCGAGCCAACTAATAAGTAACATGTACCAGGCGTGGTCCCTGAGCCAACCGAATGTCACACCAAGTCCAATCGATCACAAACAATGAACAAACATACTTGTAAACGAACAAGCAAACAAACAAGTTCATTTCATAAAACTGATAACGGAATAACTAGACATTCACAATTCAATCCCTAAGCATGCAACTCATACACTACTACAAAATAGTACGTGAACATATAATGCATATTAGAAATCAACAACCATCCCCTACCCCTATCCCGGGTACATAAACGCAACCTTGAATCCCGTTTGAAGACCAAGCCCCCATTCCACCCTTTTTAACACATGACCAATAGGTACATTTATTCCTGAACCTTTTCTAAGACAAATAGAATATGGGGAAGACATCCCCTAACCTTGGTACTTCAACCATTTATGTTATTCTACTTCCTTTATATCAAACATTTCCGAGAATTCCTTTTCACATAGCCGTTTAGTTACCCAAACCATTCCAGTTCGCCAAACCTTCCTGATATTCTAGTCCCTGAAACTCTGTCATCGCACATTATAATAACATACACAATTAACATACACAACCCGCAACATGTCAACCTAATATCCCAACTCAATCATGTTTCTAGTTCAACCCATTCAATCATAACAAATCCTCCATACTCCGTGCCCGAAGGCCTACGCATGGATTCTCCTTTTTAGTCTATACAATAAGTACAAAATGAAAATAGGTCAATTTACTCATGAAGAAAACCTATCCTACCTGGACGCCAAGCAGCTGCGTAGTGCAAATTTTGGCTCTGTGAAGGCATTCCCTGATAGATGACAGGCTCGAAATGCATGGTTTCACATCCTTTTAGGCAGAATCTCCCCTCTCTATGGCTCCCAAGCCTTGGAGCAGCCTATGAGGGATCTTGGAGTAACCCTCGTCTATTTTGGGGCTGAATGGGAGAGAATGAAATTATAGAAACCGTTTTTGAGTTTTTTGATCCCATCGCCTCGCTATAGCGGTGCACGCTCCGCTGTAGCAATACCGCCATAGTGGAACCTACTACCATAGTGGCGCTGACCGGCATTGACTTCTGCTATAGCAGTAATTTCTCCGCTATAACGGAGGTCGCGTGTCAACCGCTATAGCAGTTGACACGGAACAGAACCTTGGAAAATCCCAACAAATGGCATGTTTCACAACACACTTTGAAATCATGACGTTTCATACCAACCCTTTCACGTCAACTTTGATATCATGAGTTCTACTCACCCAAATTCATTTCCAAAACGTCTCCCGGACTCCTTAAGGTCTTGGCTGACGGAAAAACTATATTGACCCAAGATATAATACTCAATCCACACCTTAATTTCCCTAGACCTTACCTTGCTCAGAATTTGTCTGAGACTACCCTAGCCCAAGATTTCCAACTCCTCAAAACCCAAAAGTTTTCTAACCCATTTCTTCGCACAAATAACCCACCCAATATGAGGTTCCTTTTAATAATGACTGAACAAGTCATTACAACAAATACCAATTTACCCATCGTTTGTCCTCGAATGATCTCTAAGGTCAAAAGTGAAGAAGGAGCCCCCCCGAACCTTAACGCTCTATAATGACAGTGTAAATACAACCTTATGCAAACCCCCGAAGCTTCTGAATCCCCTAGTGTACCTAACTCAATCAAGATTTAACTCACTCTCGCTCTATTAAGGAATTCTTTCCTTTGAGATGCACAGGGCTAACTAGATTACCCCTTCTCGAGTGCCCCAGTAATCTGAGGCCTCATCGAAACACCAGAGCGAATGAAACTCAACTAATAAAGAAAAACAATTTGTTCATGTCAAGGGGACTAGATACCACCATGTCGACCCCTTCTCGCTATACCCACAGTTATACTTACCCGAACTCCATTCCAGAAGCTTCCTACAGGGTACTATGCCCCTCACATATCATAGTAACACCTTACTCGTATAAACACTATGCCCCGAGACACCACATATCTCTAACCCATGCAACTGCAAAAATTCCATTAGAACTCATCCTAGCTTGAGGTTTTTGTCAACTCTCATCTTAGGGGGAATTCTACTCGGGCACTTACACCCTAACCAATGCTATAGCGAGCACACTCCCATCACCCAAAGAGTAGTGACACCAGGTATTATCATGACCGACTAGAGGGATAACAAAGTTAAAGAATCTATTTAATAACCCCACTCCCTCAACCGACCTTACAACTAAGGATCATTAAAAATAAACCAGCCACTAATCACCCTCATAACATAAGCCTATGAGCAGTGTCAAACACTACTCAGTCAATTACGGGTCATTTGTCAAATTCTACATGGGTGACTATTCCCACTAATGGTCAATCATAATTCTACCAATACCCCGGGCTACAATATCCACCCTTTCCGCTTTATCATGCATGGACGCTAAATAAATCATGCAATAGCTTACTGCTTAATTAGCAATCTAAAATGACTCGGGAATAAAAGTAAGATAGGGGAAAATAGGACATGCATTCTGTCCCGCCCCTTCCAACTATAGAGGTACGACCATAGCGGGAAAATTACCGCTATAACGTGATCACCATAGCGATACCATTCTGCTATGACGGTCCCGACGGTAACAGCCCAAGAAATTTTACCATTTTATGCAAAAAATTACCTCATTCCCTTTCCCTGCTTTCAACATTAACACATGAAATCACTTTATGGTCTTAAAACATAACCTCAAGACCAACCTCAACTATACATAATTGAGAACTTAGCACCACATTATCATAAAACCAATTTGACAAATACCAAAACCGCGTACAATAATACATTCCCACTATCGTACAATACTAGTACCCATCCTTTTTCCTTTTTATGGTTCTTAACCAATCCTGGCTGTCCTAAAACCAGAGCTTTCCTACATCCATCAATCCCTTTTCGTTCCCTTACCATCTATACCAACGGTAAGTCTATACCCGAATGTAATGAAAACCATTCCAATTAAGGCATACCACAATTTATCACTAAAGCAAATCACAAATTTTAAAGCCAGAATAAATTCCCTTAAGTTACAATCATGAATTACCACAAAACAATTCCTTACCGTAATTCCCACTATCAAGAAATTATAGCCCTTTTTTCCCATGGTTCCCAACCAGTTCTGATTGTCCTGAAACCAGAGTTTGCCTACAGTCAAAAGCCTTGTTTCCTTACCATTTTTTCCAATGGCAAGTCCTTTTCTGAATTGTAATACCACTTTACTAATCAATTCAAGTACACATAGAAAGTAATTACCAACCAAAGCACACAAATTCAAGTTATGACTCCTCCCGCACCAAAATATTCACCATAAGGCAATCAATTTCACCCCCATGACTGCAGTCATACAAGTAATACAATACACATAGTTTCATGTTTCAAGCCATAGCACAATCAAATAATTGTGCACCACACATTCACAGTCATTCAAACAACATGAATACACATAAGCACAATCTCAAGTCTCAAGCTTCAACACTCAACCAAATTAGTTTCATTACCTTTTATTCGCTTCATAAATGACCATTAGCCGATTCATCCATCCTTTACATAGCCTCCCCGGCCAGATACCAATTAGATCTTTCCCGATTCTAATTTCTCTTGCTTGTCTTATCGCAACCTGAGTCCAATGACATCATTCACTTTGTTGAGATACCAATTAGAATCAAGAGATACCAATTGAACTCAACCTATATAAGCAAGGGAATGAACCGCACGAAAGGGAATAAGAGAATAAAGATGTTTTCTATAATGCTTCATAGCTTCCCAAGGATTAGATGTGGATGTCAACACACCAATCCGTAGGAATCTATTTGATATTTTTCTCTTGTATTGGGAGACACGTAACCTGCGATTTGATACAATTTTGTCACGACCCAACTACTGGGCCATACAAGAACCTACTCTAATCCACCTAGATAGGAGAATTCTTACCACCAGATCCAACAGATAATGCGGAAAAAGGAATAAAACCAGGAAAATAAACATTTTTAGTATAAGAAAATCGTTTACAATATTCAAAGGAATAAACCAGTTACAATTTAGAAACCATCCTTCCTAGAACCTAGTCTCAGCCAGTACAAGAGCTACTACAAGAGTGATACAAGAATGAAAGAAGACACAACTACACCATAGAAATAAGAAGTAGGAGCTGCTGAAGATTGCCATCATTGTGTACCTATAAAACATCATCAACCCTGCAATCAGACTATACCAAAAAGGTATAGCAAGAGTAGAATAAGTATAAACACACATATTGGTAGGCAGTATCGGTCTACCCGAAACCAGTCATACCATCATATAAGAAATCAAGGAAAATTACAAATTTAAACTATAATACTTTGGTCCTTTAACACTGACCTTTACCCAATCTGCTTTGACCCCAAGCCTTCCTAACCCTTATGCTTACAAATCCCCTCTCTAGCTCTACATTCAACATCTACGACTTCTCAAGTCACCCTAATCCTTAGACATCCCAAGTCACCTTAATCCTTAGACTTCCCAAGTCACCATAATCCTTATACTTCCAAAGTCACCTTAATTCTTAGACTTCCCAAGTCACCTTAATCCTTAAACTTCCCAAGTCACCTTAATCCTTAGACTTCCCAAGTCACCTTAATCCTTCACTTTATAAGTCACCTGGCACTAGCCCAACCACTATGTCCAGATCCGGACTGCCATTCCCTTACCCCAGTCAACCATTATAACTCAACCAACTAGAGTAAACCCCACTACTTCGTGACGTAGACCACAACCATTGTAACACCACCTACTAGTATGAAACCACCCCAATGACCCCAGGGCCATACTCGACAAGTAACAATAGCCAATATTATAACCTCACTAAGAGTCTTTTCCTTAGCTCATTAAACGCATGTAACAAGTCTAATCGACAATGATAATTCTCACTGACAACAAACATATATCCTTTTTACATAATCTTAACTAAACAAGGATCCCTAGGACATCATCTATGCTAATAACATGCGAACTTGATTCACGAAAGAACCACCTTGTCACTTAACCACACTAACCCGACCCTTCAAGAACCAACTACACACAATATAATAATAAATCCTGGCCCTCTCAAGAATCCAATATGTAAAGAACAAATAGTACACCCATACTGAGTAAAGACATATAACATATAATAACAGCCAGTAGTATAACTGCCGACTCTCAGTGTACCTTTTGACTTATCAACCACAGGGAATAGGTTCAACAATCATTCAATAACCATAATAAACAATGATCAAGTAACCATAGCATAAATTTATTTTATCCTTCCCGGACCCACAACTGATCCCTATACCAACACCTAGTGTTAACATGCAATCCCGGTCTACTCTAAGACCAACCTCACATTTAAATATGTGATGACCCTTTTGATCATCTTCGCGTTTATGCATTCATTATACTGTTAGATATTTCCTATAGCGACCCTAAGTCATATATGGCTTACTGGGATCGGTAGTTTGGTGCTCTGGTCATTCGTTTGGTTATTTTGGTTGTTTTCCTACTTTAGAGCCTTAACTTAGTATATCGTTGACTTTATTCAACATTCTTAGCTAACATGCTCAAAATCGAATTCCAACAGTTCCATTAGCTCTGGATCATGGATTTTGGTCTAGATGGACCCTTGGTCAGTTTCTAGGAGCTTTTAGTTTTTTTTTTGTCTTGGTTTTTATGTTTAAGCCAAGTTGAACTTAAAAGTTTGACTTTGGTCAACATTCAGAGAAGACAGACTCGGATGGAAATTTTGATAGCACTGTTAGCTCCAGGATGTTGAACTTAGGTTAGAGGGACCTTTAGTTCGGATCTCAAGGCTTCCAGACATGTTTTTGGCCTTGGTGTTCCATTTTGGAAAGTTTGGCCAAAGTTGGTTCTTGGGTGTGGGGCCCACTTTTTGTGCTATCAACCTCCGTTGGATTTTTTATCAATTCTATTGAGTCCAGAATGTCATTTTAGTCAAATAGCTCTGCTCATTTGTGTTCGCAGGACCCTGGATGTGTTCCTAAGGGTCCGTGGAGAAATTCTAAGTTGAGGTTTGTTGTTGGCAGTTGGTGCTGGCATGTCACTAGCATAGACTTTGCATATGCGGTGGCCGCCCACATTCATATAGGCATATGCCAGCCTTCCCTTTGCCTTCCCTTTGCCTAGGTACTCCCTAGGCTGCATTCCCGTGCCCGCGTACATGGTGTCCTAGCCGCGTTCGCGCAAGGCAAGCGCCTGGCTTGGCCAGCACTTATCCTTCACGTGTGCAATGGCTGCCTGCGTTCTCTTGCCCGCGTAGAGGATGCATGGTCGTGCCCATGAAGGCTTGGTCTATCAGTTATTTAAGTTATGCCTTTCATTTTTCCAGCCTTCTCTCTTTATTTCCATCAACACCAAAGCACCAAAACTCTCTCTAAAATTGCTCTAAATCATTTCCTAACCTTGGGGAAACCTTTGTTCATCGATTATCCATGCTTCATCAATGGTTGGTAAGTCTTCTTCCCCAACTTGATCTTCCTTTATTTTCTAAGAAATCACCATTGTTGGTAAGTTCTCTAAGCTTGGTTTTCTTGAAGATTCTGCTCCTATTGTAATTGCATGATCATGGGCTCGCTCAATATACCTCCTTGGTGTAAATTCTCGCATTGTGATAAGATTCCTTGCCCAATTTTCAATTTGTTCATCCTTAAAATTCCACCCTTTAAGTCCTCCCTTGAGCCGGCTGTTTAGGGCCTTCTCCTTGGCAAAAATTGCTCATTTTTGGAGCATGTCGTTTTGGCACCATTATGGATATTGTGCTTCTTTTCATTTCCAGTTTTGGGTTGCCGATCCTGTGGGCCCATTGCTGACCCATATTTTGGGCTGGCTATTCTTTTAGCAATATGGGTATCATTAGACTCGTCTTGATATGTTATTTATGTTTATGATAGTTTGATTATCATCCGGAGCTTCTCAGAACATTTTACCCTCGGATATTATCATGCCAACAACTTTTCATCGGATCATAGGTAGGTTTCTCTCTAAACTCCCTAGACTTAGCATATATCAGATAAAATTGTACTAATTGACATCCTTGGATTGGGTTATTATCTTGGCACCACAGACGTTGACCACTTTTCCATGATTCGCTTTATTTCTTTCCTCCATTATATGTAGTATTCTTCGTAGTTTATATTATAACCCTTATGGTCCTGTGTGGCCTTGTTTGACTCTATACCATAGATTGTGGTCTATTCGGGGTTGTCTGTGAGTCCCAGACATCGTTATCATGATTTTATGTTGGCTATCTGTGTTGTAGAGCTATTAGAGACTGCGCAGTGCCGATAGGTTATTTGTGAGCTACTAGGCAGCTATCTGTATTGATCATGTCATTCAATGCATATAAAGAGGATTCCTACTACATCTTACAATAGTTTTGGCTTCGGGCCTACTAGTGCTGATTTTCTAAACTTTGCATGGCCCTAGGGGACCGTTTTCGATGAAAATGTCTTGGGAATGGTTTTGACTCAACTTGTGGATCTCCTTTGGGGTAAAAGAGAGTTAAATTATGATTTCTATCATAAGTTTTTCTACTAATGCTAGACTCGGCAGGGCCGTAGTGCTAGTTGAGTTTTCCTACCGATTTGGGGTGGCATTAGACTCGGTCGAACCGAGCACCAGAGATATTTTACTACTCTTTTAGACTCGGTTATGCCCGGTCACCCTTGGTGAGGTTTTTGAGACATTTTCCATGGTTTTAGACCTAGACAGAGTCTGGGCATGCATATTTGAGACTTGAGTCTCCAGCTTGAATCCGAACTTACTCAGGATGATATTTTCGATATTGAATTATAGTATAGGGTCCGAGACCTCCATGGCCCTTGTCATTCTAGGCCTGGGGATTTGGGATGCATGTGCCGAAAGAGGGGTATACGATAGAATAGAGGTATATAGGCAGTGTACTTCCATGGAACCTACCTACTGGGCCTTTAGGTGCCGGAGGAGGTACATACAAGGTTACTATCCCACCCAGTTTTTTATGACGCATCATACTATTCATTTGTGTGTAGTTCAACCCTTATTTGCTATTTGCTGAGTGTACGCTCCGGTTGTATGGGATGCTGGAGGGTTGGTTTTCACTTGTTTGTGCTCCTTGTGGGTATATGCACCTGTGGGACTATAGGTAGACATATGATTAACTATTTTGCACTATTGGTTCCTATTGTAGTTCGTATGACTCTTGATATTGATAAAGTTGGGCTTGGGTTTCCGTTATTAGCTCTTGACTTGAGATTAGTAGGCTTACTTGGGTTATTGTATCTCGTATTCAAGCATAATTATTGTTATCTTTTCTCTCTTTCTCTATCCATTTTAGGTTACTAGTATACCGCCTACTTTTTGAATCTCTCTTTATTTACTTGTTGTTGCGAGGAACCTGAGTATGTGCTTCTTTCTCTAACCTGTGATGCATATCCTAGTAGCTATCCATCTTTAGTGTTCTTGCTTGTATCCCTTTCGTGCTAGCTTTCGTGTGCTTATTCGTTGCCTTCTGTGACTACTTGTTTCTGTTCTTTCTATTACTGCTCTTTATCTTAAATGTGCTAGTCGACCTATGATACCTACTAGGTACCTTATGCTTCACATTTGGTGCTCATACTACACTCTGCATCTTCTGGTGCAGATCTTAATATGGGCCATCACTGTTAGTTCATTGGAGACTCGTGCGAGGAGCTATTTTTGGGATATCTTCGGACTGAGGGTGAGATCTACACGATCAGAGCTTAGCTTTTAGTTTATCTTTTATTATATGTACTCTACTCCCATTCGGAGACATCTGTATGTATTGTTTTGGAGCATTGTACTATACTAATGTAGTTCTAGCTCTATACTATGATACCATGTATTGGGGTTTGGTTTAGCTTCTGCATTTGTATATATATATTCTTGTTAGCTATCTTTTCATCTTTTCCCTTCACTTCTGCTTAGTTATATCATTTCTTCTACTTAACTATTGGATATTAGCCCATTACTAGTTGTTCTAGGCTACGAGGATTGGTTTGCCTATTGAGGGCTTGTAGGTGCTATCATGAATGAGAAATTGGGTGGTGAAAGCTTGGTATTATAGCCCTAGGTTCATCGGTGTCATAGGTATACGAGCCAATGTCTAGTAGAGTCCTACGGATCAGGGCAGAGACATTCGTACTCAATATTCAAGAGGCTACAGTGACATCTTAGGAAACAAGGAGTTTTCTTGCTTCTATCTCGTGTGTAGTATCCTTGAAAGTTTCTGGAAATCTCACTTGTTCTGGTTCACTCTTCCGTAGATGGCTCGTACGAGATCGTCGGCATTGGGAAGATATGAGCCTCTGACTCCAACTAGGGTCTGGGAAGGTCATAGAGGTAGGGGTCAAAGATGTCCCTGAGCAACAGCACCTGCCAGAGCTGCTAGAGTTGAGATAGATCCTGAGCATGAGTATGAGCCAGAGTTTACTCCTAAGTAGTGGCATGTGGACCCGGGGGTAGCCCAGGTGTCACCAGCTCCAGTATTAGCTTCTTTGTCAACTTCAACCCCAGCACAATCTTCACATATTCGGGGTCTACTATTACAGATGTTAGATATGATTGGAGAGCATTCTTCAGAGGTACTGTTGGCATCCACTTAGAGGGCAGCCCTAGGTGTTCAGGGTTTAGGAGCGCAGCCTGCTACTGCGGCTCCCTGTGCCGAGGTTATTCTGATTCCATCTACTGTATAGCCTCTTGCTCCTCGCCCATCTATGACAGATAGAGATCAGAAGGCCTTGAGTAGATTTATGAGATTGGCACCACTGAGATTTACTGGTACATCGGGTCAGGATCTACATGACTTCATTACTACCTGTGAGGAGATGTTGCACTATTTAGGGTTGTTGGAGACTCACGAGGTTGGCTATAAAACCTATCAGCTGGAGGGCCCAACAAAGTTATGATAGAGGGCCCAGGTTGCTTGCAAACTATTATCGTCACCTCCTTTGACTTGGTCCAAGTTCTTACCCAGAGTGACCGGGAGCATCGGAGAGAGGAGTTCACTCGACTTGATCAGGATATTATGACCATCTCAGAGTAAAAGACCCATTTCCATCAGCTTGCTCCATTTGGGACCATGATTATGCCTACTAAGTCTGACAGAGTCCATAGATTTGTTTGCGGGCTACGGAGAGAGTTTAAAGAGCCTACAAAGATATTGGTTGCTAGTGGTCGATCGTTCCAGAATTTTACAGACTATGCCCGTACTGTAGACGATTCGCATTGTCATGACACTAGGGCCAGAGATAAAAGGCCTTGACATTAGAGTGGCTATAGTGGTTCTAGACATGGTAGTAGAGGTTTAGGACAGTGGGGCCAAGAGTATCAGCCACAGCAGCATCGGGGTTAGACCAGTCGATCAGTTCAGGCGTCACTCCAGGCTTTTGGTTCACGTTTTGAGCAGAGTCAAGGAAGTCAGTGTGGTCACAGTGGTCAGCCATTGAGAGGTACAAATTCTAGGGCATCCAGTTGTGGTGGCCATAAGGGTTTCACTGGTTCATCCCGACAGAGTAGGTCATTAAGGGATTTTTTTATTTATGGTGTAGTTGGTCATTTTTCTAGAGATTGCCCCCAACAGGGTACAGTTCAGCCAACCGCTCTACCAGCTCAGCCTATTTGCTCAGTTCAGCCATCGTCTCGAAGAGGTGGTGGTCAGGGTAGAGGTGGAGCCCCACGTGGCAGAGAAGTTGGTAAGGATGGTGGTCGTGTAGGTGGAGGTCATCGTCAAATATATGCGGTCCCAGGGAGACCAGAGGCAAAAGACTCAGATGTTTTGATTATAGGTACGATCTCTGTATGTCGTAAGCTAGCTTATGATTTATTTGATCCTGCATCCACTTATTCATATGTATCTGCCTACTTTTTGCCTTGTTTGGGGTTGGCTATTGAGCTGTTATCTGTGCATGTTTCTGTTTTGACCCCAGTAGGAGATTCTTTAGTAGTCGATCAGATTGTGAGATCTTGTGTGATATATGATTTGGAGACTTGGGGTGAATTGATGATTCTTGATATGTCAGATTTTGATGTGATAATGGGCATGGACTGGTTATCCCCTCACTGTGCGGTTTTGGATTGTTATGCCAAGACCATTACCATAGATGTGCCCGGTGTATCCCCAGTTATGTGGCAGGGTTCTGCCAGCCATGCACCATCTGTGATCATCTCTTGTCTTTGAGCTAGAAAGTTGATTTCCAGCGGGTGTTTAGCTTATCTAGCATATGTCTGAGATGCTAATGCTGACCCTTCGTCTCCTGAGTCTGTTCCTGTGGTTAGAGACTTCCTAGATATGTTCCTTACCGACCTGCCAGGCCTTCCACCTGAGAGAGATGTTGATTTTTCCATTGAGTTAGAGTCGAGAACCAGGCCCATTTCCATTCTTCCCTATCGTATGGTTCCAGCTGAGTTGAGAGAGCTTAAGAAAAAGCTCTAGGACTTGTTAGCTAAGTGTTCATTAGACCGAGTGTGTCGCCTTGTGGTGCTCCTATTATCTTTGTGAAGAGGAAAGATGGGTCGATGCAGATATATATTGATTATCGGTAGCTGAATAAGGTGACAATGAAGAATAGGTATTCGATGCCGAGGATTGATGACTTGTTTGATCAAATTTAGGGTTCATCCATGTTTTTGAAGATTGATTTGAGGTCTTTCTACCACCAGTTGAGGATTAGGGCAGAGGACATCCCTAAAACAGCATTCAGGACACGTTATGGCCATTATGAGTTCCTGTTGATGTCTTTTGGATTGACTAATGCCCCCGCATTTTTCATGGACTTGATGCACAGGGTTCTTAGCCCATACTTGGACATGTTCATGATAGTCTTCATTGATGACATTCTGATATACTCAAGGAGTAGAGATGAGCATGAGCAATACTTGAGGGCTGTACTTCAGACTTTGAGAGATCATCGACTTTATGCCAAGTTCTCAAAGTGCGAGTTTTGTCTTGAGTCAGTTGCATTCATAGGGCACGTGGTGTCTAAGGATAGGATTAGAGTTGATCCGAGTGAGATTTCAGCGGTTCATGATTGGCCCACACCTACTACCCCTACAGAGGATCGTAGCTTTGTTAGGTTAGTTGGGTACTACAAATGGTTCATTAAGGGATTTTCTTCCATAGCAGCACCCTTGACTATGCTGACTAGGAAGGATGTTCCATTTCAGTGGTCAGATTAGTGTGAGAATAGCTTCCAGAGGCTTAAGGCCTTATTGACTTCAACTCTAATTTTGACTTTGCCGGTTGAGGGTCAGAGTTTCTCCGTGTATTGTGAATCTTTAGGGGTCAGTCTTGGTTGTGTGTTGATTTAATAGGGTCGTGTGATTGAATAAGCATCGAGGCAGTTGAAGGTTCACTAGCACAACTACCTCACCTATGATTTCGAGTTAGAGGTGCTAGTTTTTGCGCTCAAGATATGGATGCACTACTTACATGGAATTCATTGTGAGATATTCACCGATCACCAGTCTTCAGTATATTATGAGTCAGCGAGAGCTGAACTCAAGGCAGAGGAGGTGGATTGAGTTTCTGAAGGACTACGATTTCACTATTCTATACCATCTGGGCAAGGCAAACGTGGAAGAAGATGCCTTGAGTCGGAAGGCGGTTACTATGGGCAACCTAGCTTCACTTTCAGTTTCTGAGTGACCATTGGCCTTAGACATCCAGTCCTTGGCTAACCGTTTGGTTAGGCTTGACTTGTCGGATCCTAGTAGAGTTCTCACCAGTATTGATGTTTGTTCTACTCTAGTTGATCAGATTCAGAGGCGACAGTTTGAGGATCATAGTTTGTGTGACCTTCATGAACAGGTAGTTTAGGGTGAGGCCAGCTAGGCTACTGTGGGTTCTGATGGTATTCTGAGGTTTAGTGGTTGACTTTGTATTCTAATGGTTAGTGATTTGATTCAGTTGATGCTCCGTGAGGCAAATTGTTCTAGGTACTCATCCTGGTGCGGTGAATATGATAGGGATTTGAGGCAGCTTTACTGGTGGAATGGTATAAAGCAGAACGTAGCAGAGTTTGTATCTCGGTGTTTGAACTATCAGCAGGTTAAGTTCGAGCACATTAGACCTAGTAGTTTGATGCAGCGACTTCCCATTCTTGAGTGGAAGTGAGAAGGGATTACTATCGATTTTATGGTTGGTTTGCCTCGTATTTCTTGGGGTTTTGATTCTATTTGGGTGATTGTGGATAGACTGACTTAGTCAGCCCACTTCTTGCCAGTTCAGAATTTCTACAGTGCTGAGAGGTTAGAGCAGATTTACATTCATGAGGTTGTTCGGTTACACGGGGTCCCAACTTCTATTATTTCAGACCGCGACACTCATTTCACATCTCAGTTTTAGAGAGCTATACAGAGGGATTTGGGTACAGAGGTTTAGCTTAGTACTGCTTTCCACCATCAGACAGATGGCTAGTACGAGAGGACTATTCAAGTCCTAGAAGACATGCTTTGGGCCTGTGTTCCTTGACTTTGGAGGTTCATGGGATTAGTTTGTGCCCTTGGCTGAGTTTGTGTATAATAATAGCTTTCATTCGAGCATCAGCATGGCACCTTTCGAGGCTTTGTATGGTAGGCATTGCAGATCGCTGATTGGTTGGTTTGATAATTTATAGAGTCTAGACCCCAGAGTATAGATCAACTTTGAGATTCCTTAGATCGAGTTCGTATGATCCAGGACAGACTTA
The DNA here is from genome assembly GCA_003996215.1 of Jaltomata sinuosa. Taxonomy (NCBI): domain Eukaryota; kingdom Viridiplantae; phylum Streptophyta; class Magnoliopsida; order Solanales; family Solanaceae; genus Jaltomata; species Jaltomata sinuosa. The sequence goes on along the minus strand of QJPP01000367.1, from coordinate 337,452 downwards.
GAGCAGCTCAGAGTAGGCAGAAGAGCTACATTGATCATAGACTTCATGCCTTAGAGTTCAGTGTTGGTGACCTGGTATTCCTTCGAGTATTGCCCATGAAGGGCGTGATGAGATTCGGTCGGCGAGGCAAGCTTAGCCCTAGGTTCATTGGTCCGTTTGAGATTCTCTAGAGGGTTGGTAGTATTTCCTACATGTTAGAATTGCCTCCAATGTTTTCAGTTGTGCATCCCATTTTTCATGTCTCGATGCTATGCCGGTATATTCCAGATGAGTCTCATGTGTTGCTTTGGGATTCAGTTCAGTTAGATAAAAGTTTATCCTTTGTTGAGGAGCCGATAGCTATTCTGGCTAGAGATATCAGGAGATTGAGATCTAGAGAGATTTCAGTTGTGAAAGTTCAGTGGAGGCATCGTCTGGTCGAGGAGGCTACTTGGGTGACCGAGAGTGAGTTACATTCTCAGTAGCCGCGATTGTTTGAGCCTTCAGGTACTCCTTTCTTCTTGCCTTTCAAGGACAAAAGTATTTTTAGTAGTGGATATTGTGATGACCCTTTCGATCATCTTCGCGTTTACATATTCATTGTACTATTAGAGCTTTCATGTAGCGACCCCAAGTCAACTGTGGCTTACTGGACCGGTAGTTTGGTGTCTTGGTCATTTGTTTGGTTGTTTTGGCTGTTTGTCTACTTTAGAGCCTTAACTTAGAATATCATTGATTTTACTCATCATTCTTAGCTAACATGCTCGGAATAGAATTCCGATAATTCTGTTAGATCCGGAGCATAGATTTTGGTCTTGATGGACCCTTGGTCGGGTTCCGGGAGCTTTCTGTTTTGTTTTGTCTAGGTTTTTATGTTTAAGCCAAGTTGAACTTGAAATTTTGACTTTGGTCAACATTCGAAGAAGACGGTCTCGGATGGAAATTTTGACAGTGTTGTTAGCTCTGGGATGTCGACTTTGGGCTAGAGGGACCTTTGGTTTAGGTTCTGAGTCTTCCAGACTCATTTTTTGCCTTGGTGTTGCGTTTTGGAAAGTTTGGCCAAAGTTGGTTCTTGGGCATGGGGCCCACTTTTTATGCTATCGACCTCCATTTGGGTTTTCATCGATTCTGCTGAGTCCAAAATGCCATTTTTAGTCAAATAGCTCTTCTCATTTGTGTTCGCGGGACCCTGGATGTGTGTGTTCCCGGGGGTCTGTCAGAGAAATTCTAAGTTGAGGTTTGTTGTTGGAAGTTGGTGCTGTCATGTCACTAGCATAGCCTTCGCGTATGCGGTCGCTTCCAGCATTCGCGTAGGCATATGCCAGCCGCCCCTCTGCCTTGCCTTCACCTAGGTGCTCCCTAGGCTGCATTTGCGTGCTCGCGTAGGCGTGGCCTGGCCGTGTTCGCGCAAGTCAAGCGCCTGGCCTGGACAACGCTTGGCCTTCGCGTGCGCGCCGACTGTCCCGTGTTTGCGTGCCCGCGTAGGCGACGCCTGGCTGCATCCGCGAAGGGCTTGGGAAAACAACTATATAACTTGTTCCTTTCATTTTTCCAGCCTTCTCTTTTCATTTCCATCAACACCAAAGCACCAAAATTCTCTCTAAAATTCCTCTAAATTAGTTCCTAACCTTGAGGAAACCTTTGTTCATCGATTATCCGTGCTTCGTCAATGGTTGGTAAGTCTTCTTCCCCAACTTTCTCTTCCTTTGTTTTCTAAGAAATCACCAATGTTGGTAAGTTCTCTAAGCTTGGTTTTCTTGAAGATTCTGCTCCTATTGTGATTGCATAATCATGGGCTCGCTTAATTTACCTCCTTGGCGTAATTTCTCGCATTATGGTACGCTTCCTTGCCCAATTTTTGATTTGCTCATCCTTAAAATTCAACCCTTTAAGCCCTCCCTTGAGAAGGCTGTTTGGGGCCTTCCCCTTGGCCAAAATTGCTCAGTTTTGGAGCATGTCTTCTTGGTACCATTGTAAACATCGTGCTTCTTTTAATTTTATATTTTGGATTGCGGGCCCATGGGCCCGTCGGTGACCCGAATTTCGGCCCGACTATTATTATAGCAACATGGGTATCATTAGACTCGTCTTGATGTGTTATTTATGTTTATGATAGTTTGATTATTATTTGGAGCTTCTCGGAGCAATTCGGCCTCAGATATTGTCGTGCCAGCAGCTTGTCATTGGACGACAGGTAGGTTACGGTCTAAACTCCCTAGATTTAGTATATATCGGACAAAATTGTACTAATTGACATCCTTGGATTGGGTTATTAGCTTGGCACCACAAACCTTGACCACTTTTCCTTGATTCGTCTCGTTTCTTTCCTCCGTTGTATGTAGTATTCTTTGTAGTTGATATTATCACCCTTATGTTCCTGTGTGGCCTTTTTTGACTCTGGACCATAGATGGTGGACTATTCAAGGGGTGTCTATGAGTCCCGAACATCGTTATCGTGATTTTATGCTGGCTATTTGTGTTGTAGAGCGATTGGAGTCTGTGCAGGGCCGACATGTTGTTTTTGAGCTGTTGGGCGGCTATTTATGTTGATCATGTCATTTCCATGCATATAAATAGGATTCCTACTACATCTTACTACAATTTTGGCTTTGGGCCTACTAGTATTGATTTTCTAAACTTTGCATGGCCCTGAGGGCCTGTTTTTGAAGGAAATGACTTGGGAATGGTTTTGACTCAACATGTGGATCTCCTTGGGGTAAAAGAGAGTTAAATTATGATTTCTATCACAAGTTTTACTACTAATGCTAGACTCGGCAGGGTCGCAGTGCTAGTTGAGTTTTCTTACTGATTTAAGGTGGCATTGGACTTGGTCGGACCGAGCACCAGAGATGTTTTACTACTGTTTTCAACTCGGTTATGCCCGGGCACCCTTGGTGGGGTTTTTGAGACATTTTCCACTGTTTTAGACTTGGACAAATTCTAGGCATGCATATTTGAGACTTGAGTCTCAAGCTTGAATCCAGACTTACTCCAGATGATATTTTTGATATTGAGTTATAGTATGGGTTTCGGGACCTCTATGGACCTTGCCGTTTTGGGCCTGGGGCTTTGGGCTGCGTGTGCCGAAGGAGGGGTATACGGCAGAGTAAAGGTATACAGACAATGTCCTTCCATGGAACCTACCTACTGGGCCTTTAGGCACCATAGGAGGTACATACAAGGTTACTATCCCACCCGATTTTTCATCATGCATCATACTATTCATTTGTGTGAGGTTCCGCCATTGTTTGTTGTTTGCTAAGTGTACACTCTGGTAGTATGGGATGTCGGAGGGTTTGTCTTCACTTTTTTGTGTTTCTCAGGGGAATGGGTGCCCGTGGGACTGTAGGTAGACTTATGATTACTATTTCGCACTATTGGTTCCTATTGTGGTTCGTATGACTATGGATATTGATTAAGTTGTGCTTGGGTTTCCGTTGTTAGCTCTTGACTTGATATTAGTAGGCTTACTTGGGTTATTGTATCTTGTATTCGAGCATGATTATTATTATCTTTTCTCTCCTTCTCCATCTATTTGAGGTTACCGGTATACCGCCTACTTTCTGAATCTCTTTTTATTCACTTGTTGTTGCAAGGATCTCGGGTACGTGCTTCTTTCTCTCCTGTGATGCATATCCTAGTAGCTAGCCATGTGTGTTGTTCTTGCTGGTATCCCTTCCCTTCCATCTTCCGTGTTCTTATTCGTTGCCTTCTGTGACTATTTATTTCTGTTCTGTCTATTACTGCTCTTTTATCTTATATGTGCCTAGTCGGCCTATTATACCTATTTGGTACCTTATGCTTCACATTTGGTGCTCATACTACACTCTGCATCTTCTGGTCCAGATCCTAGTGTAGGCCATCACATTAGTTTGTTGGAGACTCGTGCGAGGAGCTATTTTTGGGATATCTTCGAACTGAGAGTGAGCTCCTGACGATCGGAGTTTAGCTTTTAGTTTATCTTTTGTTGTATGTACTCTACTATCATTCGGAGATATATGTATGTATTGTTTTGGACCATTGTACTCTGCTGATGTAGTTCTGGCTCTATACTATGATACCAGATTTTGGGGTTTGGTTTAGCTTCCGCATTTGTATATATATATTCCTGTTAGATATCTTTTCACCTTTTTCCTTCGCTTCCGCTTGGTTATATCATTTCTTCTGTTTAACAGTTAGATAGTATCCCATTAATAGTCATTCCGAGCTACGAGGATTGGTTCGCCTACTAAGGGTTATAGGTGCTATCATGACCGAGAAATTGGGTCGTGAAAAAATATGATTATCCAGCCTCTCATGGACCATGTGCAATAATCACAATTCAAGAATAAAACCCGATCCACTCATGGAACCATCGAAAGAATACAATAAATTCAAGTAAATCAAAACCAGTACCAGGCGTGATACCTGAGCCAACCATTATGAATTCTCGTACCAGGCATGATACCCGAGCCAATCGATAAGTATCCTGTACCAGGCGTGGTACCTGAGCCAACCAATAAGTAACCTGTATTAGGCGTGGTACCCGAGCCAACTAATAAGTAACCTGTACAACGCATGGCACCCTAGCCAACTAATAAATAACCAGTACCAGGCGTGGTACCCGAGGCAACCAATAAGTAACCTGTACCAGGCGTGGTACCCGAGGCAACTAATAAGTAACCTATACCAAGCGTGGTACCCGATCCAATCGAATGTCACACCAAGTCCAATCGATCACAAACAATAAACAAACATACTTGTAAACCAACAAGAAAACAAACAAGTTCATTTCACAAGACTGATAATCGAACAACAAGACATTCACAATTTATTCCCTAAGCATGCAAGCCCAACACTACTACGAAATAGTATGTGAACATATAGTGCATATTAGAAATCAACAACCATCCCCTACCCCTATCCCGGGTACATAAATGCAACCTTGAATCCCGTCCGAAGACCATGCCCCTGTTCCACCCTTTTTAACACATGACTAGTAGGTATATTTATTCCTAAATCTTTTCTAAGACAGATACAATGTGGGGAAGACATCCCCTAACCTTGGTACGTAAACCATTTATATTATTCTACTTTCTTTATATCAAACATTTCCGAGAATTCCCTTTTCAAATAGTTGTTTAATTACCCAAACCTTTCCGGTTCCCCGAACCTTCCCGACATTCTAGTCCTTGAAACTCTGTCATCGTATATTATAATAACATACACAATTAACATACATAACTATATACACAACCCGGAACATGTCAACCCAATATCCCAACACAATCATGTTTCTGGTTCAACCCATTCAATCACAACAAATCCACCAAACTACATGCCCGAAGGCCTAGGCATAGATTCTCCTTTTTAGTCTATATAATAAGTACGAAATGAAAATAGGTCAATCTACTCATGAAGAAAACCTAGCCTACCAGGATGCCAAGCAGCTGCACAGTGCAAAATCTGGCTCTGTGAAGGCGTTCCTTGATGGATGACAGGCCCAAAATCCATGGTTTCGCATCCGTTTAGCCGGAATCTCCCCTCCCCATGGCTCCCAAGCCTTGGAGCAGCCTAGGAGGGTTCTTGGAGTAACCCTCGTCTGTTTTGCATCTGAATGAGAGAGAATTAAATTATAGCACTCGTTTTTGAGTTTTTTGATCCTGTCAACCCGCTATAGTGGTCCACGCACCGCTATAGTGATACCGTCATTGCGGAACCTACCGTTATAGCAGTGCTGACTGGCATTGACTTTCACTATAGCGGTAATTTCTCTGCTATAGCGGAGGTCGCGATAGCACCGCAGTTGACACGGAACAGAACCTCAGAAAATCCCACAAATGGCCTGTGTCACAACACACTTCAAAATCCTGACATTTCGTACCAACCCTTTCACGTCAACATCGATATCGGGAGTTCTACTTACCCGAATTCATTTACTAAAAGTCTCTCGGAATCCTTAAGGTCTTGGCTAACGGAAAAACTAGCTCGATCCAGGATATAATACTCAATCCGCACCCAAATTTTCCTAGACTTTACCTTGCTCAGAATTTGTCAGAGACTAGCCTAGCCCAAGATTTTCAACTCCTCAATCCGAAAGTTTTCTAACTCATTTCTTCGCACGAATAACCCACCCGATACGAGGTGCCTTGTAATAATGACTGAACATGTCGTTACAGGTTACCTTACTTTTTATAATTAATTACTACTCTATTCGCCTCTCTCGATTACAAATAAGTGTAAAATTAATTATAACATAAATTAGATAGATGTTACTGAATAAATATTAACAATCTATCAATACTCCAATTAACGATATTACTTCTTCCGCCTCTTTCGATTACAGAATTAGTAATATGTTAATATGTAGTACAACAATAAGTAGATGTTAACAGAATAAATAACATCTAACTATAAAGCATATAAAAAATAAATGGAATGCTTCAGCTCACGTATGTGAAATTTAGGAATAATACTTACTATTACATAAAAATATCAAGATCCATTATTTTCCCAACAAAATAGAAAATTACTCCATACTAGATTTGGCACTACTAAAAAAATTATTCTTCTCCGTTAAATAAGAAAATAAAAGGAATATTCAAGATGAATAATTCAGCTATTTAATTAAAAGCAGAAACTAGAATTATTTTTAACATAAAATAACTAAATCAAAAGTAGAAAAGAACTAAAATACTTAAGAGTGATATCCTTCTCCTCCCCCCTTCAGCTGCTTAAATGTAATTTCTATTTATAAAGATTTTGTCATGGCTAGAAGGTAAATATTTTTTTTCCTTTTTGGCATGTTGTACGTTGCATCTTGTGACTGCTCACTAATCTTCATCATATTTTTATCATCTGCCAATATGCAACTTGCATTCAATTCTTTGTATTCTCTTTATTTCTCCTTTCTTTTTCTTTTCTTTTTGTGTGTGGGCCTTACGTATTTTCACAACATGTGCAGTTCCTTTCCTTTCTTTTTTTCTTTTCTCTTTTTGTTTTGTGGGTCCTACTAGCCCACCTTTTTCTTTCCTTCTTTCTCTTCTCTTTTTACCTCTTCTTCGTCATTTTGTTTGTGCTAGATCTTCTTTTGTAAAATCAGTACTTGAATTCTTTTTATCACATATCATCCTTAGTTGGTGCTTTTCTCATTAAATCATGACCGTTACTGCAAAAAATATATAAATCTTAATATTAAAATTAAATAATAACTTATCTTATATATGATATTTTTCTCTCATCAAACTCCTCCATACTTAAATATTTGCTTGTCCTTGAGCAACGAGAAGTAATAGTTTGGCTAAAATTTGTTTTTTTTATTAAAAAAAATCGTGAGAACTTTTAGTAGAGAAGAATTAACTTAAGACGAGTTCAACAATCTTTAACCGTACTCATATTCACTTATTGAGAACTAAAATATTAATACTTCCTAATCCCAAGTATGTCTCACCAAATGAAGAGAGATGCCCATATGTCACACAATATATTGATATAGAACAAGAAAGGGCATGTATCGAAGAAAAAAATCACTCACTCTCAACAAAGAAGTATCTCATGTTAGCAAAAATAGCAATAGCCTTGAATATTATGTGATTTTCCCCTAATGTAGGAGTCTTTGAGTTGAGATTATGTAGGACTTTTATAAGGTTGTAATGTAGGCTTAGGGATAGGTATGATACATATAGATAATAGTGACTTAATTTCCTTTAGGCACTACGTTTTATTTATTTATTTATTCTATTCCCTTTTGAACCATAAACTCTGCATATATATATATATATATATATATTATCTTTCAACTTTTCTTTGCAATTTCTCACTGTCCTTTTTTATGGAGTTGCACAAATCTCTTTTGTTGTTCTTATTCTCTCTTTTTTTTTCAAAATTTTTGACAAAAACCATTTTTGGTTTACTTATAGTCTGCATGTCTTCATCTCAAAAGATCAAAGATCTTTCTTAATTCACCTATCTCTTTCACCATTCAAATTAATTTTTTTGCATTTAAATCAATTTTCGTAGCATTACTATATTAATATTTTTTACTTATATGTCATAACAACAAATGGCTAAGGGATAAAGTTGGGCGATCAACAAATAAGGGATAATTCATTTAGGCTCAAAGGGGATAGCTAGGGATAATAATCATCAAGGTAGGTCAATTTAGGTAATGGTTTAAGAAGTAAGGCCTACTTTCATTTCTCAATTCAAAGTCTATCTAAAATTTTGCCTCAAAGTACATTCAAGTCAAGTTCTAGATTTTCAAATAATCGCGAGAACTAAGTAATATACTGACCGCACAATATACTTAGGACTAGAGAATATAATTTCAATCACCAATAAACAAGTATAAATTTGAAAAAGTATCATAAAACTATGAATCATACTTAATTATATCGATCTTGCTTAAGTCTCATTATTTACAAATCAAATTAGGTTTAGCCAATTTATTTAAAATCAAGAAGATAACTAAGAATCCTAAAAATGTTCAGTTCAAAATATTACAACCATATCAAAGAACCGAACAAGAAATCCATGGAAGTACATGCAAATTTTTGTATATTTTTTTTGTTTTGTTTAAATTTTTAATTTTTTAATTTTTGTTATTATATATATATATATATATATATATATATTATATATATATATATTATATATATATATATATATATATATAATTTTTATTTTTTTTAGAAATATTTCTTTAACCTCTACACAAGAACTATTTTCATTAAACATAAGACAAAGGAGGAGGGTAAACATATTTTAACTAATATTGATATTATGCATTACTATATTAATATTTCACATATTTAATATTTTACATATATTATGCATCATTATATTGTGACTTAGGCCGACTAAAAGCAAAGAAAATTGCCCCTAGTTGAACTCTTTATAAAGAGCCCATACTAAAAAAAATTCTTATTCCTTATTTAGCATAACCACACACTACTAAAAAAAACTTAATTTATTACCTCCCCACACTTAAGCCTTACATAGTCCTCTATGTAAAACCTCATTTCTGTTGTCATTGAATCCACGAGAAATTTGATACAGTTAAGAAGATTGGTCAATATGCCTGCTGCCGCCAACATTGTTACTTCTGCTAGCACTATCATCTCCCCCATGTTTGGGTTTCTCTATATGCATATTAATACCTTCACCAAAATTTAAAAAATTGATTTCCAAATTCCTCTAACTGAGTGTAACCCCGTTCTGTGTTGAACTCATTAAGACCAAGTTCTGATGTAAACATTGGTGGCGCCACTCCGTGAAAATATAGTTGCTCATGTGCAAAATTCTGGCATTGGGATTGAATTTGTTCCGCCTGACCTGCATTTAAAAATTAAAAATTCATACCTTGATTTTCAAGCGGCAAACTCTCAACCTGGATATCTGAAATGTGCGAACCATATCCTACATTATATATAGTATTTTTCATGGGATAGGAAAATTGACTTTTAAATGCAGTGACATCTTCCTGTATTGATTGTTGATGCGCAATGAGTCGATAAATTTTTTCTTCAACCCTTTTTAACTCCGCAAAAAGTGATGTACGTCCTTTCTTCTTTCCCTTTGTCGCCGTCCTGATGCATTCATAGGTCCCACACATAGTCCTAATTGATTCAAACTTGTCATTCCATTATTGAACGGATGGAAAAATCCCAACTAAGGCGATGGTCGCCTCCCAAAATAGCTTACCAATTTTGTTATGATCGACCCACGGTGTAGAGTTTTTATTGCTCGGATAGTGCAACAACGTGCAATATTATCACTAATTGTTTGCCCAACGTTAATTTTTAACCCATTTTCTAGTGCATGTAACCAAGCTGCTTTTTCCACCCTTATCTCACCAGAATTGCGATCTGGTTTCAAACGGTCATTCAATAATAACATCCATATCTTAGCTGATGTACATAGGTTCTTCACGACAAACCAATCTCGTTTTCCATCTGAGTCAAAGTGCCAGTCCATTCCATAGGGACAAAGAGGTGGAGCAAAGATATCAAAATTCTTTTCTTCAACTAGCTCTCGAAAAACATGATCATCACATTGTGGAGTATCATATAATTCATTGATGACCTTAGTATTAAATGGAATGGTATTACCTCGAACTGTGGAGGTGAGATTTTCTATGTCCATGTTGGCGTAGAACTCTCAGGCTATAATTAACACCGCTGCTCCAGGATTTTTAGCATAGTTTGTCCATTTTAAGCATTCAATTGTGACAAGCACTTTCATGATTTGTTCACCATCCTGTGACGAAAAGACAATGTATCTTTGATCAATAAGCCCATGAAGTATATGTCTAAGATCCCACTCCACTGCTGCTGCTGATATAAAATAATTCATATTTATTTGCGGTGGGTTATTTTAATTTGGGTCATTTTGAGAGACAATAATATTTTTATCTTCTTTTAAATTCATATTCTTGTTAAAGCAAAGAGAGGAAAATGAAATGAAGAGGTTAAAGGATGAATTTTGACCTTAGGATAATAAAAAGATATGTGAAAGTGACTTGACATATAAATAGCTAAAACTTGAAAGGAGAAAAAGGAAACAAATGGATTGCCTTGAATGTAAAAGGAATTCCTCTTTCTTTTCTTTTTTAACTTTTTTATGTGGGCTCAACTTTTATCTTGTGATGTTGATATTCTTTTTGCTAACATATTTCAACCTCAATTTTTGTGATTCTTACTTTTACCTTCCATGCAAGGAAAAGAAAATTACTACACCATAGATGACATGGGTATTATTAATGAAGCCACGTTTTGTCCTTTTTTTCTCTTTTTTTTTTAGTTTTCAAAGGCATTCCCTGTTAAGGAAGGTATGTTCCAAAGACTTATAAATATATATATATATATATATATATATATATATATATATATATTAATTAATATTATTATTATTATTACTACTACTATTATTGTTATTTATTTATTTATTTACTACAAAAATTTACACATCTTAAAGAGCCAAATGATTTTCATATTGAAAAACACACACACAATCAAATGCATTTTCTAATATTGTCACCACATCTATTGAGAAAGGAAACATAACATATGTAGTCATTTGACACATTAGCCTGCAATTTTTTATTTTTTATTTTTAAAATAAAATAAAAGATAATTCAATATATAATTAACCATATTCTACAATATAAATATATTATATATTATAACTTAAAAGTTTTTTTTAACTTATTTTAAGTATATAATATAAATATATTATTTATTATAACTTCTAAGTAAAAAGAATTGTTGAAGCCTGTTTGTCAAAGATCCTAGTGACGCAGGGCTTCAAATGATGAAAGTTCACTTTGAATTTCTCTTTCCCACTTATATGTTGTATTTCGACAGCACCATATGGGGTTACTTGTGTTACGACGTATGGTCCTGTCAAACGTGAGTTGAATAGCCCAGAAAATAGTCTCAATCGACTATTGTACAATAGAACATCATCTCCAATTTTAAATTCCTTATGGTGTATGAGGTTATCATGCCATCTTTTTGTCTTATCCTTGTACACTTTAGCATTTTCATATGCTTCAAGTCTAAACTCCTCCAATTCATCAAGTTGCAACAAATGGTTCTTTCCTGCATCTGAAAAATCTAGATTAAATATTTTTATTGCCCAATAAGCTTTATGTTCCAATTTCACAAGTAATGACAAGCTTTGTCAAATACTAGCCTATAAGGATATGTTCCTATGGGAGTATTTAAAGCAGTTTTGTATGCCCATAAATCATCATCTAACTTTAAAGACCAATCCTTTCGAGAGGAACCAACAATTTTTTCTAAAATTCTTTTCAATTCTCTGTTGGACACTTCTACTTGTCCGCTTGTTTGAGTGTGATATGGAGTACCTGTTTTATGCGTTACTCCATATTTGGACAACAAACTAGTGAATTGTCTATTTATAAAATGAGTTCCCTGGTCACGTATGATAACTCGTGGAGTTCCAAATCTTGAAAATATATTTTTCTTGAGAAAATCACAAATAACACGAGCATCATTTTTTTTAGTGGCCACTGCTTCTACCCACCTTGAAACATAGTCAATAGCCACTAAAATGTATTCAAACCCATTTGACGGGGGGAATGGACCCATAAAATCAATGCCTCAAACATCAAATATTTTACATACAAGAATAGAGTTAAGAGGCATCTCATCCCTTTTTGAAATGTTACCGCTTCTCTGGCATCTATCGCAAGTGGCAACATAATTTCTTGCATCTTTGAACAGAGTAAGACAGAAAAAACCTACTTAAAGTACTTTAGCGGCCGTATTTCTTCCTCCATAGTGTCCTCCAACAGCTCCATCATGGCAGTGACTGAGGATGTTGCTCATATTTGACTCTGGTACACATCTTCTGATTATAATATCTGCACAAAATTTAAACATGTAAGGATCTCCCTAATAGTAATATCTTGCATCTTTTTTAAGTTATTTTTCTTTGTTCATAAGAAAAATCTTTTGGAATCCATCCTCCAGCCAAAGAATTGGCAATGTCAGCAAACTAAGGGGGTTGATTTATAGCTGCTGTGATTGCATAAATATTCTCATCAGGAAATTCCTCTTTGATATCTGTTGTCTCGATAGGAGGACTTTCCAAATGTGATAGATGATCAACTACTTTATTTTCTGATCCTTTTCTATCTTTTATATGTAGATCAAATTTTTTCAAAAGAAGTATCCATCTTAGCAATCTAGGTCTATCATCCTTTTTTGTTAACAGATACTTTAAAGCTACATGATCAGTGAATGTTCTTATCAAATAGGAATGAAATTTGTCAAACGCAAATACTACTGCCAATAGTTCCTTTTTCAGTTGTGGAATAATTTTTTTGAGCTTCATTGAGTGTTCAACTAACATAGTAGATAGGCCTGAAAATCTTATCTCTTCTTTGTCCCAATACGGCTCCAACTGTTGTGTCACTTACATCACACATTATTTCAAATGGTTGGCTCCAATCAGGAGGAACAATTATTGGAGCGCTAGACAATTGTTCTTTGAGGATTTCGAATGTTTTCCTGCAATTATCTAAAAATTCAAACTTCACATCTTTCATCAATAGGTTAGTCAGTGGTATTGAAATTTTTGAAAAAACATTTATAAACCTTCTGTAAAAACTTGCATGCCCTAGGAAACATCTAATGCCTTTAACAGTAGGAGGAGGGGGTAATCATGCTATAATATCAATTTTTGCCTTATCAACTTCTATCCCTTTAGCACTAATTTTATGTCCTAAACCAATTCCCCTGTTATCATAAAATGACATTTTTCCCAGTAAAGAACCAAGTTTGTCTCTTCGCATCTTTTAAACACTAAAGATAAATGATAGAGACAATCTTCAAATGTCTTACCAAAAAGTGTGAAATCATCCATGAATATTTCAAGAAACCTTTCATTCATGTCTGAGGAAATTACCGACATACAATGCTGAAATGTAGCAGGAGCGTTGCATAATCCAAATGGAATTTTTCAATAAGCATACGTACCTTGGGGACATGTAAATGTGGTTTTATCTTGATCTTCTGGAGCAATTGATATCTAATTGTATACAGAGTATCCATCAAGAAAACAGTAAAAACCATGCCATGCAATTCTCTTAAGCATTTGGTCAATAAAGGGCAAAGGAAAATGGTCTTTTCTTGTGGCCTCATTAAGTCGTCTATAATCAATACATACTCTCTATGATGACCCTCCTGGTCATCTTCGCGTTTACGGTTTTCTTGTAATGTTAGAGCTTTCTTGTAGTGGCCCCAAATCATTTATGGCTTGCTGGGACCAGTGGTCTGGTGCCCTGGTCATTCGTTTAGTCGTTATGGCCGTTTACCTATTTTAGGGCTTTAACTTAGGAATTCATTGACTTTAGTCAATATTCTCGGAATCAAATTCAAAAAGTACTATTAGCTCCAGAACATTGAGTTTGGTCTAGTTGGACCTTCAGTCGAGGCGTGAGAACTCTCAGTTGGGTTTTGTGTTAGTTTTTGTATTTTTAGACCCTTTGGAGTTGAAAGTGTAACTTTGGTAAGCTTCGATGATCGGAGCGTCAGATTCAAAATCTGATGATTCCATTAGCTTCGAAATGATGAGTTTGGATTAGGTAGATGGTTGGTTTGGGCCCTGGGTGTGCCGGGCTCATTGTGAGTGTTTGGTTGCTTATTGGTTAGTGTAGAATTTGGTCAACATTTCTCCGAAATGACCTCTTATGGAAGTTTCATTGATTTCGTTGAGTCTGAAGCATCGTTTCCACTCTGTTAGCATTATTGGTTTTTAAATATCAGGTTTCGATCATACCCAGAATGCCCTATATTGTTCTAAAAATGTTACAAGTTTTTTGTTGTTGTAGGTGTAGGCGTCAGGCCTTAATTGCTATCGCGAGCCTCTGCCTTTGCGATTGCAAGCCTCTGCCTTCTCGACCGCGATGAAGCACCCGGTCCTTTGTTTTTCGCGATCGCGTTATCCCTTATCGCGACCGTGATGAGGCCTTCCCTCCATTGTTCTTCACAACTGCGTGGCTAGTCCTCACGATCGCGATGGTCTAGCTAGCGTGGTCCTCGCGATTGCGATGGTCTAGCCAGCGTGGTCCTTGCGACCGTTAGGGTTTCCTTCGCGATCGTGATAAAGGCCCCTGGGTAGTATATAAACTTTTCTCTTCATTTTTCCAGCCTTCTTGGTTACTCCTCCCGACTCTAATCACAAAAACACTCCCCACCTTGTGCTTTTATCAGTTTTTGGACTTGGGGAAATCAGTTGCTCATCAAATTCGTGTCCTCCCATTAATTTGGTAAGTTCGTCTTCCCCAAGCTTACTTCTTCGCCATTAATTTGCTAAAACTCTATTGTTGTAATTCTTGGAGCTTTGGAATTCTTGTAGATTCTATTCCCCTTGTGATTACATGTTCGTGAGTTCTTGGAATTCCCTTCCTTGAAGCTTGTCCTCTCATTTTGGTAAGTAATTCTTTCTCAAATTTTGGTTTTCCATTCTTAAGGTTCCCTATTTGATCCTTGTCTTGTAGGAGCATTTTTAGCTCGACATTCTTGCCTAATTTCCTTGATTATCCAGGAATGTACTCCTATGATCATGGTGATCATTTTGTACTCTTTCATTTTTGTCTTCGGGTTACGGGGCTCACATGCCCGTCGGTGACCTGAATTTCAGCCCAGCTATTACTATAGAGATATGGGTACAGATAGCCCTATTGTGATGTATTATTTATGGTTTTGATAGTTTGACTATTGTTCAGGATTTCTCGGAGTGATTTAGGCTTGGATATCATCATCCCAGCAGGTTATCATTGGATAACAGGTAGGTTACGGTCTAAACTTCCTAGACTTCACATATATAGAATAATATTTTACTAATGGGCATATTTGGGTAGGGTTTACTAGCTGGTACCACAAACCTTGACCGCTTTATTCATGTCCAATTCCTTTTCTTCCTCCGATGGTTGTAGTATTTTCCATAGATGATATTATCACCCTTGCGGACCTCTGCAGTTTTGAATCTGGAACATAGATGATGGGTTATATGGGAATGTTCGTGAGTTCCAAACATTGTTATTAATTTTATAGAGCTGGCTATCTGTGTTGTAGAACGATTAGAGCCTGTGCATGGCCGATAGTTAAACTGTGGGCCGTGGGCCACTGTTGTGATTGTTTATACCATTCATCATGCATATAGAGGGAATTTCATGATTTTGCCATGATTTTGGCTTCGGACCTACTATTTATGATTTTCTAAACCTTGCATGGCCTGTGGGGCCTATTTTTGTAAAAAAAATGATTGTATAATGGTTTGGTATTGTTTTAATTGATAGTCTTGGGGTAAGAGAAAATAAGAGGTGTTTTATCACTATTTCCACTTATACTAGACTCGGCAGGGCCGAGCGCTAGACTTGTTTTACTACCCCTTTTGAGATGATACTAGGCTCGGTGGGGCCGTGCCCTAAACCTATTCTTGACTTACTGATTTAGACCTAGATACCCTCCAGGAAGATTTACTTGGGGACTTTTGAGATTTGCGGGGGCATCTAGTATGTTGGTCGGGGGCCTCCATGGACCTTGCCATTTTGGGCTAGGGGCTGCGTTCCGCGAGTGTCGGAGGAAGGGTATACGGTGTAGTAGAGGTATACTGGTGCGACCTTCAATGGATCCTGTCTTCTGGGCCTTATAGGACGCCGGAAGCGGGTAACATACACTACTATTACCACCCTTAGTCGGCATATCACATCATACCATTCATTTGTGTGAGGTTTCACCCTTGTTTGCTATTTGTTGTGTGTACGCTCTGGTAGTATGGGATACCAGAGGGTTTGTATTCACTTGGTTGTGTTCCTCGGGTGTATAAGCGCCCGTTATGACTGTAGGTAGACATGTTATTACCTTATTGATCTTTATGATTCCTCTTGTTAAATTTCTGTTGGATCTTGATATTGGAACTAGTATTATGTAGCTGGGTTTGGTTATTACCCTTATATTCGAGCATGCTATTGTTACTTGGTTTTCCTTCTTCTCCTTAAATTGTGGTTACCGGTATACCATCTTTTTTCTAAAACTCCTTATATACTGTTATTGCAAGGAACCCAGGTGCGTGTTTTCTTACTTTTGCCTGTGCCTGTAGTATATATCCTACTTGCTAGCCTTGTATATTGTTTCTTTTGTATTTCTTCTATGCTAGCTTCTGTGTGCTTCTTCATTTTTTGGGGGACTATTTGCTTCTATTCTGTCTATTACTGATCTTTTATCTTATATGTACCCAGTCGGCCTATAATACCTACTGGGTTCCGGTTGCTTTGCAATTGGTGCTCATACTACACTCTGCATCTCCTGTTGCAGATCCTAGTGTAGGCCATCACCATTAGCTCATTGGAGACTCGTGCGAGGAGCTGTTTTGGGGATACTTAAGAGTGAGGGTGAGCTCTTGGTGACCGAAGCTTAGCTTTAGTTTATCGTTTGTATTACGTACACTGTTTCTACTCGAAGACATTTGTATATGTATTATTTTGAATCTTTTGTACTTCTTATTTATAGTTCTGGCTCTATATACTATGATACCAGGTTTTGGGGTTCGGTTTAGCTTTCGCATTTATGTTATATATATTCCTGATGTTCACTTTCTTTACTTATTTCCCTTTCTTCCACTATTTAAACTGTTCTTCCACTCATTTGTTAGATAGTAGCCCATTACTAACTGTTCCAGGCTACATGAATTGGTTTTCATACTGGGGGGTTGTAGGTACCATATTGACCGAGAAATCGGGTCGTGACAACTTGATATCAGATCCTATGTTCACCAGTATCATCGGTATAGGAACCAATGCCTAGTAGAGTCTTGTGGATCGCGGCGGAGACATCCATACTCAATCCTCGGGAGGCTACAATGACATCTTAGGAAATATGACTCTCTTATTTTCTTCTGAATCTTGTGTAATCCTTGGGAATTTCTTTAAATCTCACTTCTTCTTGTTCATTCTTTCGTAGATGGCTTGTACGAGATCATCAACGCTGTGAGGAGACGAGCCTCCGACTCTAGCTAGAGGCCGGTGAGGTCGTAGAGGTAGGGGTGAAGGACGTCCTCAAACGGCGACACTTGCTAGAGCTTCTGGAGTTGAGATAGAGCCTGAGCATAGGCCAGAGTTCGTTCCTGAGCAGCAACATATGGATGCGGGGACAACCCAGGTACCATCATCCCTAGTGCCAGCTTCATTCCTAACTCAGTCTTCAAATATTCGGGGTTTACTAACCCAACTTTTGGGTATGATTAGAGAGCGGCCTTATGAGGTAGTACAGACATCCGCATAGGGGGAAGCCTTGGGTTTACCGAGTTTAGGAGAGTAGCCTACTACTACGGCTCCCCGTGCCACGGTTATTCTAGTCCCATTAGTTGCACAACCTCTTGCTCCTCGCCCAGTTATGACAAAGATGGAGCAGAAGGCATTGGGTAGATTCTTGAGATTGGCACCTCCGAGGTTCTCTGGTACATCTGGACAGGATCCACATGACTTCATTACTACTTGTGAGGAGATGTTACATCACTTGGGCTTGTTAGAGACTCACGGGGTCGGTTATACTACTTATTAGCTAGAGGGCCAAGCTAAGTTATGGTAGAGAGCCCAGGTTGGTTTCAGGCCATCATCGTCACCTCTATTGTCCTAGTCTGAGTTTTATGAGGCCTTTATGGCCAAGTTCTTACCACAGAGCGACAAAGAGAATTGGAGAGAGGAGTTCACTAAACTTGCTCAGGGTTCTATGACCGTATCAGAGTATGAGACCCATTTTCATCAGCTCGCTCCGTTTAGAGCCATGATTATGCCTACCCAGCTTGACACAGTCCATAGGTTTGTTTGGGGGCTACGGAGAGTGTTTAGAGAGCCAACAGAGATATTAGTTTCTAGTGGTCAGTCATTCCAGGCTATTGCGGACTATGCCCGTACAATAGAGGACTTGTATCATCATGACCCCAGGGCAAGAGACAAGAGGCTTCGTCATCAAGGTAGCTTCAGTGGCTCTCGATAGGGTGGTAGAGGTACAGGCCATTTGGGCTGGGGTTCTCAGCCATAGCAACATCAGGGTCAGATTATTTGACCGGTTCAGGCATTACTCCAGGCTTCCGGTTCTCATTTTGATCAGGGTCAGAGCAGTTAGCATGGTCATAGTGGTCAGTCTTCGAGAGGTACTACTTTTGTGGTATCAGGCCGTGGTGGACACACATGTTTAGCTGGTTCATCTTGACAGAGTGGGCCATTAGGGTCCTATTATGGGTGCGGTGTTAGCGGTCATTATGCCAGAGATTGCCCTTAGTGGGGTTCAGCTTGCTACGAGAGTGGGATCAGTGGTCATTTCACTAGAGATTGCTCCCAGTTGGGTATAGTTCAGCTTGGCGCTCAGCTAGCTCAACCTATTTGCTCATCACAGCCACCGGCTCAAGGAGGTGGTAGTCAGGGTAGAAGTGGTGGCTCGTGGGGCAGAACAAGTGGTAGGAATGATGGTCGGTCAGGTGGTGGTCATTGTCAGTTGTATGCAGTCCCAGGGAGATCGAAGGTAGAGGCCTTAAATGTTGTGATTAAAGGTACGATCTCTGTTTGCTGTCGACTAGCTTATGCTTTATTTGATCCTGGATCCACTTGTTCGTATGTATCTGGCTACTTTATGCTTTGTTTGGGGTTGGCTAGTGAGCCTTTATATATGTCTGTATATGTTTCGACCCAGTAGGAGATTTTTTAATAGTGGATCAGATTATGAGATCTTGTATGATATCTATAGCCGACTTGGAGACTTGGGGTTATATGTCGATCCTTGATATCTTAGATTTTGATGTGATACTGGGCATAAACAGGTTATCCCCCCACCGTGAAGTTTTGGATTTCTATGCCAAAACTGTCACCATAGCCATGCCTTGTGTATCTCCAGTTGTGTGGCAGGGTTCTGTCAGCCACACACCGTCTGGGATCATCTCTTATCTTCAAGCTAGAAAGTTGATCTCTTGTAGGTGTTTAGCTTATCTAGCATATGACCGATATTCTAGTGCTGATACTACTTCCCTAATTTCATTCTTGTGGTTAGAGACTTCCCAGATGTGTTACTTACCAACCTGTCAGGCCTTCCACCTGAGAGAGATATTAATTTTGCTATTAAGTTAGAGCCGGGAACCAAGCCCATTTCTATTTCTCCTTACTATATGGCTTTTGGTGAGTTGAGAGAGCTTAAGGAGAAGCTCCAAGATTTGTTAGTTAAGGGTTTTATTAGGCCGAGTGTGTCTCCTAGAGGTGCTCCTATTCTATTTGTAAAGAAGAAAGATGGGTCGATGCGAATTTGTATTGATTATCGGTAATTGAATAAGGTGACAGTGAAGAATAGGTATCCGATGCCAAGGATTGATGACTTGTTTGATCAGCTTCAGGGTTCAGCCATGTTTTCAAATATTGATTTGAGGTCAGGCTACCACCAGTTGAGGATTATGGTGGAGGACATCCCTAAGACAACTTTCAGGATATATTATGGCCATTATGAGTTCCTGGTGATGTCTTTTTGGTTGACTTATGCCCCCGCACCATTCATGAACTTGATGTACAGGGTGCTTAGCTTGTATTTGAACTCATTCATGATAGTCTTCATAGATGACATCCTGATATACTCCCGGAGTAGAGATGAGCATGAGCAACACTAGAGGGATATACTTCATACTTTGAGAAATCATCGGCTTTATGCCAAGTTCTCAAAGTACAAGTTTTGGCATGAGTTAGTTGCACTCTTAGGGCACGTGGTGTCTAAGGATGGGATTAGAGTTGATCTGGGTAAGTTTTCAGTGGTTCGTGATTGGCTTAAACCTACTACTCCTACTGAGGTCCGCAACTTTTTTGGGTTAGCCGGGTACTACGATGGTTTGTTGAGGGATTTTCTTCTATAGCATCACCCCTGACTATGCTGACTAGGAAGGATGTTCCATTTTAGTGGTCAGATCAGTGCAAGGATAGCTTCCAGAGGTTTAAGGCTTTATTGATTTCACCTTCTGTATTGAACTTGCTGGTTGAGGGTCAGAGTTTCTCCATGTATTGTGATGCTTTTGGGGTTGATCTTGGTTGTGTGTTGATTTATCAGGGTGGAGTGATAGGATATGCATCGAGGTAGCTGAAGGTTCATGAGCGCAACTACCCCACTTATGACTTGAAGTTGGCGGCGGTAGTCTTAGCGCTCAAGATCTGGAGGCACTACTTATATGGGGTTCATTGTGAGATATTCACCGATCATCGCAGTCTTCAACACATTATGAGTCAGCAAGAGCTGAACTCGAGGCAGAGGAGATGGATTGAGCTACTGAAGGACTATTATTTCACCATTTTATATCATTCAAGCAAGGCAAATGTGGTAGCGGATGCCTTGAGTAGGAAGGAAGTGAGTATGGGCAACCTAGCTTCACTTTAAGTTATTGAGCGATCATTGGCCTTGGTCATTTAGTCCTTGGGTAACCATTTGGTTAGTCTAGACTTGTTAGATCCTAGCAGGGTTCTTGCCAGTATTGAGGTTCATTCTACTCTAGTTGATCAGACCCAGATACCCTCCGAGAAGATTTACTTGGGGACTTTTGAGATTTGCGAGGGCATCTAGTATGTTGGTTGGGGCCTCCATGGACCTTGCCATTCAGGCCAGGGGCTACATGCCGCAAGTGTCGGAGGTAGGGTATACAGTGTAGTAGAGGTATACTGGTGTGACCTTCCATGGATCCTGTCTTCTGGGCCTTATAGGACGCCGGAAGCGGGTAACATACACTACTATTACCACCCTTAGCCTTGTATGTTGTTTCTTTTGTATTTCTTCTATGCTAGCTTCTGTGTGCTTCTTTGTTGTTTTCGGTGACTATTTGCTTCTATTCTGTCTATTACTGCTCTTTTATCTTATATGTACCCAGTCGGCCTATAATACCTACTGGTACCGGTTGCTTTGCAATTGGTGCTCATACTACACTCTGCATCTCCTGTTGCAGATCCTAGTATAGGCCATCGCCGTTAGCTTATTGTACACTCGTGCGAGGATCTATTTTGGGGATACTTAAGAGTGAGGGTAAGATCTTAGTGACCGGATCTTAGCTTTTGTTTATCCTTTGTATTACGTACACTGTTTCTACTCGAAGACATTTGTATATGTATTATTTTGAATCTTTTGTACTCCTTATTTATAGTTCTGGCTCTATATACTATGATACTAGGTTTTGAGGATTGGTTTAGCCTTCGCATTTATGTTATATATATTCCTGATGTTCACTTTTTTACTTATTTCCCTTTCTTCCGCTATTTAAACTGTTCTTCCACTCATTTGTTAGATAGTAGCCCATTACTAACCGTTCCAGGCTACATGAATTAGTTTTCATACTGGGGTTTGTAGGTGCCATCATGACCGAGAAATCGGGTCGTGACAGCTTGATATCAGAGCCTAGGTTCACCGGTATCATCGGTATAGGAACCAATGCCTAGTAGAGTCCTGTGGATCACGGCGGAGACATCCATACTCAATCCTCGGGAGGCTACAATGACATTTTAGGAAATATGACTCTCTTATTTGCTTCTGAATCTTGCGTAATCCCTGGGAATTTCTTTAAATCTCACTTCTTCTTGTTCATTCTTTCTTATATGGCTTGTACGAGATCATCAACGCTGGGTGGAGACGAGCCTCCGACTCTAGCTAGAGGCCGATGAGGTCATAGAGGTAGGGATCAAGGACGTCCTCAAACGGAGGCACTTGCTAGAGCTTCTGGAGTTGAGATAGAGCCTGAGCATAGGCCAGAGTTCATTCCTGAGCAGAACCATATGGATGCGGGGATAACCCAGGTCCCATCATCCTTAGTGCCAGCTTCATTCCTAGCTCAGTCTTCAGATATTCGGGGTTTACTAACCCAACTTTTGGGTATGATTAGAGAGCGGCCTTATGAGGTAGTACAGACATCCGCATAGAGGGAAGCCCTGGGTTTACCGAGTTTAGCAGAGTAGCCTACTACTGCGGCTCCCCGTGCCACGGTTATTCTAGTCCCATTAGTTGCACAACCTTTTGCTCCTCGCCTAGTTATGACAAAGATGGAGCAGAAGGCATTGGGTAGATTCTTGAGATTGGCACCTCCGAGGTTCTCTAGTACATATGGACAGGATTCACATGACTTCATTACTACTTGTGAGGAGATGTTACATCACTTGGTCTTGTTAGAGACTCATGAGGTCGGTTATACTACTTATTATCTAGAGGGCCCAACTAAGTTATGGTGGAGGGCCCAGGTTACTTGCAGGCCATCATCGTCACCTCTATTGTCCTAATCTGAGTTTTATGAGGCCTTTATGGCCATGTTCTTGGCACAGAGTGACAGAGAGCATTGGAGAGAGGAGTTCACTAGACTTGCTTAGGGTTCTATGACCGTATATGAGTATGAGACCCATTTTCATCAGCTCGCTCCGTTTAGAGCAATGATTATGCCTACCGAGCCTGACATAGTCCATAGGTTTATTTGGGGGCTACAGAGAGATTGTAGAGAGCCATCAGAGATATTAGTTGCTAGTGGTCAGTCATTCCATGCTATTACGGACAATGCCCGTAGAGTAGAGGACATACATCGTCATGACCCCGGGGCCAGAGACAAGGGGCCTCGTCATTAGGGTAGCTTCAGTGGCTCTCGATAGGCTGGTAGAGGTTCAGGCCAACGAGGCCGGGGTTCTCAGCCATAGCAGCATCAGGGTCAGACTAGTTGATCGGTTCAGGCATTACTCCAGGATTTTGGTTCTCAGTTTGAGTAGGGTTAGAGCAGTCAGCGTGGTCATAATGGTATGTCTTCAAGAGGTACTACTTCTGTGGTATCAGGCCGTGGTGGCCACATAGGTTCATCTGGTTAATCTTGTCAGGGTGGGCCATCAGGGTCTTATTATGGGTGTTGTGTTAGCGGTCATTATGACAGAGATTGCACTCAGTGGGGTTCAACTTGCTACGAGAGTAGGATCAGTGGTCATTTCACTAGAGATTGCCGCCAATGGGGTATAGTGCATCTTGGCACTCAGCCGGCTCACCCTATTCACTCAGCTCAGCCACCGACTCGAGGAGGTGGTAGTGAGGGTAGAGGGGGTGGCTCTAATGGAAGTACACGTGGTAGGAATGATGGTCAGTTAGGTGGTGGTCGTTGTTAGTTCTATGCAGTCTCTAGGAGATCGAAGGTAGAGGCCTCGAATTTTGTTATTAAAGGTACGATCTCTGTTTGCTGTTGACCAGCTTATGCTTTATTTGATCCTGGATCAACTTGTTCATATGTATCTAGCCACTTTATGCCTTGTTTAGGGTTGGCTAGTGAGCCTTTATCTGTGACTGTATCTGTTTCGACCCCAGTAGGAGATTTTTTAGTAGTGGATCATATTGTGAGATCTTATATGATATCTGTGGGCGACTTGGAGACTTCGGGTGATATGTCAATCCTTGATATCTTAGATTTTGATGTGATACTGGGCATAAACTGGTTATCCCCTCATCGTGCAATTTTGGATTTCTATGCCAAGACCGTCACCATAGCCATGCCTTGTGTATTCCCAGTTGTGTGGCAGGGTTTTGTCTGCCACACACCGTCTGGGATCATCTCTTGTCTTCGAGCTAGGAAGTTGATCTCTTGCAGGTGTTTAGCTTATCTAGCATATGTTTGATATGCTAGTGCTGACACTTCTTCCCAGAATTCGTTCCTGTTGGTAGAGACTTCCCAAATGTGTTCCCTACCAACGTGTCAAGCCTTCCACCTGAGAGAGATATTAATTTCTCTATTAAGTTAGAGACGGGCACCAGGCCCATTTCTATTTCTCCTTACTGTATGGCTTTTGGTGAGTTGAGAGAGCTTAAGGAGAAGCTCTAAGATTGTTAGTTAAGGGTTTTATTAGGCTGAGTGTGTCTTCTATGGGTGCTCCTGTTCTATTTGTAAAGAATTAAGATGGGTCGTTGCGGATATGTATTGATTATCGGCAATTGAATAAGGTGACAGTCAAGAATAGGTATCTGATGCCGAGGATTGATGACTTGTTTAATCAGCTTAAGGTTCAGCCATGTTTTCAAAGATTGCTTTAAGGTTAGGCTACCACCAGTTGAGGATTAGGGCGGAGGACATCCCTAAGACAACATTCAGGACACATTATGGCCATTATTAGTTCCTGGTGATGTCTTTTGTGTTGACTTATGCCCCTGCAACTTTCATGGACTTGATGTACAGGGTGCTTAGCCTTTATTTGAACTCGTTCATGATAGTCTTCATAGATGACATTCTGGTATACTCCCGGAGTAGACATGAGCATGAGAAAAACTTAAGGGCTGTACTTCAGACTTTGAGAGATCATCGGCTTTATGCAAATTTCTCAAAGTGTGAGTTTTGGCTTGAGTTAGTTGCACTCTTACAGCACGTGGTGTCTAAGGATGGGATTAGAGTGGATCCGGGTAAGTTTTTAGCGGTTCGTGATTGGCCTAGACCTACTACTCCTACTACTCCTACTGAGGGCTGCAGCTTTTTCGGGTTAGCTGGGTACTACAGATGGTTTGTTGAGGGATTTTCTTCTATAGCACCACCCTTGACTATGCTGACTAGGAAGGATGTTCCATTTTAGTGGTCAGAACAGTGCGAGGATAACTTCCAGAGTCTTAAGGCCTTATTGACTTCACCTCCTGTATTGACCTTGCTGGTTGAGGGTCAGAGTTTCTTCGTGTATTGTGATGCTTTTAGGGTCGATCTTGGTTGTGTGTTGATGTATCAGGGTCGAGTGATAGCATATGCGTTGAGGCAGCTGAAGGTTTATGAGCACAACTACTCCACTTATGACTTGGAGTTGGCAGCGGTAGTCTTCGCGCTCAAGATCTGGAGGCACTACTTATATGGAGTTCTCTGTGAGATATTCACCGATCATCGCAATCTTCAGTACATTATGAGTTATCAAGAGATTAACTCAAGGCAGAGGAGATGGATTGAGCTACTGAAGGACTATGATTTCACCATTTTATATAATTCGAGCAAGGCAAATGTAGAGGTAGATGCCTTGAGTCGGAAGTGAGTGAGTATGGGCAACCTAGCTTCACTTTAAGTTTTTGAGCGACTGTTGGCCTTGGACATTCAATCCTTGGGTAACCGTTTAGTTAGGCTTGACTTGTTGGATCCTAGCAGGGTTCTTGCCAGTATTAAGGTTCATTCTACTCTAGTTGATCAGATCCAGAGTCGACAGTTTAAGGATTGGAGTTTGTGTGACCTTCATAATCAGGTAGTTCAGGGTGAGGCCAGCCGAGCTACTCTAGATTTAGATGGGGTTTTAAGGTTTGGTGGTTGGCTTTGTGTTCTGAGGTTGGTGATTTGATTCATTTAATACTCTACGAGACACATTGTTCTAGATACTTCATTCATCCTGGTGCGGCAATGATGTATAGATACTTGAGACAACTTTACTAGTGGAGTGGCATGAAGCAGAATGTAGCAGAGTTGGTATATCAGTGCTTGAACTATTAGCATGTAAAGTTTGAGCATATGAGACCTGGTGGTTTGATGTAGCAACTTCCTATTCCTGAGTGGAAGTGGAAGGGATTACTATGGATTTCGTGGTTGGTTTGCCTCATACTTCTCGCGGTTTTGATTCTATCTGGGTGATTGTTGATAGGCTGACTAAGCAGCACATTTCTTGCTGGTTCATACTTCCTATGGTACCGAGAGGTTAGCTCAGTACATTCTAGAGGTTGTTCGGTTGCACGAGGTCATATGACTCATAGTTGGTGGTCCCTGAACTGATGGTCCTCTGATTAAGGGGAGGACCATGAGTGATAGGATGGACTGTGGTTCTAAACTATGGTCCATGAACCCATGCATGGTTCCAAGAAAGGGAAAATTGGTAATTCTCTTATCTATGGATCCACGAGTCAAACGACGATCTGTGGTCCTGGACTATGGCCCATGATCTGACTCGTGGTTACTGGAACATGAATTAGGGTATACTGGAAATGGGAATTACAGTTGATATGATGGACCACGGTTTCAAATTACGATCTGTGATTTTAACCTTGGTTCCTGGAAACTTGAATTTTTCTAAAAATAATTCTGCTGAGTACAGTCCATTAGCTGGTTCACATCTTGGGATGTTATAAATTCTATTCATATGCTTTCTCAGACTATGGCTGCTCCGGCCAATTAGCAGGCTCATATTCCCGTCCACCCTCAAGGTAGAGTTGCGGCACTAGTTTGAGACTTCATTCGCATGAACCCACCTGAGTTCTGGGGTTCAAAAGTTTGTGAGGATTCATAAAATTTCATGGATGAGGTAAAGAAGATAATTGGTGTGATGCAAGTTGTTGGTGTCGAGCTAGCTTCCTATCAGCTCAAAGATGTAGCTCATATTTTGTACACTCAGTGGAAAGATGCTTGGTCTAGAGATGTGGTCCCTATGACTTGGGAATGATTTGAGAGGGATTTTCTTGACCAATTCTTCCCAAGGGAGTTGAGGTAAACTAAGGCCAAAGAGTTTGTGAATTTGAGGCAAGGTTCTATGTCGGTTCAAAAGTATGGATTGAAGTTCACCCAGATTTCTAGGTATGCTCCTTCCATAGTGGTTGACCCATGGGATGAGATGAGTAAGTACATTTATGGAGTATTAGATTTGGTGAAAAAGGAGTGTAAGTCCATGATGCTTTTGGGTGACATGGATATTTCTCGACTTATGACTCATGCCCATCATATAGAGGGAGATAAGTTGAGGGAAAATGCAAGGGAGAATAAGAGGGTTAGATCAGAGGGTTCAGGTTTTAGCCATCAGAGGTCCAGAGGCGTACATCGCTCTTTATTTAAGAAAAAATCATCAGGACCCGTTGATTCTTCAGCTAGTTTTCCTACCCAGGACTCAAGGCCACATCATGATCACACTGGTAGAGGATCGAGTTCCTATTCGCAAGAAAGTGTTGTAAAGGGGACTCCTTACCCTACTTGCAAGAAATGTGGTAGAAGTCACCCCAGTGAGTGTCTAGCTGGTAGAGAAGGATGTTTTGGGTGTGGTCAGGTTGGACATCGGATTAAGGATAGCCCTTCAGCTAAGAAGGGACAGGAAGGTAGCAAGACTCAATCTATCCCAACAGCCCTAGGAGGTCGACCGGCCCAACAGGGCACTACTTCAAGTTCTGGTGGTCAGCGCCATAACCGCCTTTATGCCATGTCCTCTCGCTAGGACCAGGATAGTTCACCGGACGTCGTTACTGGTATGTTCAAAATCTTTTATCTTGATGTGTATGCTTTATTAGACCCCGATGCCTCTTTATATTTTATGACTCTTCATGTTGATTGCAAGTTCAAGATTAGTCCCGATCAACTCTTAGAACCTTTTTGTATTTCTACTCCTGTTGTTGAGTCAGTCCTAGCCAAAAGAATCTACTGGAATTGCCCTATCTCAGTACTTCATAGATTCACTTCAGCGGATCTAGTAGAGTTGGAGATGACTGATTTTGATGTCATTATCGGTATGGATTAATTGTATGCATATTATGCCTCTGTTAATTGTCGTACCCGAGTCGTCCATTTCAAGTTTCCAAATGAACCTGTCTTAGAGTGGAAAGGTAGTCCTCCATCCTCAAAGGGTCATTTCATATCGTATCTTAAGGCTAGGAAGATGATTTCTAAGGGTTATGTGTATCATATAGTTTGGGTTATGTACACGGAGTCTGAAACCCCATCTCATCAGTTAGTTCCTATTGTGAATGAGTTTCTAGAAGTGTTTCCTGAAGATTTGCCCGGAGTCCCTCCCGAGTGAGATATCGACTTTGGAATAGATATTTTTCCAGATATGCATCCTATCTTTATTACTTCTTATAGAATGGCTCCCGTGGAGCTTAAAGAATTGAAGGATCAGTTGAAAGACCTCCTTGATAAGGGTTTTATCTGACCCAACATCTCTCCATGGGGTGCTCCAGTCTTATTCATGTGAAAGAAAGATGGTTCCCTCAGAATGTGTATTGACTACCGTTAGTTGAACAAAGTCACAATTAAGAATAAGTATCCCATTCCTAGGATTGATGACTTGTTCGATCAGCTTCAGGGTGCCAGTTACTTCTCCAAGATCAACCTTAGATCTGGTTATCAACAGCTTAGAGTTAGAGAGTGTGACATCCCAAAGACGGCCTTTGGAACTCGGTATGGTCATACGAATTTGTGGTTATGCATTTTGGTTTAACAAATGCTCCCGTAGCTTTTATGGATTTGATGAACCGTGTGTTCAAATAGTATTTGGATATGTTTTTGATTGTTTTCATTAATGATATTCTTATCTATTCTCGGAGTAAGGAGGAGCATGCAGACCATTTTAAAGTTGTGTTGTAAACTCTCAAGGATCAACAATTATTTACTAAGTTTAGCAAGTGTGAGTTTTGGATGCAGTCTGTGGCTATTGTGACTAGAGATGGTATTCGAGTTGATTCTCAAAAGATTGAGGCAGTAAAGAACTGGCCTAAACCCACTTACCCATCTGATATTAGAAGCTTTTTGGGTTTGGTTGGTTACTACAGGTGATTTGTGGAAGGGTTTTCTTCCATTGTTGCCCCATTGACTCTGTTGATTCAGAAGAAGGTAAAATTTTAGTGGTCTAATCTATGTGAGGAGTACTTTCAGGAATTGAAGACTAGATTGACCGTAGCTCCAGTGTTGTCTCTACCCGAGCGCCTAGATGACTTTGTTGTGTATTGTGATACTTCTAGGATTGGTTTGGGTTGTGTGTTGATGCAGCATGGTAAGGTGATTACTTATGCTTCGAGACAACTTAAGATTCATGAGAAAAACTACCCTACTCATGATCTTGAGTTAGCGGCCGTGGTTTTTGCTTTAAAGATTTAGAGACACTACTTGTATGGTGTTCATGTGGATGTATTCACCGATCATAAGAGTCTTTAGTATGTCTTCACTCAAAAGGAATTGAATCTTCGTCAAAGAATATGGCTTAAGCTTCTTAAGGATTATGACATGAGTGTGCTTTACCATCCGGGTAAGGCCAATGTCATGGCGGATGTACTTAGTAGGTTGTCCATAGGTAGTGTGTCTTCGTTTGAGGATGGAAAGAAGGAGTTGGCCAAGGATATTCATCGACTTGCTCGACTAGGAATTCGCCTTATGGATTCAAACGAAGGTGGTGTTATTGTTCAGAATAGTTCCAAATCATCTTTTGTAGCTGAAGTGAAATAAAAGCAAGACACTGATCCCATTTTGCACTAGTTGAAGGGTGCAGTCCATCAGCAAAGGGTAGTGATTTTCTCCCAAGGGGGAGATTGTGTGTTTCGATATTAGGGTCAATTATGTGTTACTGACATAGATGGGTTGAGACAACAAATTTTGAAAGAGGCTCGTAGCTCTAGGTATTCTATTCACCTCGGTGCCACCAAGATGTACCGTAAGCTATGGGTAGTCTATTGGTGGAATGTCACGAAGAGGGACATAGCACGTTTTATGGCTAGGTGTCGCAACTGGCAATAAGTGAAGGTAGAGCATTAGAGACCAGGTGGTATGACTCAGGATATTGATCTTCATACTTGGAAATGGGAAGCGATCAATATGGATTTCATTACAGGTTTTCCCCGTACTCGCAAGCAACACGATTCTATTTGGGTGATTATCGACATGATAACAAAGTCATCCCACTTCTTGGCTGTTAAGTCTACCGATTCAGCAGATGATTATGCCAGACTCTACATTCGGGAGGTAGTCAGATTGCATGGTGTTCCATTGTTTATCAATTCAGATAGAGGTACTCAGTTCACATCCTAGTTTTGGAAGTCATTTCAGAAAGGTCTTGGTACGCAAGTTAAGCTTAGCACAGCTTTCCACCTACAGACGGATGGTCAGGCAGAGCATACTATTCATACTTTGGAAGATATTTTGAGAACTTGTCTGATTGATTTCAGTGGTAATTGGGATGATAACTTACCTCTTGTCGAGTTTGGCTACAACAACAATTTTCATTCTAATATCCAGATGGCTCCTTATGAGGCACTTTATAGGTGGAAATATAGATCTCCTATTGGTTGGTTTGAGGTAGGTGAGGCAACTTTGATTGGTCCAGATTCAATTTATGAGACTATGGAGAAGGTTTAGATCATTAGGGAGAGGTTGAAGACCGCTCAGTGTCGATCGAAGTTGTATGCAGATGTGAGAAGAAGAGAGTAAGAGTTTGGGGTTGATTATTGGTTATTTCTGAAGGTGTCACCAGTTAAGGGATTGATGAGATTTGGTAAGAAAGGGAAACTTAGTCCCTACTATATAGGTCCTTATCAGATTTTGAGGAGAGTTGGTAGTGTTGCTTATGAGTTGGATTTGCCAACAGATTTAGAAGCGGTTCATCCAGTTTTCCATGTTTCTTTGTTGAAAAAGTGTGTCGGTGACTTTACCTTTATTGTTCTTTTGGAGGACATGAGTGTGACGGATAACCTTACTTATGAGGAAGTTCCCATAGAGATTCTTGATCGTCAGGTTTGGAGGTTGAGAAACAAAGAAGTCACTTTGGTGAAGGTCTTTTGGAGAAATCAGCTAGTTGAGGCAGCTACTTGGGAAGAAGCAACAGCCATGAAAGCCAAGTACCCTCATCTCTTTCATTCCGATTCAGTTTCAGCTTGAGGTAATAGTTTGCTCTTTAGTGTGTCAATCTGATTCTACTCCATCTATTTCCCTCATGATTCTAGCATGCATTCATGTTTTCTGAAGTTAGTTCAATCATGTTTTAAGTTTGAAAGCTCAGTTTTCATATTTATCCTTGAGTTTCATGTTTTGTTGCTTGGTTGGGCTGTTTTCTCTCCAGTTTTCCTTTTTTAGTATTCATTCAAGGACGAATGATCCCAAGGGGGAGATATTGTAACACCCTGGAATTTGATTTAGTTTTTAAACTTAGAAACTCCAAAAAAAAAATTGAAACTTCCATGAATAACGAGTCAAGTCCGCGAGCCATGGATAGAACCACGAGTTGTGGAAGCGACTCGTCAAACCAGTCCTACAGATCATCCTCAGTTCTGAGAATCAGAAGACAGGTTCACGGTCCGTGGATGGTTCCATGAGTCATGGAACCAACTCGTGGAACTCAAACTGAGGCTTGTGTTCCCAGGAACCACGAGTTGGTTCCACAAACTGTAGAAGCTTCTATGGGTCATTTTGTTGAGTCGTAAAAACGCATCCGCAACCTAACTTTTGGCTCAAAAACCACGACTCCAATCCACAAGCCGTGGTTACTTCTCTGTCCATGGAAAGGACTCGTGGAACCTAAAGTCGAGGTT
The DNA here is from genome assembly GCA_003996215.1 of Jaltomata sinuosa. NCBI lineage: Eukaryota > Viridiplantae > Streptophyta > Magnoliopsida > Solanales > Solanaceae > Jaltomata > Jaltomata sinuosa. Next base: position 305,719 of record QJPP01000367.1, on the reverse strand, counting down.
TTTAAAAGATTTTCTCTAATTAAATCCTAGGGGTATTATTGTAACTACCCACCCTTTTAACTCTTAAGTGAGGTTGTTTTGACTACTTTTAGTAGGGCTTATACTCCTATTAGCCTATGTCTTTCATTACTCCTCATTCATCTACCAAAAGAGAAAAACAACTCCTTCAAGCTCCAAGTCTCAAGCTCCAAGTTCAAGCCTCCATTTCTTTTCATAAGGTATGTGGGTATTCAATAAGGGATTCCTTTCACCTTTATGCCCAAAACTCTCAAGCTTTACTTTGATTTATGAAGTTATGAAATTAGGGTTCTTACCCAATTTGGGGAAAACTTATGGGTTCAATTTTAAGGCATCAATTCATGGTTTCTCATTATTTATCTATGATTTATTTGAGGTTCCTTAGTTGATTTCAAAAGCCCATGCATTAAAGATGATTTCTAGCATGATTCCATTGAGTTGTATCTTTTCAAGTGAAATTTTGCATGTTTAGATAACATTAACTTATGTATTTATGAAATTGCATGCCTAATTCTTCAAGCTATGAATTTAGAAAGAAAGTATATTTTGAATTATGGCTATACTAAGATTTTAAGACGTGGGAATTGAATTGCATGACATCAGATATGTCCTTATGCTTTTCAAACAGATTTGACATCAGATATGTCATCAGTTATGATCAGTTTTGGCATCAGATATGCGCCAGTATAATATGAGCTATATGTATATTTTTGGGAGTAGTATTTAGCATCGAGTTTGATGGGGTGAGAGTGACCTTAGTCCTAGAACTATGTGCCCCCGTAGGTTCATAAGTTCCCTCGGTTGGGCATTAGAATTAGTGATCATGCGACAGTTATGCCTTTATACCTTAGTAAGGTATATTGGGTCCTCTCGATGGGGCAGATATATCGGATTCCATGTAGCTCACATGGTCTATGTTGGTTAGAGAACCTCCCACAGAAATGGTTTCAAGTTTTTAAATGTATTTGACTCTTTGCTTCAGACTTCAGACTTACTACTTATGATTATATTTTTAGCTTATGATATTGCATTGAGTCATTTACATTACAATTTTACCATTATAGCATGATATCAGTTTTATAGCATATCTAGCATGTTTACGTCAGATTTTGTCTATCTCACATATTTAGTACATCCTATAGTACTGACGCATACCTTGCATTCCATACTCTTGATAATGCAGATTCAGGTTTCCTTCCTCAGACACCTGGCTAGAGATTGCAGGCTATTAGCTAGTGTTGGTGAGTCCTCATCTTCTGAGGACCAGTTCTTGAGTTTAGCTTGTTATCGTCCTTTCAGTATTTAGAGTTAGCTGGGGTCTTGTCCCAGCAACTCCTTATGTCACATGTAGAGGCTTTTCAGACATAGATAGTGTTCGAGTCTCTCTTTCAGATTATGTTCCATCTTGACTTTATCATTTATGGATTGGCTTGCCTAGATTTTTATTAATGGCTCTGCTATGTTTTCTTATGATTATCTGAGCAGACTATGACCAAGGGTTAATTTGGGGCACTTGCGGTCCCATGTCCTGTGTTACGCCTAGGGGGTATCCTCAGGGCGTGACATCTTGTGGTGCTACGCTTGGGGTGCCGCGCTAGGCTCCATCCTGATCCCATAAGTTCGGCCATCAAGTTCTATTTTTAGTGAATAGAGGGTATTTTTCCACAACTATAAATACACTCCTTGTACGTTTTAAAAGGGGCGAATCACTTTTTAGCAAAGAAGGAGCAGAAGATACACGTACAACCTTAGGTTTCTCTTTTCTTTACTTTAAAACTCTTATTTTAAATATGAACACAACAAAATCTTGTGGTTTTATGAAGAACATGAGTAGATAAATACCCTTGTTCTTGGGTTACGACTAGAACATGGTTGTTTAGTAGTTTATTCAAACCGATCATGTTTATTTCTCATTTAATTGTGCTTGTGTTCTTATGCTTGCTATTTTAGTGTTTGGCCAACATTAGAATAAATCAGTAATTCTTGCGTGAACTGACCATGGGAACGTGAGAATAGGAGGAAGGACATGGGTAATAAGATCATCTCTGGCTTACGTTAGGGTTGATTTACAACTAGGATAGCGATATACGTAGTTTGCCTTATTCGATTTAAGTGGGATGAAAACATTAATGCATTTGAATTGGAAACTCACATCCCAGCTCAATGATGTAGTTTTAGGACTATTTCAGATAGGTGATTTAGAGGATGACCATTCTCGAATCATATCATTAACCTCAAAATCAGTAATTAGAGAAATAAAGTTCACTTGAATGAATAAATACTATTCATGATTTTAGTAAATGTCGCAGCCCTGGAAACCCCCTTTGATATTGTTAACAACCTTTGCCAAATTCGTTATTTCTTTACTTTACAATTTCGCAACAAGTAGAACATCATAATTTTCTAAATTTTCATGATAAATCACAACGCTTGTCTAAAATATTATTAGAAGTTAGATTTAGTGAATTGCTAAGCACATAGGCTCTGTGGGTTCGATATCTAGCTCGAAAGAGGAACTATATTACTTGTACGACCACGTACACTTGCATATGCATTTGGATGTAACACGTTTTTGACGCTGTTGCTGGGGACTTAAGCAATTAGTAATTTCCTTAATTTTATTTTCTTTATAATATTATACAAGTGTTGAAAAATTGATCTTAGTGGTTGTTCTTGCAGGTTCAATTTGTTCTTCAAGCTGGCCAGAGAAAAAAAATTGGTAGAGCCGTATTTGGAGCCTGAACGAGCATTTCATCAGTGGCAAAGAGCAGCTGCACTTCAATATCCAGTTCAACAGATTCAGCTAGCTGAGTAGGTAGAAGTTGTTCCCACTACTAGAAAATTGACCTACTGTAATAACAAGAAATTCGTTACTGTAGGTCTTAAAACCGTTGCAGTAATACTATGGCAACAGGGGTTATGCCTACCGCACCAGCCCGCGTAACCATTACGTAAAGTACACCTATTGAAACGGTTATTCATCCCTCAATAACGGCTATTTTATATATCAATTGGAACGGTTAAAACACTTACCATTGATGATTTGCAACGGTCCTCTTGTCTATGTTACAAGAGGTTTATTAGCTCAATTGCAACAGTTATTATTGTTATTGCAACGGGGCTTATACAGTGATCAAAACTACTACAACAACAGTTATTTTTTACCTATTGTAACAGTTCTCATATGTTCCGACAATTAATAGCATGTGCGGTTCTGTTTTACCTATTGGATCAGTTTTCATATATGTTCCAATAACCTGGGCTGTAAATATAAATATTTTATATTACAAAATTATAAATATCACGAAAGATGATAATTACTTAACGAAACTGAATGATTCTAATTTAAAATATCCCAGTCATAATATCATCCGCCATAGGCGCAAAATACACAAATTATACCAATCATAATATCATCCACCATAGGTGCAAAATATATAAAATCTACAAGTCATAATGTCATCCTCCATAGGCGCAAAAATCAATCGTAATATGATCCACATGCAAGATATACAACAATTGGCGCATGTTTCAACTTTATAACAAAATAAAAATTTATAATGTCAACAAAAGAGCTGGTCATACAACAGTTTTGACCACTTTCAATTAAATCTCAAATGTCATCCTCATCAATGCTTTAATCACCCCCTGATTGTTTTCTCCACCTACAAAATCGATAAATAAAAGATATGAACTAATTTTAATCATGTATCTGCCAGAACTTCAATTTTAGTCAAAGTAAAGATAGGCAGTGAGGTGAAAGGAGAAAGGCAATAAGAAGGATCATCAATTTTAAAATTAAACGCGACATGATATAAGTAACTTTGAACTCCAACAACCAATATAATTAGGTAGATATAACTAAAGACACACCTATTAGGCTCATCATGGCAACAATACAACAACCAAATAGAGCAATGAGATGGACAAAAGTGCAGAGCCTATTTGACCGAAATGCAGCGACGAACAACCTCAAATGCAGCAACGTATGGAAAAATATAATTAAAGCAAAGTGAAAATGATGGAAAAATAATTCGTTGAAATTAGAAATTGTATGCTATATTAAAATTTGTACCTAAGCAATTCATACAAGGGTTAAGGTACAAACTTGCCAAAAATCAATATAAGCACAAAAGGAAGAAACATTAGTGAGTAATACAGTAATTTGGGTTAAAATGCTAGTGTCTAAAAGGAAGAATCTGGTACAAATAGCGAGCTTTCAAAAATGATCAAACTAGAGGGGAGGAAATGTTGTGTTGGCTGGTTCTCTCCATAGAATCTTGTCATTTAATTGTACCTCGTAAGTTGAAAGTAAATAAGGTAATTAAGAATACATACCACCTCAAAGTGTGGTACTACAGAAATAAACACAAGTAAGAATCTTCTTCGAATTCGTATAAAAATAACAGGGTTTGATTAAGGGGCTCAGACCTCTATTTAGTATTTTGACAAAAGAAATTTCGGCCATGCCACGGCTGCAAACTAGTGGTTCGTTAGCCGTCCTAGTTGCCTTGCCAAGCTACCTGTCTGCAAATTCTTTTGCCTTACTGTTGTATAGATCTTTCATCATTGCCTTAAAGCGAAGGGGCCAAATCGAGGGACAACTATTTCGAAGGGTCGTGTTCTCAAATTAAATTTCGGCCAAATTAGTAATGTAATATTTCTACAAAAGATGCACAAAAATAGCTACAGAGCATGGCAACATTTCAGCAACATTTAGACAGTTTTAACAATAGTTAGCCAAAATGCAGTAATTTTTACCTCAAAGTACAATATTAATCTTCCCGAAGAATGTAGCAGTTACTTAGCCATATATAGTAGAAAATTGGCACCAAAATTGTAGCAAAAAATCTGCATCAAGTGTAGCAGTTTTTGTCCCCAAAATGCAGTAGCTATTAACTTAAATCTGCTCAAAATACAGCAATGAAACAGACAAAAATGAAGTAGTAAATTGTAACAAAACAACAGCCATATCTATGGCCCAAAAGTTCAGCAGTTATTTTCCAGAATGAGGTGCAAATGACCAAAAAAGCAGCAGCATTTGGCCTCAAGGAATGCATCATAGGTAGAAACATTCAGCTGATTCAACAACATGTTACAATAATGAATAGCCTCAAAATACCACGTTAAAAATCTATCCAAGTGCAACAAATTTCATTCAAAATAGGCATTAAATCATGGAAGCCATCCCTCTCAAAAGGCAGCAGCTAGCCCAAGGCAATAACAATTTCTTATCGAGTGTAGCATCTATCCTTATTTGACGAACATATTAGTTGTTCAATCCAAAGCAATGGCTGAAAATATAGCAAACTTTTTGCGTCAAGTATAGCTACAATTTGACTTAAAGTGCAACAATAACCTGCCTTAGAATGCATCAATTTATCAGAATGTAATAGCCATGTATAACAACCAAAATTCAACATTCAACCCACTCCTATAGCTAAAGAACTTATGCCAAATGACATACTCAAGATCTGGACTTGACAGATTGGTGGGCGGGTTTAAGAAATCAATTCATACGGACACGATATTTAAAAAAACTTTATTCCTCTAAACAGAGTCACAATCAATTTAGTACACTGTAGGTAAAATTATTAAAACCCAATAACAAATAAAGTACCTTAATAGGCCAGATTTATAAAAATTGATACATAAGCATCTTGAAGATCCTACACTCCCACAGGCCTAATTTCTTCTAACATTCAAAGATTTCAAAGGCAGAACTTAAACATATATGGGACAAGGGACGTACCTTTTGCTTCCAACAGAATGCTTAAGGCATTAAAGCTTTTTAAAACACATAGTTATGAAAGAAAATAAAACTACAACAAACTACCATATCAAAAGTTGAAATTACTTTGATGAAAGACTAACCGGTGAGTAGCAGATCAATAACAATAATCAGTGAACAGAGAGCAAACTATTGAGACAAAGTGTGAAGTTCAAGATGCAAAAAGAAAGAGGCTCCTTCCTGTCATGAACTCCATATGATCTTTAAGAGAAGAGGAAGCAGTGCTTTATATACTAGAGAAATATCATCAGCCAAGAATGTAAGAGGAGGTAAAAAGAAAATTAATCACAGTGATCCTTTCCTTAAACGAATCAATCGAATCAATTTAGAAGCAAATTATGTCAAGATTATCATAATTGACAAGTAGGAAGCTGTCACAAGATTAAAGGAATTTCATTAAGTAAGAAAATCGAGCATAAGTTTATCATAAATAGTGAAGTAAGAGCTGCCACATATTTTTGACATAAGGAAAGGATCAGTTAGCTAGAGTTAATCAATTACTGCTTACAAATCAAAATTTACTAAAACTGAACGAGTACAAAAATTGTCACATGCTTCAGAATAAGGAAAGAGAATCAAGGCTTACAAATATAAATGAATACTAGGCTGTCACAAGATTAAAGGGATTTCATTAAGTAAGAAACATATTAAAAAGAAAAGAATTGAACCTACAAAGGCTATTACGAATCAATTTTAAGAAGGAAATGAAGGAAATCAATTAAAACTATCCAAAAACCAAGGCTGTCACATATTCATTAATGTAAAGAAAATCAATGCTAGAGTTTTATCGTAATAAAGCAGAGTACCAAGGTTGTTCTAAATTGAACTGAAGAGAAAAGGGAAAATACATTGATCAAGATTACCACATTGAGTAGCAGAGTACCAAGTAGCAAATTTATCATATAATTCCTTAACTCGTCTGTAGCACAAGATTACATTGATCAAGATTACCACATTGAGTAGCAAAGGATCAATCTACAATCAGGCTTAAGCAAGGGAAGAACCAAGTAGCAACGTTATCATATAATTCCTTAACTCGTCTATAGCACAAAGAAACACACACATTGAGTAATTACAAGTTATCCATTCATTCTAATTGAGAATTAATCAAACATTCATGTAATTGAAAATTCATAACATGAACACCACATTTGTCATAACTGGAAAAGCTACAGATTATTGGCTTAACAAGTATCACTCAATCAAATTTACTCCAAAATCACCATCTAATTTGAACGAATTCAAAGTCTCGAGATCAAACTACAAATGAGCCTCACAATTTAGGGAGAGAAGTGATAAATAATACATAAAAAGCCATACCGAAGCCGGAGAATCTGTCATAAACCCCAAAATATCAAGGTCCAGTGAAAGATGAAAATCGCCTCTGCTTTTATAGTGTCGTCACCTTCGCTAGAATAGTGAAGAGAAGAAGAAGAGAAGAGTGTGTTTATGGGGATTCGGTTGGTGGAGGAGATGGAGGTAGCACTGATTTTTGGTCTTTTGTGGTGGAGTTTTACCGGTGGTTGCAGGACAATAACGGTGGTGAGCGGGAGGAGAAAACAAGGAGAGTGGTGGTGTAGTTGAGGGAGGAGAAGAGATGAACAGGGGAGGTGGCGGCAGGGTATTCGCCTTAGACGGGGCGATGGCGATGAGTGGCTGAGAAATGAGATGAGAGGCGGAGGGTATAGAGGCAACGGTTTGAGAGTGTAAAATTAGGACCAGGGGGATGTTTTTAGGTATAAATAAAAGATGGAGTAAGGAATTAAAATTGAAATTAAAAAATTAGGCCAGCTTGAGCTTAATTTGCTAAAATTGATATAAATTGAGTAGAAAGTGGCTAGAACCTAAATAATTCTGAGAGAAAATTAAATTTAGGCTGCTATTTAATTAATAAAATATTACTTATATATAATTTAGTGAATAAAGTAATAGAAATAATTAACAATAATTATCGAAAAAAATGTTATCCTTAATATTATAAATAAATGTCTAATTATTTAGAAATAAAAGACTAATTATGAAATCTAATTAATTTTGAAGAAATTAAGCAACAAACCTGATTTAAACAATATCTTTTTTTGGTAAAAATAATTTTTTAAATATTTATTTGAAGTGAAAATTATATAAATCTATATATTATAGAGTGTATAGAGATATATTTATTATTGAAAAATAATAAAATTGTGTTGAAAATAATTTGAAAAATATTTTTAGTTATTGTAAATAATTATTTCAAATTGTTTAAAACTTTAAGAAGCTCAAAAGTTAACTAAATTAGGGAAGGCTAAAATTGAGTGTCAACAATATGCTTGTATATATCTGATGGCTAAAGTTGTCAAAATGAGGTTAAAGATGATATATTTGTATATATCTACTTTCTAAAATGAGTTTTAAGAAATCAAAAAAATTATTAGGATTGGCGAATGATAAAAATTATTGAGGGAAAATGTGGAGGATTAATTAACCGTTCTAATACATAATAATTTTCATATAACTGTTACCATACATATCTTTACTGCAATGGTTCAATAAACCGTTGCTATTGTAAGGCCTTGTGTAACGGTCATATTATAATGGCAACGATCATATGATTAAGCCATGCTAATAGCTACTAAATTTTTTGGCAACGGTTTGAAAATGGTTACTAGCATATTTGTTCCCATAGGTCCAATTTCTAGTAGTGTCCTGTAGAGATGGCAGCAGCAAGGCCAGTTTGCGAGGTGGAAATCCACCCGTCAAGAATGCACCTCCAACATTCGTAGACTAGCTGCAGGAGGTCAATTAGAGCTTAAATAGAATATGGTGCAACTATTGCACACCAACGGGAAGTTTAAAGGGCTATCTCATGAGGATCCATAATAGCACTTGCAGAACTTTCTTGAGATTAGCAACACATATATCCCCGTAGGAGTCTCATCTGACTATGTGAGACTCACACTCTTCCCTTTTTCTCTATTAGGGGAAGTAAAGAGGTGGTTGAAAGCTGAACCACTGAATTCCATCACCACCTGGATGATTTGGAAAGAAAGTTCTTGATTCATTTCTTTCCATCTGGAAAGACTGTGAAGTTGAGAAGTGAGATCTTGAGCTTCAGACAAAAAGATGGTGAAAATTTGTATCAAGCCTGGAAAGGTTCAAGTCCATGCTTCGTGATTGTCCTCACCAATACCAGACTAATGAGGTTCTGGTGCACCCTTTTATAGAGGGGCTTGAACCAAACACGAAGATTCCTTTGGATTCAGCAGCTGGTGGACGAGCTTTAGAAAAGACATATGATGAGATGTATATGCTGCTGAATTGCACATCACAGGGAAATCCAGAATGGAATGCAGATGTGTCAAAGAGCACCACAAAGAATACTGTTGGTTTATTAGAAGTGGATAAATTGACAGCCATAGCAGCACAGATTGCATCCATGCAAAATCAAATGAACACTCAGTTTACAAACCTAAACTTAGGACAGAATCAAGCTCCTGTGAATATGGTGCAGCAAACTCATACTTGGTGTGAGGTATGTGGTAATGGTGATGACTCAGCAGATGCATGCGGGGAAAACCCTGAGTCAGTAAACTTTATGGGTAATTCTCAACGTCAAAGAAATTAAAATTTTAGGAACACTTATAACCCAGCCTGGCAAAACCACCCCAACTTCTCAAAAAGCAGAAATCAGGGGTAGAATGTGAATCAGAATCAGTTTAGGAACCAAATGGGAACCCTGATTCTTTGGCAATAAGCATAGAGTGCTAACTCTAACGCCACATTTAGTAATATTGAGATGAAATTGAAGAAGATCATGGCTAACCAAGCACAGATGACTGTTGACATAAAAAATTAGCAGTAAGCCACAAAGACATTAGAGGTTTAGATGGGACAACTTGCTGGAGAAAAAAAAACACTAGACTTCAGGGAGGTCTGCCAAGTGATACTGACCTAAATCCTAAGTAGGTCAATGCAGTTTCCATCCGAAGTGGTAGATAATTGGAGGAGTTAGATCCTTAGAAAGAAACTCCTAAGGTTGTGGTGAGACACGAGAAGAAAGTAGAGGCTAAAGATAAGAGAAATGAAAAAATGCATCAAGTGTGAAGCCACCTCCCCCATTCCCACAAAGGCTGAAAAAGCAAAAGAAGGAAGCATGTTTTCAAAAGTTTATTGATTTGTTAAAATAGGTGCACATTAATCTTCCTCTTGTTGATATTTTGTAGGGAATTCCAAGGTATGCCAAGTATATAAAAGATATTGTGGAAAACAAAAAAATGTTGAAGAAGTATGCCATTGTTGCTCTTACTGAAGAGTGCACATCGCGAATCCAAAATAGACTGCCAACAAAGCTCAAAGATTTGGGGAGTTTCACCATCCAGATCACTATTGGTCAATCTATCAATGCACGGGGATTATGTGACCTTGGGGCCAGCATTAACTTGATGCCCACTTTGTTGTTCAAAAATATAGGGTTGGGAAGTCCACGTCCTGCAATAGTTATTTTGTAGCAAGCTGATCGTTCACTTGCAAGACCTTATGGGGTGGTTGAAGATGTGCTAGTATAAATGGGGTCACTCATTTTCCCCATGGATTTCATTGTTTTAGAATTTGATGCAAATCCGGAAGTCCCATTTATTTTGGGGCGTCCATTGTTGGCTACTGGGCATGCTTTGATAGATGAGCTGCGAGACAGCTCACAATGTAGGCACATGACAAAATTGAGGTGTTTGAGGTCTACAAATCCATGGAGTTGTTGGCTATCTATGAGGAGTTATCTGCAATCACAGTGGTTGATCTTGAATCAGAGCTTCCACTGATTATGTCTAAGGATCCTTTAGAAAGAGCTATAGTTGGGGATGATAATTTTGGAGATACAGATGTCCATGTGATGATGAAAATTCTAAACATAGCCAGTATATTCATCCGTACAGGCAATTTTGAGCCTCTGAATAGACCTCTAGGGCCACCACCCAAACCATCTATTGTGAAACCCCAAAACTGGAGATGAATATGTTTCTATCACACCTCAAGTATGCTTATTTAGGGGAGAATCATACCTTTTCAGTGATTCTTTTGGCAAGTTTGACTGAGGCACAAGTTGGAGGAGCTTTAGCTATTTTGAAATAAAGGAAAAAGCGATTGGTTGGAAGATCTGTGAATTCAGGGAAAAAGCCCTACGTATTGCGTGCATTAAATTTGTATGGAATAAGGGTACACACCAAGTGTTCAACTTCAACGAAAACTGAATCCTGTGATAAAAGATGTGGTGAGGAAGGAAGTGATCAAGTGGTTAGACGCATGTATTATCTATCCCATTTCTGATAGCAAGTAGGTTAGTCCAGTCCAATGTATTCCCAAAAAGGGAGGCATGATGGTGGTTACTAATGATTAGGACGAGTTGATCTTGACTCACATAGTCACAAGTTGGAGAATTTGCATAGACTACCACAAGCTCAACAAAGCCCCTCGAAAAGACCACTACTCGATTCCCTTTATTTATCAAAGCTAGATAGGCTTGCTGGGAAGGAGTACATGGGTATCAGGCTACAAACAGATAGCCATTGCTCTAGAAGATCGGGAGAAGATGACATTTATATGTACATATGGTACCTATGCTTTCAAGCACATGCCATTCGGGCTATGCAATGCACCCGCCACTTTTCAGCGTTGCATGATGGATATATTCTATGACATGGTGGAGAACTTTGTAGAGGTATTTATGGATGATTTTTTTGTATTTGGTAACTCTTTTGAAGTTTATATGCAGAATCTTTATAGGGTGCTTGCTCGTTGTAAGAAAATAAACTTGGTACTGAACTAGGAGAAGTGCCACTTTTGGTCATAGAAGGCATTGTTCTAGGCCATAAAGTGTCACAAAAGGGCCTGGAAGTTGATTGTGCTAAAATCAGGGTTATAGAGATGTTGCCACCACCTGTATCTATGAAGGGCCTGCACAGTTTTCTAGGGCATACGGGATTTTACAAGAGGTTTATCAAGGACTTTTCTAAGATCTCAAGACCAATGTGCAAGCTACATGAGAAAAAGGTAAAGTTTCATTTATGTGATGACTACGTGAAAGCCCTTGAGGCTCTAAAGAGAGAGTTGATTGAAGCACCAATATTCATTGCTCCCAACAGGGAGTTACCTTTCGATTTGATGTTTGACGCCAATGATGTGGTTGTGTGTAACACCCCGGAATCTGAAGCAACAATTTAGCTCAGAACCCAAAATTTTATATAATTAATAGTCACAATGGGTAGCCGCCACAGGCATCAGAGTCTCGATGGCCCGTGGGGTGCATCGTGGGAATCGACCAACGGCTACTGAGCAGCACCTTTTCAGCTGATGAGCAGCCACGATGGGCGTCATGGGTACGATGTCTCGTCAGAGACCACCATTACAATGGTCTAGTGGAATTCTCCCCAGACTCTTCCCTCCCCGACCGACTATGCCATGGGCATCGTGGCTACGACAACCTGTGGGACTGCATCATCAAAAACCTCCAGCATCCCAGGATTTCAGTCCCTTTCTCTAACGCCTTGGCCGATGGGCCCTCATGGGTATGATGCCCGTCAGGCAGTCCATGAGGCAGCAATTTTCCTATAGTCTTTTTATTTTAAGTCAGGGGTAATTTGGTCTTTCTCCCAATTCTTTAATTCCTAAGTGAGATCGTTTTGGAAATTTTTAGTAGGGTTTCTCCCCCATTTAGCCTAAGGCTCTCATTATCCCTCATTCATCTACCAAGTTGGGAAGAGAACTCTCTCAAGCTCCAAGTTCAAGCCTCCTTTTCCTTTCAATTTCAGTTGGATTAGCTTCAATCAAGGTATGTGGGTATTCAATAAGGGGATTCTTTCATCCTTATGCCCAAAACCTCAATTCTTTTAAATTGAATTTATGAATTTCAAGTTAGGGTTCTTATTCAAATTTTCATAGGCTTTGATATTAAGTATTTTCTCATGATTCTTTAATAGATTCTAAGTTCAATTTCATGATTTACATGGGTTCTGCAATTGATTATTTACCTTATGATTTGAAGGCTAATCCTAGCTATATTTTGCATGCATGGCTTGATTTAAGGAAAATTGCATGCATTGATATTATGATCTCAAGTATTTATGAAATTGCATGCCAAATCCTTCAAATTGTGAATTTAGAACGAAAAGTGAATTATGGTGATGCTAAGCTTTAAGACTTATAATTTGAATTTGCATGACATTAGCTATATCCTTATGCTTTTCAAACATATTTGAGATCAGATATGTCACAAGTATATATGAGCTATATGTATGCATGTTTTGGGAGTACTATTTAGCACCGAGCGATGAGGGTTTGATTACCCAAGTCCAAAACTATATTGCATGTGCAGGTGAAGAGGGTCCTCACTAGTTGAGAGTGTCTTCTCATAAAGATGGGTCCTCATTAGTTGAGAGTGTCCCCTTGATAAAGTGGTTCCACACTATGTTATATATAGTACCCCATTCCTTGGCATGGTTCGGGGTAGATTTGCCAACTAGGATTATATAGTTGGATTCCATATAGCTCACATTGTCTATTTTCGGTTATGAGAAACTCTCGTAACAAAGTTTTATGCATCAAGTTATCCTATTTCATGATTTAAGCTTTACTTATGGTATTTTCTCACGATATCTCTTTTACGCATGATTTTGGATTTAAGTATGTTTTAAGCATGTTTTGATTTCATTTATGCATATCTCACTTACTCGGTACATCCTATAGTACTGACGCATATCTTGCGCTGGATCCTTTTTATGATGCAGATTCAGGCTCTTTCCCTTCGACTCATAGCTAGACGTTGTCAGTCCTCAAGACTTTGTTGGTGAGTCCTTATTACTCGAGGACCAAAACTATGTTAGTTACTATCATGTCCTTTCTTGGGTTTTCTCAAGTTAGTTGGGGTCTTATCCCATCAACTCTTATGATAGTTTAGAGGCTTCAAACATAGCTAGACTTGTATTCCATTTTATGGATTTGATACTTCCTAGACCTTGTTCTTATTTAAGTTATGGTTGCCTATCCTTATCTAAGTATTCTTCAACTATGTTTCTCGTATCGATCTGAATATGCTATGACCAAGGGTTAACTTAGGACACCTGTGGTCCCAGGTCCTGTGTTACGCCTAAGGGGTAGTCTCGGGGGGTGAAAAACTTGGTATCAGATCCTTAGGTTCAAGAGTCCTAGGGTTTCTGAAGCCGCATCGAGTAGAGTCTCTCTCATGTGTGTGAAGCACACCACACTTATGAGAGGTGAGCTATGATATGTCTTAGGATACGTTCACTTCTTTCATGATCAGTATCATGCGATAGAGTTTAACTCTATTACTCCTCTAATCTGTTCTTGTTACGTTTCAAATTATGCCTCTTTATCATGCTATGCCTCGCCAGGACAATGCCTGAAATGCTAATCCTATAATTCCAGACCCCGAGGTCACCAATGCAGAGTTCAGAAATTCCATCCATATGCTAGCTCAAACTGTGGTTGCCCAGGCAAATCAGTAGGCTCCTATCCCCGTCCATCCTCAAGGTGGAGTAGCGGCCTGAGTTTGAGATTTTGTTTGCATGAACCAACTGAGTTTTGGGGTTTGAAAGTGGGTGAGGATCCACAAAGTTTCTTGAATGAGGTAAAGAAGATCTTTGATGTGATGCAAGTTGGTGGTGTTGATGGTTTCGAGCTAGCTTCCTATCAACTCAAGAGCGTGGCTCATATTTGGTTCACACAATGGAAAGATTCTAGGACTAGGGGCGTGGTCCCTATGACTTGGGAATGCTTTGAAAAGGATTTTCTTGACCGGTTCTTTTGAGGGAGTTGAGGCAAGCTAGGATCGAAGAATTTGTGAATTTGAGGCAAGGCTCAATGTTTGTTCAGGTGTACGGGTTGAAGTTCACCCAACTTTTTAGGTATGTTCATTCCGTGGTGGTTGACCTGTGGGGTGAGATGAGTAAGTATGTTTATGGAGTGTCAGATTCAGTGAAGGAGTGTAGGTCCGTGATGCTTTTGGGTGACATGAATATTTATTGACTTATGAATCATGCCCAATAGATCGAGAAAGACAAAATAAGGGAGAAGGCAAGGGAGAACAAGAGGGTTAGGTCAGAGAGCTCAGATTTTAGCCATCCAAAGTACGAGGGCAGACATCGCTCTTTGTTTCAGAAGAAATCATCAGGCCCCATTCATTCTTCAACTAGTGCGCCTACCCAGGCTCCCAGGCCTTATTATGATCAAACTTGTTGAGGAGCTTGTTCCTATTAACAGAGGAGTGTTGCAAAGGGTGCTCCTTACCTTTCTTGCAACAAGTATGGTAAAAGTCATCTTGGGGAGTGTTTAGCTGGTTCAGGTGGATGCTTTGGATGTGGTCAGGTTGGACACAAGATTGAAGGGACAGAGAGGTAGTAGGACTTAGTCTGTCGCTGCAGTATCATGAGGTCGACTAGCCCTGCAAGGCACTACTTCTAGTTCTGGTGGTCAGCGCTAGAACCGCCTTTATGTTATTTCCTCTCATCAGGACCAGGAAAGTTCACCGTACATTGTTACTGGTATGTTGAAAGTATTCTCTCTCGATGTGTATGTATTATTGGATCCGGGTGCCTCCTTATCTTTTGTGACCCCTTATGTTGCTTGTAAGTTTTTAGAACCCTTTTGTGTTTTTACTCCAGTTGGCGAGTCAGTCCTAGCCAAGAGAATCTATCAAAATTGCCCTATCTCGATCCTTCATAGAGTCACTTCAGCAGATCTAGTAGAGTTGGAGATGACTGACTTTAATGTTATTCTTGGTATGGATTAGTCGTATGCTTGTTATGCCTCCGTTGATTGTCATACTCGAGTCATCAGATTAAAATTTCCAAATGAACCTGTCTTAGAGTGGCAAGGTAACCCTCCATCCTCGAAGGGTCATTTCATATCTTATCTTAAGGCTAGGAAAATGATTTCTACGGTTTATGTTTATCATATAGTTCGGGTTATAGACAGAGAGTCTGAGACCCCATCTCTCCAGTCAGTTCCTGTTGTGAATGAGTTCCCAGAAGTGTTTCCCAAAGATTTGCCCGGAGTCCTTCCCGAGCGAGAGATCGACTTTGGGATAGATCTTCTTCAAGATACAAGCCCTATATATATTCCTTCCTATAGAATGGCTCCCGCAGAGCTAAAGGAATTAAAGGATCAGTTGAAAGATCTCCTTGATAAGGGTTTTATTCAACCTAGATTCTCTTTATGGGATGCTCTAGTCTTATTCGTGTGAAAGAAAGATGATTCCCTCAGAATGTGTATCGACTACCATCAGCTGAACAAGGTCACAATCAAGAATACGTATCCTATTCCTAGGACTGATGACTTGTTCGATCAGCTTTAGGGTGCTAGTTTTTTCTCCAAGATCGACCTTAGATCCAGTTATCATTAACTTCATGTTTAAGAGTGTGATATTGCGAAGACAACCTTCAGAACCCGATACTGTTATTATAAATTTATTGTGATGTCTTTTGGTCTAACGAATGCTCCCACAGCTTTTATGGATTTGATGAACCGTGTGTTCAAGAAGTATTTGGATATGTTTGTGATTGTGTTCATTGATGATATCCTTATCTATTCTTGGAGTGAGAAAGAGCATATGGACCATTTGAGAGTGGTGCTCCAAACTCTCAAAGACCGACAGTTATTTGCTAAGTTTTGAAAGTGTGAGTTTTGGATGCAGTCCGTTGCTTTTCTGGGTCATATTGTGACTAGAGATGGTATTTGAGTTGATTCTCAAAATATTGAGGTAGTAAAAAACTGGCCTAAACCCACTTCCCCATATGATATTAGGAGCTTTTTTTGTTTGGCGGGTTACTACAGTAGATTTGTGGAAGGTTTTTCTTCCATTGCTGCCCCATTGACTCGGTTGACTCAGAAGAAGGTTTAATTTCAGTGGTCTGATCTATGTGAGAAGAACTTTTAGGAATTGAAGACTAGGTTGACCGCTGCTCCTGTGTTGGCTCTACCCGAGGGCCTAGATGACTTTGTTGTGTATTGTGATATTTCTAGGATTGGTTTGGGTTGTTTGTTGATGCATCATGGTAAGATGATTGCTTATGCTTCGATACACCTTAAGACTCATGAGAATAACTACCCTACCCATGATCTTGAGTTGGTGGTCGTGGTTTTGGTTTAAAGATTTGGAGACACTACTTGTTTGGTGTTCACGTGGATGTATTAACCGATCATAAGAGTCTTCAGTATGCTTTCACTCAAAAGGAATTGAATCTTCATCAAAGGAGATGGCTGGAGCTTCTTAAGGATTATCACATGAGTGTGATTTACAATCTGGGTAAGGCCAATGCCATGGCAGACACCCTTAGGAGATTATCTATGGGTAGTGTGTCTTCGGTTGAGGAAAGAAAGAAAGAGTTGGCCAAGGATGTTCATCGACTTGCTCGATTAGGAGTTCGCCTTATGGACTCGACAGAAGGTGGTGTTATTGTTCAGAATGGTTCTGAATCATCTTTGGTAGCTGAGGTAAAGGCAAAGCAAGATAGTGATCCTATTTTGCTTCAGCTAAAGGGTGCAGTCCATCAGCAAAGAGTTGAAGTTTTCTCCCAAGGGGGAGATGGTGTGCTTCATTATCAGGGTCGATTATGTGTGACAGATGTAGATGGGTTAAGAGAACAGATTTTGACTGAGGCTCATAGTTCAAGATATTCTATTCACCCTGGTGCCACCAAGATGTACCGTGATCTACGGGAATTTTATTGGTGGAATGGTATGAAGAGGGACATAGCCAATTTTATGGCTAAGTGTCCCAACTGTCACCAAGTTTAGGTAGAGGATCAGCGACCAGGTGGTATGACTCAGGATATTGATCTTCCTACTCGGAAGTGGGAAGCAATCAATATGGACTTTATTACAGGTTTGCCTCGTACTCGAAGGCAACACGATTCTATTTGTGTTATTGGTTATAGGATGACAAAATCAGCCCACTTCTTGGCTATCAAGGCTACTGATTCAGCTGAGGATTATACCAGACTCTACATCCGTGAGATAGTCCAATTGCATAGTGTTCCATTGTCCATCATTTCAAATAGAGGTACTCAGTTTGCATCCCAATTTTGGAAAGTGTTACAGAGAGGTCTTGGTGCTCAGGTGAAGCTTAACATAACTTTTCACCCATAGACGGATGGCCTGGCAGCGAGTACTATTCAGACTTTGGAGGATATGTTAAGAGCTCATGTGATTGATTTCAAAGGTAATTGGGATGATCACTTACCTCTTATCGAGTTTACCTACAACAACACCTTTCATTCTAGCATCCAGATGGCTCCATATGAGGCCCTTTATGGGCAGAGGTGTAGGTCTCCTATTGGTTGGTTCGAGGTAGGGGAGGTGGCTTTGATTGGTCCAGATTCAGTTCATGAGACTATCGAGAAGGTTCAGATCATTAGGGAGAGGTTGAAGACCGCTCAGAGTCATCAGAAATCATATGCGGATGATAGAAGGAGAGAGTTGGAGTTTGAGGTTGATGATTGGGTATTTCAGAAAGTGTTACCCATGAAGGGTGTGATGAGATTTGGCAAGAAAGGGAAGCTTAGTCCCTGGTATGTTGGTCATTATCGGGTTCTGAGAAGATTTGGTAGTGTCGCTTATGAGTTAGATTTGCCATTGGATTAAGAGGCGGTTCATCTGGTTTTCCATGTTTCTATGTTGAAGATGTGTGTTGGTGATCTAACCTTGATTGTTCCTTTGGAAGATGTGAGTATAAAGGACAACCTTACTTATGAGGAAGTTCCCGTGGAGATTTTTGATCATCAAATTTAGAGGTTGATAAATAAAAAAGTCGCTTCGATAAAGGTCCTTTAGATAAATCAGCTAGTTGAGGGAGCTACTTGGGAAGCAGAAGCAGCCATGAAAGCCAAGTACCCTCATCTCTTTCTTTTCAATCCAGTTTCAGCTTGAGGTATTAGTTTCCTCTTTAGTATGTCCCTCTAACTCTATTCCATCAGTTTCTCACATGATCCTAGCATGCAATCATGCTTTCTGAAGTTAGTGTAATCATGCTTTAAGTTGAACAGCTCTGTCTTCATGTTTATCGTTGAGATTCATGTTTTGTTGGTTGGTTGGGCTGTTTTCTATCCTGTTTTTCTTGCTTAATCTTCATTCGAAGATGAATGTTCCCAAGGGGGAGATATTGTAACACCCCAAAATCTGAACCAGCTATTTAGCTCAGAACCTAAAAATTTTTGCAATTGTTGGTCACGATAGGTAGCCGCCATGGGTGTCGGAGTCCCGACGACCCATGGGGTGCACTGTGGGAATCGACCAACGGCTGCCGAGCAGCACCTTTCTAGCTGATGGGTGGCCACGATTGGCGTTGTGGATACGACGTCCCATCAGAGCCTACCATCAAAATGGTCTAGTGTAATTCTCCCCAGACTTTTCCCTCCCTGATGGGATATGCCATGGGCATCGTGGCTACGATGGACCATGGGACCACGTTGTCAAAAACACCCAGCACCCTAGGATTTTAGTCCCTTCCACTGACACCTTGGACGATGGGCCATTGGGGGTATGACGCCCGTGAAGCAGCAATTTTCCTGCAGACTTTTTATTTTAAGTAAGGGGTAATTTTGTCTTTCCCTCTATTCTAAAATTCCTAAGTGAGTTCATTTTTCCACTTTTAGTAGGGTTTCTCCCCCATTTAGTCTAAGACTCTCATTATCCCTCATTCATCTACCAAGTTGGGAAGGGAACTCTCTCAAGCTCCAAGTCTCAAGCTCCAAGTTCAAGCATCCTTTTCCTTTCAATTTCAGTTGGGTTATCTTTAATCAAGGTATATGGGTATTCAATAAGGGGATTCTTTCACCCTTATTCCCAAAACCCCAATTCTTCTAAATTGAATTTATGAATTTCAAGTTAGGGTTCTTATTCAATTTTTCATGGGCTTTTGTATTAAGTATTTTCTCATGATTCTTCAATAGATTCTAAGTTCAATTTCATGATTTACATGGGTTCTGCAATTGATTATTTACCTTATGATTTGAAGGCTAACCCTAGCTAAATTTTGCATGCATGGCTTGATTTAAGGAAAATTGCTTCCATTGATATTATGATCTCATGTATTTATGAAATTGCATGCCAAATCCTTCAAATTGTGAATTTAGAAAGAGAAGTGAATTATGGTGATGCTAAGCTTTAAGACTTATGATTTGAATTCGCATGACATTAGATATGTCCTTATGCTTTTCAAACAGATTTGACAACAGATATGTCACAAGTATATATGAGCTATATGTATGCATGTTTCGGGAGTAGTATTTAGCACTGAGTGATGAGGGTTTGATTACCCAAGTCCAAAACTACATTACCAGCGTAGGTGAAAAGGGTCCTCGTTAGTTGAGAGTGTCTCCTCATGAAGATGGGTTCTCGTTTGTTGAGAGTGTCCCATTGTGAAAGTGGTTCCATGCTATGTTATATATATTACCTCTTTCCTTGTCAAGGTTCGGGGTAGCTTTTCCAACTAGGGTTATATAGTTGGATTCCATGTAGCTCACATGGTCTATTGTCGGTTATGAGAAACTCCCGTAAGAAAGTTTTATGCATCAAGTTATCCTATTTCATGATTTATGCTTTACTTATGGTATTTTCTCACGATATCTGTTTTACGCATGATTTTGGATTTAAGTATGTTTTAAGCATGTTTTTATTTCATTTATGCATATCTCACTTACTCGGTACATCCTAAAGTACTGAGGCATATCTTGCGCTGCATATTTTTGATGATGCATACTCAAGCTCTTTCCCTTTGGCTCGTGGCTAGACGTTGTTAGTCCTCCAGAGTTGGTTGGTGAGTCCTCATTACTCGAGGACCATAGCTATGTTAGTTACTATCATGTACTTTTTCTTGAGTTAGTTGGGGTCTTGTTCCATCAACTCTTATGATAGTTTAGAGGCTTCTGACATAGCTAGACTTGTATTCCATTTTATGGATTTGATACTTCTTACACTTTGTTCTTATTTAAGTTATGGTTGCCTATCCTTATCTAAGTATGCTTCTGCTATATTTTTTGTATTGATCTGAGTATGATATGACCAAGGGTTAACTTGGGACACCTGTGGTCCCGGGTCCCATGTTACTCCTAGGGGTAGTCTCAGGGCATGACATTGTGGAAGCAATGTTGGGTCAGCAAAAAGAGAAAGTCTTTCACTCAATTTATTATGCAAGCAATACTCTTGATACAGCTCAAGCTAAATATACTATGATAGAGAAGGAGATGCTATCGTTAGTGTACGCATTTGATAAGTTTCGATCATATTTGGTGGGTACCAAAGTGATCATTCATACAGATCATGCAGCTATTCGGTACCTTTTCAACAAAAAGGATGCTAAACCTCGGCTAATTAGGTGGATTTTGTTGTTACAAGAATTTGATCTGGAAATAAAAGATTGGAAGGGGTCAAAGTATCAAGTAGCTGATCATTTGTCCAGGATAGAGAGTTGGTCCCACATTCCAGAAGATGGTAAAATTCGAGAAGAGTTTCTTGATGAACAACTCTTAGCATTGAGCATTACAGAGCTTCCTTGGTATGCGGATATCATGAACTTGATAGTAAGTAGAGTGTATCCACCTGAGCCACTAGTCAGAAGAGAAAGAGGTTTTATTATGAGTCTTGGTTCTACACATGATATGAGCCTTACTTGCCAGGATAGAGTGATCAGAAGGTGCATTTAAGAATGTGAAGCAAAATAGATTTTTAAGAGTTATCATTCGTCTCCTTATGGAGGCCATCATGGTGGTGAGCATACAACTCACAAAGTGCTACAGTCCGGTTTCTTTTGGCCCATCTTATTCAATGATACGGCCATGTTTGCAAAAAAGTGTGACTAATGTCAGCACTTAGGTACTATTTCTAGAAGGCATGAGATTCCTTTGAACAACATTTTAGAGGAGGATATCTTTGATGTGAGGGGAATAGACTTTATGGCCCATTTTCCTCCGTCATATGGTAGTATATACATTCTTGTGGCAGTAGATTATGTTTCTAAGTGGGTGGAAGCAGCAGCGATGGAGTTCGTTAAGAAACATATATTCACAAGATTTGGGACACCAAGAGCTATTATTAGTGATGGAGGGTCACATTTTGTCAACAATTGGTTCAGAAATTTATTGACTAAGTATGGGGTAAGACACAAAGTTTCCACAACCTATCATCCCTAAACTAGTGGTCAAGTTGAAGTGTCAAATCGTAAAATGAAGCAGATCCTCTAGAAAATAGTTAATAAGCAGCGAAAGGATTGGTCTATTAAGCTAGATGATGCATTGTGGGCGTACAGAACTTCATACAAGATGCCTATTGGAATGTCACCTTACCGACTAGTCTTCAGGAAGGCGTGTCACCTACTCGTAGAGCTAGAGACCAAGCCTATTGGGATATGAAGAAGTTAAATCTTGATTCAGATTTTGCGGGCCAAAAATGAGTGCTACAGTGGCACAAACTCGAGGATTTTAGATTTCACGCCTAGGAAAATGCAAAGCTTTACAAGGAAAAGACCAAGAGGTGGCATGATAAACCTATTTTATCTTGTACATTTGAGCTCAGACAGAAGACGTTGGTGTATAAAATGAGGTTAAAGTTGTTCCCTAGAAAGCTCAAGAAAAAATGATATGGACCGTTAAAAATAGTAAGGATGACTGCTCATGGGGCAGTAGAACTTATGGATGAAGAAAAAGGCAAGATGTTCTTGGTAAATGGACAAAGTGTGAAACAATATTGGGCTGAAGATGAAGATCGCTAGAAGATGTTTATGGCACTATCGGATGAGTGATTGTTAGCTGGGTCATGCTGCGATGTTAAATGAAGGTCTACATGAAAGGCAACCCATGATTGAAATGTAATATATTAAGACAAAAATAACCAAAAAAATACAAAAAAAATGTGTCGTGCCATGACCAAAACTAAGGCGTTAGATGGGAGGCAACCCATCTTTCTAATTTTTCTTTGTTGTTTTTGTACAATTTTGCATGTGAAAGAGGTCACAACAATGTGGGGACTTAAAAACATTCATAATATGCCAAGGTGAGAAAAGGGGCCTGTGGCGAGCTGTCGGTGCCATCCCGCCAAAGCCTAGCCAACAGAGCCAACTAAAATATTCAGGCCTGTGGCGCTCCAGCTGGGGTATCGCTCCAACACTTACTCGACATCATAAATTAAAGGAGGTGTGTGGCGCTACACCTGGGGCACCGCACCAAGCCCTCCCCGACCAGGAAAATTAACTTATATCGCCTCCCACACCCTTTTTCACCCGATTCACCCCCTTCTTCCCTTAAAATTTCCTCTTCCTCTTAAGCAAGGGTTTCTTCCGCAAAGGTTCCCACACCGTTCAAGTTCTTTTTCATCTTCAAGGTATGTAATGCTTGTTCCTTCTTCCCTAATTCTTCCACAATGTGCTTAAAGTGTTACCCATTCTCCACCCTTTTCCCATTACTTAGTTTTCCACCATTGTTGATGTTCTTCCACGAGTTTGAACAGATGGGTGGAAAAATAACTTAAAAGTCATGAAAATTCTTAAAGTAGTACCATGTGTTTATTTTTGGCATTGATTATGATTTTGTAGTTGTGGGTTTTGATACTAACACCATGGCTTAGCAAGAAGGAATGCTTGAAATTTTTTGTGCAAATTGCTACTTTAAAGGTAGATGAATTAGTAATGGAAGCTGTTTGGAAATTGATCCTAAGTTCTAAATTGCTAGAACTTGAAATTGTGAGAAATTGCTCGAACTTGAAATGCCTTTGGAAAGAAGTGTTGAGATAGGTTTTTTGGAAAAATATCCTCTATCTATGCATAATGGGTTTACTTGGTCGACCATATTTAACTTGGTATTATTTTCAAAGCTTGAAAATGCTAAGAATAGAGGTTGGCTTTGCTTGAATTATGCATGACATGAGAGGCAAATTTGAAAAGAGGAAAAATGACCTTGAGTGAATAGTGCATACTTCTAGTTTGAAAATGGTATCATAGCCATTGTTATTGTGAAATTAGGGAAGTCTGAGTACCCTATACGATGTCTATCGACACCATGCTAGCAAATTAAGTGTGGGGTCATCTAGATATCCCAAACACTTGATTTGTTAGCCATTTAGAATGTGATCTAACTGGAATCATTTGGGTGCATTGACAGGTACCATGGCACCAAAAGGAAAAAGTGAAGCCACGAATAAATGCTCCAAACAATCTCGCAAGGAGGGGGGAATCTAGGGTTGCTGAACCACACCCACCACTTACATCGACAAAGAAATTTGGTCTCAAGGCTGTGGAAGACCATGGCAAAGATTGGTTGCAGATGCAAAGATCCACCAAGTACCACCCCGAGGAACAAATTGATGAAGGAAGGCTTCACTTGTTGTATCTATAAATTCATGATCGGATAAACCAGTTGGAATTTGCCTACATTTTTTAGGCCACAGGGGAGGCAAATGTCACCTTGATGTGAGAGTTGTATGTTAACTGGGACACCTCTTCTCGAAAGAGCAGGCCTGTCAATGTAAGAGGAAAGGTCATCCAATTCACCGCTAAAATACTGAATGAGTTCCTTTATACTCCTCAAGTTGATCCGAAGCCGTACTATCACTTGCAAGATGTGCCTCCATACCATGATATTCATCACACTCTTTGGGGGCCGAACTCCGCAACTCGATGGACTAGAAATACAAATAATGGAAAAAAATCCATCCTACCATATGCATATTTCACTAAGGAGGCTAGGGTGTGGTTAAAGCTTGTTTGTTGTTCTCTCCTTCCTGTAACTCACACTTCAGATGTTACTAGAGATCGGGTGATATTGGTGTACATGCTTATGAAGAATATGCCCATCAATATGGGAGCGATCTTTAGGGAAAGGATGATCCATTCACGGAATAATATGAGGTAGCGGTACTACTTTGGTAGCATGTTGACTCATCTACTTCACGAGATGAGATTGAGGAGGAGAGTATAGATTATATCTTTCCTGGAGAAGGAGCACCCACTGATGTGACCAAGATCAAGGATTCTGACATGATTACCAGCGGACCCTCTTTGTTAGTTGTTGAGTGCCACACGGGTGATGATAGCTACAAGGGTAGAATGTTTGGGATGGCCATAATAGGACTAAATATTAGGGGAACACCAGCCACAGTAGAGGAGATGGCAAGCCTAGGGCCATCGTTTACCGAGCCACTTGATGATGATGAGCCCACAATTATGGTGGACAAGGAAGAAGATGATGTAAAGGATGATGCATGCATAACTCATGTGATCGAGGATGAGGCCGATGACATAGATGATCCAGATGAGTAGGACCTCTCCTATGCTCCATCTGATGATGAGGAGTAGCATCCCAGGAACTTTCTTTTCTCTACCCTCTCTATTTTGATTTTTTTAAGCACTGGGGACAGTGCTAATTTTTAAATGTGGGATAGGAGAAATTAAATTTCCTTTTATTGTGGTTCATGATTTGTGTAATTTCTATGTATTTTGTCTATTATCGAGTTGTACTCATCCTGTCATATCATTTTGATGTTTATTCGGTATGGATTTTGGATCTGGATCATGGATGAAGATTTTATATGTAATAACTAGTAATGAGTGGAGGATTTGTAGTAATAGCTATGTACCTTCTTCTATCCGTGTATCTATCTATTCTAGTGGTAAGTAGTTAGATTTTCACATTTTCGTAGGACTTTTAAAAAAAAAAATCCTTTTTAGGTTGGGTTTCTCAGATTTTGTTTTAGATGCTTTTCCTGAGGACAGTCCCTTTGAACCGAATATAATTTTTGTTTTTTAGGAGTTAGTGTCCATCGTAGTTAGGTAATTTTCCCTATGATGGATGGATGAAGACCATCTTAAGAGAAAATTAGTCATAGGTAGTAACAAAGTAGAAACCAGCACTGATTGAATGCTAGGTGCTTCACTTAAGTCATCGCTAGACATCATAAATAGCACACGCCAAGTGAAGCATAATCAATAGATTACTTTAATTAGAGATGCGTAGGCTCTTTAGAAATGACTCAAAATGATAGGATGGTCTTAATAATGCTAGTTCATTCAATTTTTTTATGTTGTGAATGTGTGATCATAGAACGACATTTTAAAACCATTATGCCATGTGTGGTGTTTGTTGTATTTCTTGCATAGATTAGCATCTAGAACTTGCCCTATATGTATGTGAAATTAGACTTGGTGTGAAAATTATGGGATATTATTAAGGCATTTCTTTGAAATCCACTTCTTCTAGACTATTTTTGTGCCACCCTTATGTTATCCTTAGTTAAGCCTCTTTGAGCCTCGAGCCTATTTATTTGACTAGCCGCATTATTTAGACTATTCCCCTTTATTTGACTACCCTATGTTAATTTGATCCAAAGAGTCCCGAATGTACTTTGTAAGTGAAAGACTTAAAGAAAAGGAAAGGGAACAAAGGAGAAAGGGTAAAAAGATAGAGGGAGTGTGTTGTGGTAAGAATAAGAATTAGATGTGGTACCCTTGTGAAAAAGAAAAAAAATAATTTTGTATGTTGGTAGCAAGGAGAAGAAAAACAAGTAAAAAGAAAGTTTATAAAAATCTCCTTTCTAACAATAAGTGAATGAAGGATAGGGCGGGAAACGAAAAGAAAAGGAGGGAGCCTGAAGGGAAACGTGAACGTAAGTCAAAGTTGAGGGAACGTAAAAAAAATGAAAAAAAAGTTCAAAGTGAGTGTTGCAAAGTGCATAGGGAGATTAGTCATTATTTGCCAAATATTTCTGACCCTTCCCTAAGCCTACATTACAACCTACAGAAGTCTTTTTGATCCTATCAATGAAATACCTTGTTAATTTCGCGTTACACTAAGGGCAAGCCTATAACATATTATAATAAGTTTAAAACATTCTTTTGGAGAGTTAGTGATTTCATGTTAGTGTGCCCAATTGAAAGTGAATAATAATGTGAAAAAGAGGGCACTACCTAAATGTGAGGGCACAAAATGGTAAGAATTTGGTGTACTACAGATGGAACGATTTACACGTAAGAATGTTTGCCGAATTGGTGTTGAATAGAGTCAACTTTTGAGGTTATGTAGTCTCATTAAAGGATCTGTGCTCATAGGGTAAACATATGCAAAAGTTGAGTGTGCAATGTTATCATGATTAAATTGTTTAGTGAACTTGAGTGTGAGTAGACCTGTTTGATCGATATTTTAAGGTGTTTGATTGGCAGAATGGGTAGTGAATTGTTCGAGGATGAATAAGGGTTTAAGTGTGGGGTGGTGATCATAGGCATATTTATACGTCCATTGGATATATTTGACGCTTTTTTTAGCCACACTTACCTTGTTATGAGTACATAATTTCCTTATATTGTGGCGATTATTGATATATTCTTGATTGTGAGCTAATTGCATGATTAAATGTCTTTTATAGGTAAAAATGTGAAGGAATTGACCTCCGGGAGCTGAAAGATGGAAAGCTAAAGCTTAGGAACGAAAGAGGAAAGAGATCGGATGGAAGACCCATGGGGCACTGCATGGGGAGCCTCCCCTGAGCTCAACCATCAGAGAGGGATCAAAGGGTAAGCTGGGCGCTCTTGCTAGCGCCTCCCCAGGAGTGTTCCATCAAAGAAGCAGAAAGGGGCAATACCATGGCACTACGCCTAGCGCCCCGCTCCAACTTGTACCAAACAGAAGAAAAATTAAAGCCTTGTGGCGCTACGCTTGGGGTTCCACAACAGGCTCCATCCAGCATCCGTAAGTTCGGCTATCAGGTTCTATTTTAAGTAGGAATAGGGGGTATTTTTCCACAACTATAAATACACCCCTTGTACATTTTAGAAGGGGCGAACCACTTTTTAGCAGATAAGGACCAGAGGATACAAGTACAACCTTGGGTTTCTCATTTCTTTACTTTAAAATTTTTATTTTTCGTATGAACACAACATAATCTTGTGGTTTTGTGAAGAACATGAGTAGATAAATACCCTTGTTCTATGGTTACGACTAGAATATGATTGTTTATTAGTGTTTATTCAAACCGATGAAGTTTGTTTCTCAGTTAATTGTTCTTGTGTTCTTATGCTTACTATTTTAGTGTCTGGCCATTATTAGAATAAATCCATAATTCTTGGTGAACTAACCATGGGAACGTGAGAATAGGATGAAGAACATGACGAATAAGATTATCTCTGGCTTACATTACGGTTGATTTGCAACTAGGATAGTGATATACCTAGTTGCCTTATTCAATTTATATGGGATGAAAACATTAATGCGTTTGAATTGGAAACTCACATCCCCGCTCAACGATGTAGTTGTGGGACTAGATCAAATAGGTGATTTAGAGGATGACTATTTCCGGATCGTATCATTAACCCCAAAATTAGTAATTAGAGGAATAAAGTTCATTGGAACGAATAAATACTATTCATGATTGTAGTAAATGTCGTAGCCCTGAAATTCCCCTTTGATATTGTTAACAACCTTTGCTAAATTCGTTATTGCTTTACTTTATTATTTTGCAACAAGTAGAACATCATACTTTTATAAATTTTCTTGATAAATCACAATGCTTGTCTGAAATATTATTAGAAGTTAGATTTAGTGAATTGCTAAGCACATAGTCTCTATGAGTTTGATATCCAGCTCGAAAGAGCTACTATATTACTTGAATGACCATGTACACTTGCGTATACATTTGGACGTAACAACAAGATAGAAGATCACTTAGAGGTGGGAGCAGAAGGGCAGGGTGGAACAGCTGAGATCAGTTGTGTCAACCGGCAAATGGTCTCATCATTTTCAACCCTCTCACGATCAAGTTCTGCCTGCAGGGTGAGGATTCTAGCCTAAAGGACCTCCTTTTCTTCTGCATGAGTAGATTGGACAGCCTCCAGCTCACCAGTCTTGTTAGCAAGGGCATTCCTCAATTTCTGCAAGGAAGTCTCAGCTCCTCGTTGAAATAGGTAGACCAACATGGTTCACCCATCCAAGAACGTCCTTCATTATTTGTAAAGTCCACACTTGAACATGAACTGAGTAATATTCAAAGATTTATCCCAACCAGAACCCATAGGGGAGGGAATAACCCTTGTTATCTTTCATAAGCACTCAATGCATGTGCTTAATTATCAAGCTGGGCAAGTCAATCATCACCTCAGTGTCAAGGAGCTCCATGATTATCAGGTCCAAATAGTTTTCCCCAGTTCTTCTCTCTTTTCTAGGCGTAATAACCTTGTGGATCAAGTCAAAATACAACTGATGCAGTGGTGACATTTTCTTTTTCAACACCCTTCTATGTTGAGCAAGATTTAGCAGCCCAGAAAAATTTCTGGTAGTGTCCAAGGCAGAGGCCCTGTTAACCTGTGGAGGCCATTCAAACTTGACATAGTGATCCCAAATCCCAGTAGGAACACCAAAAATCCTAGACACATCCTCAGCCACCAAATGTATAGGCATGCCGCAAACAGTGGTTGAGAACATTAAACCCTGCTCAAACCCATTAGTATAGAATTCTGTGACTTCATGCTGCCAAAATTTCCTTTGAACTGTTCCTTGTGGGAATAGTTCAGACCACCCTTGGGACTTGAGTTTTTCTAACACAGTCAGCATATCAGGGCCACCAAACCCTGTCATAACCCTTCCTCAAATAACAGAGGCATCGTTGGAAGTAGAAGTTGTGAAGCATATGAGGATCAATAATACCTGAGCTATCTACATCAACAGAGGCATTGTCGTTAGAGGCCTCAGAGTCTAATTCTCTAGATGGACCAAGTCGATCAGTCTATTTCAATGAACGAGACTTAGTGGTGGATTTGGTCTTAGATGAGGATTTAGGGGGAGTAGTAGTCTTTTTCTTGGTCCTGAACTTAGACGGAGTAGGTGTCCAAACAAATGGCTTGGAAAGGGAACGTTTTTGTACCTTATAGTGATGAACTTGACTAAGAAGCAAGTCATCGTCAGAGGGAATGGACCATGAGGGAGGAGGAGTGGTGGAAGGGCATTTTTTCTTGAAAGCCCTAAGGGCGTCGTTAAGATTTGCATCTTCTTGATATTTATTGTTTCTTGTGTGGGGAGACCTAGTTGGAACAGGAGCATAAGGTGATTCATTGTTTGGTTCATCTTCGGGCATAAACATTGAGGCCCAGACTTCTTCCTTAGTGTAATGACCTGATCTGTTATTATTTTAGAAATCACTATATTGCGAGTTCCGGGAACCATCAATTTTTGTTTTGACTTAAGTGGGGTTGACGTGATGAAAATTTTGTATTTTTGAAATTCATCTAGGCTACCATCACTCTGCTATAATGAAAATTATTCTTCTATAGCGCCACTGCTATAGCGGTCAGCCGATCTCTATAGCGGTATGACAGAGGCAAAAACTAGAAAACACGATTTCTATTTTAGACTTCTCCTTCTTAGTTGGAAAACATACAGGGTTACTCCAAAAACCCTCGTAGGCTGCTCCAAAGCTTGGGATACATGGGGAGGAGGTATTCCAGTTAAAAGGGTGCAAAACCATAGATTTCGGGCTTGTCCTCCATCAAGGAACGCCTTCACAGAGCCAGAATATAGTGGGTGCAGCTACTTGGCATCCTTCTTTTTATTGAGTTGTCTTAGACCATTTCCATTTCATATTGTTGTTATAGGCTGAAAGGAGAATTCATGTTTAGGCCTTCAGGCACGGAGTCTGGAGGATTGTTGTTTGGTCTGGTTGATTGATTGGAGAGGAAATCATGGGGTTGGGGGAATGTGGTTTCTTTCCAAAATTGGTTATACTTGTTGATATATGGGTGAACCTAGATTTAAGGGAATTAGATGGATGGGTAGGTTCGGGGAACTGGATGTGTTATGAGTAAATGTGATAGGTTATAGTGGACTTTTAGGAATTATTCAATTAACGAAAGTGGGGTGAAATGAGAAGGGTTGGAGTCTCAAGGTTAGGGAATTTTCCCAGTATTATGTTTGTCTTAAAAGGAAGATTATGAAATTGATGTATCGACTGATTAGGTGTCTAGAGGGTGAACCGAGACTTAGTCATCGGACAGGATTTCAAGGTTGGGATATGCACCCGGTTGTTGGGTAGGTGATAATTCTTGTCTTACCAAATGCAATGTATATACATGTAACTTTATCTTAGTGATGTACGTGCTTGCATACTTAGGGGATGAATTTATGAATGTCCAAGTATTTGGGGTGTCAATTATGTGAAATGAACATGATTATTGCTTGTTGGTTTTACAAGTGTGTCTTTATTCACTTAATTATGGATTGTTGGCTTTGTGTGTCATTCGGTTGGCTCGGGTATCATTCCTGGTACACGTTCTATATCGGTTGGCTCATGTATCACGCCTGGTACGGGTTTAATTATGCATTATTGATTATGTTTGTCGATGGTTCCATGAGTGGATCGGGTTGATTGTTGAATCTGTGATTTGTTTATATTGTTCCTTGAGAGGTCGGGTTGTTACACTTAAATGAGGGGTTGGTCGTGGTGTGGACCAGGCATTGCATGTTAACACCTAGAGGTTGATCTGGGTATCTTGAGTTGGTATGGGTGACGTAAAAGGGGTAAGTGTCATGATTATTGTTCACTGTTAAATTGTTATTGGACCTGTTTCACGTGGTTGATAAGTTAGAAGGAAGACCAAAAGTCTGTGATTGTGTTGTTGGCTGTTATTACATGTTAGATAATTATGTTAGGGGCCCAGGGCAGGTCAGTACATGTAGGTAGTGGGATTACTGTAGGTGGTCTAGTCATTGAGTAGTTGGGTTACTGCTGAATGTTGAGTCATAGCAGTCGGACTATAGCTAAAGTGACTTGGGAAGTCTAGAGTAAGTGTGACTTGGGAAGTCTAAAGTAGGTGTGACCTGGGAAGTCTAGGGGAAAGTGTGACTTGGGAAGTTTGGGGGTGAGTGTGACTTGGGAAGTCGTAGGTGTCAGGTGTAGAGTCTCCGAGTAGTAGAGTTTACAACGGAACATGGTAGGAAGGCTTGGGACAGAACGTATAAGTTCTTAGTGTAATATCATCGGTGGTAACAGTGGATGTGGAAGGACTGAATTATTATAACTCATTTCATATTTTCTCTTATTTTCCTTAAATGATGGTAAGTAGTAGATTCAGGTCGACCGATGATGCCTATCACTATGTGTGTTTGTACATATACTACTCTTGTTATACCTTTTGGGTATAGCCTGGTTGCAGGTCAGTGATGTTTCATAGGTACATGGCATTGGCGATCTCCAGCAGCTTCTACTCTTCGATTCAATGGTGGAAGCTGTATCTTCTTTAAATTACTTGTACTTCTCCAGTAGTAGCTTTTGTACTTATTTAGACTTGGTCCTAGGGAGGGTTGTATTCGAGTTTTGCAAAGGCTTCTTCCTGTATTAAATCTTGAGAATATTTTCCTGATTAAATATAGGTTATTTATTGTCTTACTTTTAAATTTCCGCATTGCCTGTTGGATCGGGTGGTAAGGGTTCTCCTATCTAGGTGCTTAGAGTAGGTGCATGCATAGCCCGGTAGTTGGGTCATGACAAATAATATCAGAGCCTAGGTTACCAGTCTCCTTGTACAAGATCAAAATGTCAAATAGAGTCCTGCAGATTGGTGTGTTGATGTCCATATCTAATCTTCGGGAAGCTATGAAGCATTCTAGGAATCATCTCTCTCCTTTCATTCCTTTCGTGCGGTTGGTTACTTTTTTATACTGGTTGAGTCCAATTGGTGTTCTCATTTTGATTGGTATCTCAACGAAGTCAAGAATGTTGGATGACTCCGGCTGCAAATAGACAAACAAGAGAAGTTAGAACTGGAAGGTTCCGATCATTATCTGGCCGAGAGGCTGTGGTAAGGCATGGATGATCGATTAATAGTCATCCATGAGGCGAGTAAAGAGTAATAAATTTGACTTGATATTTGTTGTATGCCTGAAGCTTGAAATTATGTGCACTACATTGTTTGTATGACTTTAAATTGTGATGCGTATTTGATTACTTTATGGTGAAAACTTGGTCCGGGAAGAGTCATAACTTGATTTTATGTGCTTGTTTTAGCGGATTGCCATGAGTTTTGATTGAAACTTTCGTATTACATTTTGGAATGGGACTTATCATTGGTTAAGATTGAAAGTGAACAGGACTTGTGACTGTGGGGAAACTCTGATTTCAGGACAGTCGGGTTGGTTGAGATCCATGGGAACAAAGGAGTCATTCTTCTTTGATAGCAGGAATGTGTTGCTGTTAATAGCTTTTCCTGGTAATTCGTATTTGTTTGATGATAAAGTGATGCTAAGTTTTGAATTATGAAGTATCGGGGATGGTCTTGGGGTTATGCTCAAAGGCCAAGAGGTGATTCGGGAGTTAATAATGATAACCGGGAATGGGGAATGAGTAGAACCTTGCTGGAAATTTCAATTTTTCTGAGCCACTACCGTCGGACCGCCATAGTGGAACTGTACCACTGCGGTGATCCTACTATAGTTTAAATTTCCCCGCTACGGTGGTACCGCTGTAGTGGTGTGACACCCGTTATAGCGAAAGGGCGCGGGGAAGAACCCCTGCCCTATTTTCCCTTATTTTTCCTTTTATTTCTCGGACATTTAAAAGCGATAGTTAAGCTACGAGCTTCTACTTACAACCACGAAAAATCCAGTAGAACGAAGTAGCATGCATATAAGGTAAATATTGTCTGAAACTAGCATCCACTTGCTTAAAAATGAAAGGGGAAAAGGAAACGGAACCATCGGCTACTACATGCCCCAAATAGGCGCAAAGCCCGAAAGCGGTAAGTGTTTATAATGAAAGGGGAGGTCCTAGGCCTCATCGTCGCTCAAGAAAGGAAACTCCTGAATGTCCTCGGGCTCAAGCTGGGGAAGCTCCTGACCAGGGGCAGCGCAAGTGAACATGACCTTAATGGTCTTCCACATTCGGGCAAACATGCAATATCGGGAGTGCCTATTCTTCTTCTCCTCATCCAACTCCCTGCGGAGTGCTACAAAATCTTGAGCAGAAGGGGGTGGGGCTTGACACGCCCCAAGTTGAGATGGGACAGACAACTACCATGTATACATATATGTTATGCAGATAATCTATGATAGATGATATATCAGGGATTGAAGTACTAGAGACAACTAATAAGGATGATACATGCATATACAATAGCCTATGACCAACTGATACAAAACGATCGTACTATAGTGTCCATGAAGCCTCTAAAAGAGTAAGAAACTATGAAACTGTCAAGTGGTCAGGACAGGGCCCCTCCATGCCCATACTATGCAAATATGTACAACAAAAGAGAGAATTATGTGTAAACTAGCTCCAGGGGGAATGGAGCTCACTGACTGCTCTGCTGATACATGATAATGCCTACTAAGGAGGTCTGCAACTCTGTGTACCTGGTCCTGCATTTAAAAGAATGCAACACCCCATTTCATAAGGGTGTTAATACATATATAACATGTGTTGGTATGTAAGGCATACTGAATAACAAGTATAGGTAAGATACCACAATGAAAGAATCAATATTGTGCTCAACTGAGATATATTCTGCCAGGAAGTAACCTATGAAACTGTAAATCATATGAAATTACTTTAAAATTATTATACAAGTATCTTCTTGGTTCTGTATTAATATGGGATCAAATAATACAATTCTCTGTGGAATCAAGTAAGTTAGGTACTTTCAAATTAATAAGTGATAGCATCTGAATGTGAGCCTTGAGGGCTTTATATCACTCTTTTATCTCTGAATCTCATATGAAAATGTTAAGTCTTATAGTCTATGATCTCTGATGGTATATCATAAAGGCTCAACTCTAATTGTCAGCCCGCAGGCGGGTACGCCATATATGGATCTACTCTGAGGGTATATAGCCATAATAGGCTGGTACTCCCGTAGGCTCATCTTTGAGGGACTTTGGTCTCAGCCATGTGCACAAGGCTGCGTTGCATCGTGAGTCAAGTGAATATAATATCTCTGACCTTCCCCCGCCATTGTATAACTTATATTTTTAACAATTGATGCCATGAGGGCCTCTGAATAATTAATTATAAATGAAAGCAAATGTACAAATAGCGAGCTCTGAATGATAATGTATGAACGTTGAGTGACCGATGGTAATCTATGATTAAGTGAATCAACTAGTAAACTTTACACTATTTCAAATGAATCATATGGACATTTATTTACTGTATAAATGATGAATATGATATGACAAGAAAATAATCTATAGAGACATATAATGAATGTACTATATGAGCTCTATGGAATGCAAACGAATGCACATATATTGCTTGGATGACTATGTGAACACTATGAATCATAGAAATTAGCTCGAATACTCTAAACGTATGGACAATGAACAACTGATATGATGGGTTGATTACTATGAAGAATAGGGCACATAACAACTGAATACCAATCTCTATAAATCATATAAATGATATAAACTCTTGTAGAGAAACATGTGAAATAGGGTCGTGCCTTGCCGCGAAGGAGGTTTTAGCTTTACATACCTCAATTCCAGGCTTGGGAAACTTCACTGGATAGTACCCCTTCCTACCAGCTGATAATCTACACAAATAAAGTTGTAGAACCATTATAAAAAGCCTATAAACACATTCTAGACGTATTGGCAACATGTCAGCTATTAGACGACCAACTTGCTCGTTGGATTCTCTTTATACTTATGATTCTTTTGAATTCCCTTATGTTATTAAAAGCATAAGTTATACACATATAGAACATATTTATAGCATCTAATAATCATGTGGGGCTCGCAAAACAGTCCGCTATAATTAAACGGGCAGCATGTCCGCACAATAGTCATAAACTCGGCATATCGCCACACCCTTCAATTCCAATCCCAAAAAAAATGCAACCAACCCCAACTATGAGGTATCTAACCAATAAATCCAACAATACATATAATATAGCCACCAAACATTCCAAGAAAATTAGAATAACTTGAACTCACGGCTTCCGAATACCGTCCCACGAGTTCATTCTACAATTACGTCTAGAATTGCCTCTTTCTTCTCATATATAATAAGGGATGGAAGGGAAGGATTTTACCTTTATTTTTATGTAACTTTCAACTCTTAGCTTGAATTATTCAAGACCAAAAATGTTACTCCAAAATAGTACCTTACAACAAGAATAAAACACTTTAAGACGACATAACACAACAAGGGGCTGCCAAGGAGCTTCTTTCTCACAAAGGCTGCCCAAACTTCACCAACGTGTGGAGCTTCAATCCACCAGATTTTCGATATAAAAACAATGACAAAGTACAGCCAAAAACTTACCTTAAAGCTTGAGACCCAAGAGGAAGAACTCACGAACCCTAAGGGGGAAAAGAGGGCTGCGAAAAGAGCTAAAAGAGAGAGATTTTGTTCTTGTTTATCTTGTGGAAATTTCAGGAGAAATAGCTGAATATATGGGTATATATTGGCTATTTTTAGATGTGTTTTGGTCCTTGACCCTTTCCCCAGACCACTCCTTCATTTAGCAAACAAGTTGGGCCTAAAAAGAAGTCAAAGTAGGCGATCCACCTACTTACTAACTTCTTATGTTTTGGGCCTTGTAACTTTTAAGCTTTGGGACATATTTCCTTTATCCCGTCCATGAACTATAGGCTTATATTCATGTAGATCAATCAAGTAGGATGTCAAAATAAATAGCTTAACCACGTTAAAATTCAAAACACATAGGACATGTACGCTAGTAGGTGAAACACATATCTCTAGAAAGTAGGTGACTTTATTGTTTCCTGCTTCAATTGCCTTTCAAGTCTCGTTCCCTCAAACTATATTTCCCACTTTAGCATAGTTGGATACTTAGACTTTGGCTCAAATTCATCCTCATTTACACATGTAAAAATATATCCATCAACGTTACCTTAGTTGTACATATGTTTCAAGGTATGGGGTATCACATTATCCCCCCCCCCTTTGGACCATTCATCCTCAAATGTAGACTTTAGCTCTTAATAGAATTAACTTTGAAATTTTTCTAAAATTTTGCTAGAGTTTTCTTTGTACATGGGGCTATTCGAAATCTGTCAACTAACCAGAATACACATATATAAGCCTCACAGAGCACCACAATAGTTGAAGTATTAAATGGAAGTAAGGTTCCTCTAAGCTATATAACAAAATAACCATGATTCTGACGTACCTTATACTCTTCTCTATATTCTGACTTGTCGTGTGACATATGGTAGTTATGAACTTACAAGCACGAGTGATACACCTGAATATGTATACATAAAATATGAGTAAAAATTCATTAGGCATAGGTTAGACTAATACTATCATTAATAAGAATAGGATATATGTTATAAGAAACCTTCTCTATGGTCTTGAAATAAGTGTGGATATCTGGACTTCATAGAGTCTTCAGATTCCCAAGTGGCTTTTTTGATATTTTGATTCCTCCATAGCACTTTAATGGATGCTACATCTTTTATTCTCAACTTTCTAATCTTTCTATCAAGAATAGCCACTGGAACCTCTTCGTATGGCAAGTTTTCTTTGATCTGTACATCAGTTATTGGGAAAATAAGTGATGGGTCCCCTAAACACT
Organism: Jaltomata sinuosa; assembly: GCA_003996215.1. Taxonomy (NCBI): domain Eukaryota; kingdom Viridiplantae; phylum Streptophyta; class Magnoliopsida; order Solanales; family Solanaceae; genus Jaltomata; species Jaltomata sinuosa. The sequence goes on along the minus strand of QJPP01000367.1, from coordinate 268,358 downwards.
TACGTAGCATAGACACATGGAATACGGGATGTATAAAAGCTAACTCCTACGGTAGTTTTACCTCATATGCCACTTGCCCAACTCTTCGTACGATTCTGTAAGGCCCAATATATCACGGGCTTAGCTTTTCCTTCTTTCCAAATCTCAGAACACCCTTCATAGGCGAGACTTTTATGAAAACCCAGTCATCTATATGGAATTCCAGGTCTCTGCGCCTCACATCTGAATAAGATTTTTGGCAGATTTGAACAGTCTTCAATTGCTCCCGAATTAACTTAACTTTCTCAATTGCCTGGTGAACCAAATTTGGACCAAGCTCTTGTTCTTCACTTACCTCAAACCACCCAATAGGAGACCAATAATGTCACCCATATAGGGCTTCAAATGGTGCCATTTGGGTGCTGGAATGATAGCTATTATTATATGCAAATTCAATAAGGGGAAAATGATCATCCCAGTTGCCTTTGATATATAAAATGCATGCTCTCAACATATCTTCGAGTGTCTAAATAGTGCGCTCGGCTTGGACATCTATATGCAGATGAAAGGCTATGCTAAGATTCACCTGGGTACCCAGACCTTTTTGGAAAGATTTTCAGAAGTGAGTTGTTAACTGGGCCTCTTTATCAGAAATAATGGACATAGGAGTCCCATGTAGGCAAACAATTTCCTTCACATATAACTTAGTATAATCCTCTGTTGTACTGGTGGATTTAATGGATATGAAATGGGCTGGTTTTGTCAATCGATCAACAATCACCCAAATAGAATCATGCTTATGGAAGGAATGAGGCAAATCTGTAACAAAATCCATATTAATGGCCTCCTATTTTCAAATTGGGATTTTTATGGTTTGTGCTAGTCCTCCAGGCCGCTGATGCTCTGCTTTTACTTATTTGAAATTAGGACATTGTTCCACATAATCTGCAATATTTCTCTTCAAATTGTCCCACTAATAAATTTCTTTCTGATCGTGATACATTTTTGTAGCACCCGGGTGTATAGAATATCATGAATAGTGCACCTCAGTCAAAATATTCTCTCACAATCCATCCATATTAGGAACACACAACCTGCCTAGGCACCATAAAGTGCCATCACCTTCAAGCTCCAATGCGGTGAATTTATGTTGAACAATACCTTCTTTATATTGTTTTAATATTGGGTCATCATATTGTCTCTCCTTCACCATTGTCACTAATGATGACTCTGCAGTACTCTGAATCGATATGCCCCATCTTCAATGTCTATTAACTGGACACCTAAGCTTGATAGATTATGAACCTCTCTAACTATATTCCTCTTTGCGACTAAGAGCATCAGCTACAATATTTGCCTTACCCGGGTGGTAGAGAATATCAATATCATAATCTTTAGTAGTTCTAGCCACCTCCTCTGCCTCAAATTTAGCTCCCTTTGCTTAAATATATATTGAAGGCTCTTATGATTAGTAAATATATCAACATGAACCCCATACAAATAATGTCGCCTCATCTTTAGGGCAAATACAACTACAACCAATTCAAGATCATGTGTTGGATAGTTTTGCTTATGCCGCTTTAGTTGCCTGAAACCATATGCTATAACCTTACCATGCTGCATTAATACATAACCTAGACCAATGTTCGGTGCATCACAATATATAGCATACCTCTCTGTGCCTTTTGGAAGTGTCAGTACTGTTGTCGTAGTTAATATGTCCTTCAACTCTTGGAAACTTTGCTCACACTTCTCTGACCACTGAAACTTTGTTGCTTTATGCATTAATTTAGTCAATGGTGCAACTATAGAATAGAATCCTTCAACGAATCTTCTGTGATAACCTGCCAGCCCCAAGAAACTACATACATCTGTGGGAGTAGTGGGCCTAGGCCAATTCTTCATAGCCTCAATCTTCTAAAAGTCAACTTTGATGCCCTCACTAGAGACCACATGCCCAAGAAAAGTTATAGAGTCGAACCATAACTCACATTTCGAAAATTTAGCATATAACTACTATTCTTTAAGAGTTTACAATACTGCTCCAAGATGATTAGTGTGGTATGTCTCACCACGTGAATATATAAGGATGTCATCTATGAATACAATCACAAATAGATCTAGAAAGGGTTTAAAGACCGTATTCATCATATCCATAAAGGATGCAGGGTAATATGTTAAACCAAAGGACATAACAAGAAATTCAAAGTGCCCGTACCAAGTACGGAAAGTTGTCTTTGGAATATTGGCTTCTCTGATCTTGAACTGATGATATCTAAACCTTAAATCAATTTTTGAAAAGCACTTAGCACCATGCAACTGATCAAATAAATCATCTATTTGGGGAAGTGGATACTTATTCTTTATAGTGACGTTGTTCAACTATCTATAATCTATATACATGCGCAATGAACCATTTTTTTTAATACAAATAGCACAGGTGCACCCCAAGGTGCTATACTGGGTCAGATGAACCCTTTATCAAGGAGATCTTTCAATTGTGTTTTTAGCTCTTTCATCTTTGCTGGGGACATTCTATAGCATGGAATGATATAGGTTTAGTAGTGGGATCTACATCAATACCAAAATCAATCTCTCTGTCTAGAAGATGTCCTGGAAGCTCCTCTGGGAACACATCTGGATATTCATTAACAATTGGCACAAATTGAATAGTTGGTGTCTCTTTATCAATATCAAGATCCCTTACTCTGAGTAGGTGATATAAACATCCCTTGGGAATCAGCTTCCTGGCCTTAAGATAGGAAACAAACCTACCCACATGCATCATGATACTATATTTTTATTCAAGTACTGGCTCTTCTGGAAAATAAAGTCGAGCAATCTTAGCCCGACAATCAACCGTAGCATAATAGGATGATAACCAATCCATACCCATGATGACATCAAAGTCTATTATATCAAGCTCAAACAATTTTGTTATAGTGTCTCGACCACATACCATTACTATGTAACTTTTATAAAAAGTCATTGAACTATAACTGACTCTCCAACTGGAGTTGATATGACAAATGGCTCATGTCATAATTCAGGTCCTACTCTAACCTTTTTAGCAATAAATGGAGTAACATATAACAAAGTAGCCCCTGAATCTATCAATGCATAAACATCATGTGAGAAGATAGATAAGATACTTGTGATCATATCTGGTGATGCCTCTGAATCTTGTCGGCCTACTAATGCATACATACGATTCAGACGCCCTCTTGAATCAGAAGCTCTACCTCTACCCTTACTCCAGTCTACTGGTGCTTGAGGACCACGAGATAAAGAACGAGCGACTGATGATGATGCTACCATGGACCCTATGGATTGTGCTCTACCTTCACTCTCAGTATCTCCCTTTCTGATCACTGGACAGTTATATATCACATGACTAGGGACTCCATACCAATAATAGGCATCGGAGCCTATTCAGCACTCACTAGGGTGTGATCTACCATACTGACTACAATGGGGCCTAGGTGGTAATCCCCGACCCCTACCTCTCTGAAAATGTGGACCTGGTGCTCTAGATTATTGGCTTTTCTCAGGTCTCAGCCTTCGGAACTAGGAGGGAGGTCGAGTGATGGAATAGGCTGGTGGTGGTGGTCTTTGTGGTCATATCCTGGAAGATGCTCTATCACTGCCCTGATAAACACCAGATGTTTTGGCCCTCTTACTCTGATCCCACTCATACTCTTCTCAAATTTTCTGTCGAAGCTCCTCAATCTGTTGTGCAAATTTCCTTATCCGAGCAATGCTTATATCTTTATCTAATGTCGCAATAGAACAAGGCTGTATCAGGTCAGATTTATGGCTACCCACAAATCGACATACCCTGGCTTGTGTAGTACTGGCCATCTCCAGTGCAAATCTATCTAGATGAATGAATCTGATGTTGTACTCTTTAATACTCATTTTATTGTGCCTAAGTGCCAAATATTCTTCAACCTTTGCATCTCGAATCTTCTGAGGAAAGAAATGACCTAAAAAGGCCTCAATAAATTCCTCCCAAATCGGTGGAGGTGCATCTGCTACTCTAGAATCTTTCCACATGTCATTCCAAGCTGTAGCCATATATTTTAGCTAATGCACTGCTAACTCAACTTACTCGCTATAAGAAACATGCATGACCCTGAGTATTTCTGAATCTTATCAATAAATCTCTGTGGATCCTTAGTAGGTTTAGACCCCGTGAAAATAGGAGGGGCCATATGCAAGAACTCTAGAACATAGGAACCAAATGCCTCTCCCTGGGAATATGTTCTGGGGGATGCTGCTTCCTATCTCTGAGACTAAGAAACAAGTACCACGGGTACGCAAATGAATAGCTCTCTGACATCCTGGTCTGAGGGGTCAGATGGAGGAGCTGGAGGCATCGGGGCTCTTGTAGGCCCTTCTGCTTGATGTGGTTATGGATTTGGGATAACTTATCTAACGATTTCACCCTAGGCCTTTATATAATCCTCAACAACAGGTGGATGTGTACCAGGACCTGCCTCTGGGACTGTGCTGAATCGTGGACTAGTTCGAGTCTTTTTCTTTGCAGAGATCTCTGTAAATAAAGATTAATGCACGAGTCAGAATCAATTTCCTATAACGTTGCTCTATGGCATAATCTAGAACATGAAATAAGGTCATATTTCCTAAATTTCCAAGTAGCCCCCTACTTGTGGATATGGCGTGTGACACACTCATAACAAAGGCACTACTAGACACGTCTTCATAGACAATTCCCTGGGACACTTGAACCTAGGCTCTGATACGAACTTTGTCATGCCCTAAGTTGAGATGGGATAGACAAGTACCATGTATACATATATTTTATGCAGATAATCTATGATAGATGATATATCAAGGATTCATGTACTAGAGACAACTAATAAGGATGATACATGCATACAATAGCCTATGACCAATTTATATAAAATGATCGTACTATAGTGTCTATGAAGCCTATAAAAGAGTAAGAAATTATAAAACTGTAAAGTGGTCAGGATAGGACCCCGCCATACCCATACTATACAAATATGTACAACAAAAGATAAAATTATGTGTAAACTAGCTCTAGTAGGGAATGGAGCTTATTGACTGCTCTGCTGATACACGATAATGCCTACTGAGGAGATCTGCAACTCTGTGTACCTGGTCCTGCATTTAAAAGAATGCACCACCCTATTTTATAGGGGTGTCAGCACATATATAACATGTGCTGGTATGTAAGGCAAACTAAATAACAAGTATAGGTAAGATAGTACAATGAAAGAATCAATATTGTGCTCAACTAAGATATATCTCTTCCAGGAAGTAACCTAGGAAATTGTAAATCATATGAAATTACTCTAAAATTATTATAAAAGTGTCTTTTTGGTTCTTTATTAATATGGTATCAAATGATACAATTCTCTATGGAATCAAGTAATTTCGGTACATTCAAATTAATAAATGATAGCATCTGAATGTGAGCCTTGAGGGCTTTATATCAACTGGTGTAATGACCAGTTCCGTCGTTACTAAAAATATCTGCGATTAAGGCAGATGCCTCTCATTTATAATAAATAAGGCAGATGCCTCTCATTTATAATAAGATTTAGGATTAATTCTTTAGTATAAGCGTACATTTGGTATGTACTAAGGTCATACAATACTCCTAGCATAAAGTTAAGTTGAAAGCTTCCTTACTGATTTAGTTTTAGGCTAAGTTCAAACTAGGGTCACCTTCAAACATGCATTTCTCCTAGAATATAAGTATTTAGGGGTCTCAATTCCCACCAAATTAAATATCTCTTACTCTTCTTTCCAAAGCCACTGGCCGTTTGATAATCCTTTTCCCGAGTAAAAAGTTATGAATATTTTAGTGAAGATTGTCCATGCTGAAAAGTTGAATACGCTGTAGCGGGATTTAGGTCGCTATAGCGTACCGTCGTAGCGGTTGACAATCCGCTATAGCAGAATGACGGAACCAAAAAGCCCAGAAATGGGTTTTATAATCCCATTCTCCCTTCTTTAGTCAAAAACAGATGAGGGTTGGTCCAAAAACCCTCTTAGGATGCTCCAAAGCTTGGGAGCCATGGGGAGGAGGGATTTCGGCTGAAAGAATGCGAAACCATAGATTTTGGGCTTAGAAATCATCAAGGAACCCCTTCACGGAGCCAAAAAGTGCATTGTTCAGATGCTTGGCATCTAGGTAGGCTAGGTTTTATTTATTGAGTAGATTGACTTACTTCCATTTCGTATTTGTGGTATAGATTGAAAGGGAGAATCCATGCCTAGGCCTTCGGGTACAGAGTCTGGAGAAGAATTGTTTGGTTGAATTGGTTAAACTAGAGATGGTTGATTTGTATAATGTGTTGTAATAATCAGGATTGTTATGCTTAATTAGGTAGGGTATGAAAATACAATCCAGGGACTATAATATCGGGAAGGTTCAGAGAACCAAAAGGGTTTGGTAATTAAATGACTGTGAAAGGAATGAAAGTTCTGAGAAATAAATTGGTATAAAAAGTAGAATATCACAAATTGAGGTATTACCAAGGTTAGGGGAGGTTTCTTCATGTTGTATTTTGGTCCTAGGAGGAGGGTCAGAAATAGGTATATCTACTAGTGTGTGTTAAGGGGTGAACCGGGGTTAGTCTTCGGACGGGATTTCAAGGTTAATATTATGCACCCGGAATGGGGGTAGGTGATGGTTATTGATTTCCTGTATGCATTGTATGTTTGTGTACTTTTGTCTAAGTATTTGTATGGTTTGCATTACTTAGGGAATGATTTAGGAATGTCCAAAAGTCTTGTTTTTAGTCTTGTAAAATGAAATGGTGTTATTGCTTGTTGGTTTACAAGTCTATTTTGTTCATTGTGTGTGACTGATTGGATTTTTGTGTGACATTCAGTTGGCTCGAGTACCACGCCTGGTATAGGTTACTTATTGGTTAGCTCGGGTACCACCCTTGGTACAAGGTACTTATTGGTTAGCTTGGGTACCACACCTGGTACAGGTTACATATTAGTTGGCTCGGGTACCACGCCTGGTACAGGTTACTTATTGGTTGGTTCGGGTACCACGTCTGGTACAGGTTAGTATTTGGTTGGTTCAGGTACCACGCCTGGTATGGGATTGTTTATTATTTTGGTTGTATTTATTTTTATGGTTCTATGAGTAGACCGAGTGGTGTTTATGATTTTTGATATTGTATATGGTCTTTGAGAGGCCGGGTTGATCAATTAAATATGGTGGATGGTCTTGGGGTAGACTGGGCATCGCATGTAAACACCTAGGTGTTGGTCTAGGGATCTTTGATTAGTCTAGGTAATGAAAAGGGTAAATGTCATGTTTATTATTGTTGTTGAATGATTGTTGAACCTATCCCCTGGGGTTGATAAGTCAAAAGGTAGACTGAGAGTTTGGAATTATACTACTGGTTGTTATTGTATGTTGTACTGCTTTATTTAGTGCAGGTGTACTATTTGTTCTTTACATGTTGGGTTCCTAAGAGGGCCGAGATTTATTATTATTTGGTGCATAGTTGGTCCTTGAAGGGCCGGGTTAGTGTGTTTAAGTGAAAATGTGGTTCTTTTGTGAAACGGGGTCACATGTTATTGGCATAGATAATGTCCTAGAGATCCTTATTTGGTCTGAGTTATGTAAAAAGGATATATGTTGTTGTCACTAAGAATTGTCAAGGTCGGTTAGACTTGTTACATGTGGTTGATAAGCTAAGGAGGAGACTTGTCGTCTGGTTATGATATTGGTTGTTATTACTTGTTGAGTATGGACCTGGGGGTCATTAGAGGACGTTTTGTACTAGTAGGTGGTTGTATGACAGGTGTGGGCTATGTCACCAAGTAGTGGGGTTTACTCCGAGTTGTTGAGCCATAACGGTTGACTTGGGTAAGGAAATGGTAGTCTTGGTATGGGCATCGATGTTGGCAATGGTAAGTGTGACTTGGGAATTCTAGGTGATAAATTTTACTTGGGAAGTCTAAGGGTTAAGGTGACTTGGGAAGTCTAGGTGACATGGGGACTTGGGAAGTCTAAGGGATAGGAAGGTTGGTTCTGAAGTGGGTTTTGATAATGGTAGATGTTGACGAGTGGAAGTACTTGACTTATGTATTTACCTTGATTTCTTATATGATGGTAGGAGTGGATTTGGATCGACCGATGATGCCTACCAGTACGTGTGTTTCTATTGATTCTACTTATGCTATACCTTTTTGGGTATAGTCTGGTTGTAGGGTTGGTGATGTCTCACAGGTTTAGGATGACGGTGATTCTCCAGCAGCTCCTACTTCTTACTTCTATGGTGGGAGTTGTGTCTTCTTCATTTTTATATCACCTTGTAGTAGCTCTTGTACCTACTTAGACTAGGTTCTACGGAGGGCTATCTCATATTGTAAATGTATTTCCGCAAGTTCTTTAAGTCATTTATTTTTTTTAAAATTTTGTAAAGGAAGTTCTATGTATTAAAAAGGGTTTTATTTCATGATTTATGTTCTTTTCCGCTTTGCCTGTTGGTGCGGGTGGTAAGGGTTCTCCTATCTAGATGGATTAGAGTAGGTGCGTGCACAGCCCGGTAGTTTGGTCGTGACAAATAGTATCAGAGCCCGATTAACGGTCTCCCTGTACAAGAGCAAAATGTCGAATAGAGTCCTATGGATTGGTGTGTTGACGTCCACATCTAATCTTTGGGAAGCTATGAAACATTCTAGGAAACATCTCTCTTCTTTCATTCCTTTCATGCAGTTTTTCACTTGCTTGTATGTGTTGAGTCCTATTGGTATCTCTCGATTCTAATTGGTATTTTGACAAGGAAAAAGGATGTCTTTTGACTCCGATTGAGATGACACAAGCAAGGAAAATTAGAATCGGGAAGGTTCCAATTGGTATCTGGCCGGGGAGGTTATGTAAAGGTATGGATGGATCGGCTAACGGTCATCCATGAGGTTAATAAAAGGTAATGAAACTGATTTGATTGAGTGTTTAAGCTTGAGACTTGAGATTGTTCTTATGTGTATCAATGTTGTTTGAATAACTACAAATGTGTGGTGTGCATTTGTTTGATTTGCTGTGAATATTTTGGTTCTGGAGAAGTCATAACTTGATTTTGTGTGCTTTGGTTGGTAATAACTTTCTATGTGTACTTGAAGTGATCAGTAAAGTGGTATTACAATTCAGAAATGGACTTGTCATTGGTAAAAATGGTAAGGGAATAAGGTTTATGACTGTAGGGAAACTCTGGTTTCAGGACAGTCGGGATTGGTTGGGAACCATGGAGAAAAAGGTCTATTATTTGCTTGATAGCGGGAATGGCGGTAAGAAATTTTTTGTGGTAACTAACGATTGTGACTTAAGAAAATTTCTTCTGGCTTTAAAGTTTGTGATTTGCTTTAGGGATAAATTGTGGTATGCTTTATTTAGAATGGTTTGTATTACATTCGGGTATAAACTTACCGTTGGTATAGATGGTTAAGGGACAAAAGGAATTGATGACTGTGGGGAAGCTCCAGTTTTGGGACAGTCAGGATCGGTTGTGAACCATAGGAAGGAAAAAGTGGGACTAGTAGTGCACGATAGAAGAAATGTGATATTGTGTGCGGTTTTGGGGTGTTTTATAATTGATTTTATGATAATGTGGTGCTAAATTTTCAACTAGGCATAGTTGAGGTTGGTCTTGAGGTTATGTTTAAAGACCATAACGTGATTTCATGTGTTAATGTGAAAACAGGGATGGGGAATGAGGGAATTTTACAGAGAATGGTAAATTTTCTGAACTGCTATTGTTGGGGGTCGCCATAGCGGTGTGCAAGCCGCTATAGCAAGATGGGATGGGCATAGTCCTTGTCCTATTTCCCCTATTTTATTTTTCATTCTCGGATCATTTTAAATCACCAGTTGAGCTAGTGCATGAATTATAAGGATTAATATCCATGTGCGATAGAAGGAAATAGGTGGATATGGTATTACTTAGTTGTTATTTTCTTTGAGTGATTGAGACATGTTGAGTCGGTAATTTGACTAGTTATAAGCTAGTTGCGAGGCTAAATAAGCAAAGCTTGACCTTGGGTAATAACTAAAAATTTGGTTAGTTATAAATGATGGATTGATGAGGGTTAAATAGACTAATGTAAGAGATGGTGGAAAATCTATGCGTTAATGAAACCCATAGTGGTGTATTGGGTATTGGTTATACTCTAGATGGTGTATCCTTATGTATTAGTCAGGGAAGGGTGAAAAGGGTCATAAGGTAGAATTCCCAAAGGGAAAACACGATGTAGTGTTTGGTAATTTTATGTTTGGTATATCATTGTTTAGGGTGTAATTGCCAAGGTTAAGATTTTTCTCGGGTTAGGAGTTAGAATTTTAATGTTTGGATAGTCTGAGATGACTTCTGAGAAAGGTATGTTGTAGAGCAATCTGGGTGAAGATTGGGTAACGTGTCTTGTTTTGGGCTAGTTTTCCTTTTAGCGAAGACATAAAGGAGTCCGGGGGATATTTCAGAATTTAATTCGAGTAAGTAGAACTCTCAGTATGAAGGTTTACGTGAAGGGGTTGTTCCGGAACATCAGGAAATTAAATATGTTGTAAAATGGGCACTTTTGGGGAGCTTTATGACTTTCTGTCTGGCGGTTGACACATTGCTATTTCAACCTCTGCTATAGCGGAGAAATTACCGCTATAGCGCAGTGCTCACGGCTATAGCGGACTGGGTCGCCACAACGAGTTTTGGTTCCTCGTAGTGTGGAAATTAAGTTTTGGTCCGTTATGTTTGAAATTCATTCACTCCAATATTTCAACAAGGCCCTATATTTCTTGGGAACTCAAGGAGGAGTAATCTAATAGGTCTCGTATAGCTCGAAGGAAGGAATTCCTTAACAGAGCAAAATCGAATTAAATTTTGGTTGAATTGGGGTTAACCCGGGGGATTTGAGAGTTTGGTGGTTCGCATAAGGCTGTTTCTACACTGTCATGGTAGAGTGTTAAGGTTCTAGAGGATGGTTCATTCTTTTCCTTCTACTTTAGAGATCGTTCGGGGATGAACGATGGGTAAATTGGTATTACTAAAAATATTAGCGATCAAGGCACGTGTCTCTCATTCATAGTAAGAGTTACGATTAATTGTTTCGTATGAGAGTACATTTGGTATGTACTAAGGTCATACAATACTCCTAACACAAAGTTAAGTTGAAAGCTTCCTTACCGATTTAGTTTCGGGCTAAGTTCAAACTACGGTCAAATTCAAACGTGCATTCCTCCTAGAATATAACGAGTTAGGGGTCTAAATACCCACCAAATTAAATATCTCTGAGTCTTCTTTCCAACGCCACCAACCGTTTGACAATCTGCTTCCCGAGTAAAAGGTTATGTCTATTTTACTGAAGATTGTCTGTGCTAAAATATTGAATCCGCTGAGTAGCGGGATTTAGGTTGCCATAGCGGTACCGCCGTAGCGATTGGCAGTCCGCTATAGCAGAATGACGGAACCAGAAAGCCCTGAAATGGGTTTTATAATCCCATTCTCCCTTCTTTAGTCAAAAATAGATGAGGGTTGCTCAAAAAACCCTGCTAGGCTGCTCCAAATCATGAGAGCCATGGGGAGGAGGGATTCCGGCTGAAAGAACGTGAAACCATAGATTTGTGCTTGGCAATCGTCAGGGAAAGCCTTCACGGAGCCAAAAAGTGCATTGTGCAGTTGCTTGGCATCCAAGTAGGCTAGGTTTTCTTTATTGAGTAGATTGGTATGCTTCTATTTTCGTACTTGTTGTATACATTGAAAGGGAGAATCCATGTCTAGGACTTCGGGCATGGAGTCTGGAGGAGAATTATTTGGTTGAATCAGTTAAACTAGAGATGGTTGATTTGTATAATGTGTTGTAATAATCCGGGTTGTTATGCTTAATTAGGTAGGGTATGAAAATACAATCCAGGGACTATAATGTCGGCAAGGTTTGGGGAACCAAAAGCGTTTGGTAATTAAATGACTGTGGAAGGAACAAAAGTTTCGGGAAATAAATTGGTATAAAAAGTAGAATATCACAAATGGTTGTATTACTAAGGTCAGGGGAGGTTTCTCCATGTTGTATTTACTTCCTAGGAGGAGGGTCAGAAATAGGTGTATCTACTAGTGTGTGTTAAGGGGTGAATTGGGGTTAGTCTTCAGATGGGATTTCAAGGTTAATATTATGCACCCGGAATGGGGGTAGGTGATGGTTATTGATTTCCTGTATGAATTGTATGTTTGTGTACTTTTGTCTAAGTATTTGTATGGTTTGCATTACTTAGGGAATATTTAGGAATGTCCAAAAGTCCTGTTTTCAGTCTTGTAAAATGAACTGGTGTTATTGATTGTTGGTTTACAAGTGTATTTTGTTCATTGTGTGTGACTAATTGGATTTCTGTGTGACATTCGGTATGCTTGGGTACCATGCTTGGTATAGGTTACTTAATGGTTGGCTCGGGTACTACTCCTGGTACAGGTTACTTTTTGGTTGGCACGGGTACCACGCCTGGTACAGGTTACGTATTAGTTGGCTCGGGTACCATGCCTGGTACATGTTACTTATTGGTTGGCTCGGGTACCACGCCTAGTAAAGGTTACTATTTGGTTGGCTCGGGTACCACACCTGGTACGAGATTGTTTATTATTTTGGTTGTATTTCTTTCGATGGTTCCATGAGTGGACCGGGTTGTGTTTATGATTTGTGATATTACATATGGTCCTTGAGAGGCCGGGTTGTTCAATTAAATATGGGGGATGGTCTTGGGGTAGACTGGTTATCGCATGTAAACACTTAGGTGTTGATCTAGAGATTTTTGATTGGTCCGGGTAATGAAAAAAGGTAAAATGTCATGTTTATTATAATTGTTGAATGATTGTTGAACCTGTCCCCTGTGTTTGATAAATCAAAAGGTAGACTGAGAGTCTGGAATTATACTATTGGTTGTTATTATATGTTGTACTGCTTTATTCAGTGCATGTGTACTATTTGTTCTTTACATGTTGGGTTCCTAAGAGGACCGGGATATATTATTATTTGGAGCATAGTTGGTCTTTGAAGGGTCGGGTTAGTGTGCTTAAGTGACAAGGTGGTTCTTCTGTGAACCGGGGTCGCATATTATTGGCATAGATGATGTCCTAGGGATCCTTATTTGGTTCGGGTTATGTGAAAAGGATATATGTTGTTGTCACTAAGAATTGTCAAGGTTGGTTAGACTTGTTACGTGCGGTTGATAAGCTAAGGAGGAGACTTTTTGTCTGGTTATGATGTTGGTTGTTGTTACTTATTGAGTATGGCCCTGGGGGTCATTGGGGGACGTTTTGTACTAGTAGGTGGTGGTATGATGTGTGTGGTCTACGTCACCAAGTAGTGGGATTTACTCCAGGTTGTTGAGACGTATCGGTTGACTTGGGTAAAGAAATGGTAGTACGGGCATGGGAATTGATGTTGGCAATGATAAGTATGACTTGGAAAGTCTAGGTGATAAATGTAACTTGGGAATTCTAACGGTTAAGGTGACTTGGGAAGTTTAGGTGACAAGGTGACTTGGGAAGTCTAAGGGATAGGAAGGTTGGTTCCGAAGTGGGTTTTGATAATGGTGGATGTTGACGGGTGGAAGTACTTGACTTATGTATTTACCTTGATTTCTTATATGATGCTAGGAGTAGATTAAGGTCGTCCAATGATGCCTACCAGTACGTGTGTTTGTACTGATTCTACTCTTGCTATACCTTTTTGGGTATAGTCTGGTTGCAGGGTTGGTGATGTCTCACAGGTTCAGGATGACGGTGATTTTCCAGCAGCTCCTACTTCTTGCTTCTATGGCGGGAGTTGTGTCTTCTTCATTTTTGTATCACCTTGTAGTAGCTCTTGTACCGGCTTAGACTAGGTTCTAGGGAGGGCTGTCTCATATTGTAAATGTTTTTTCGCAAGTTCTTTAAGTCATTTATTTTTCTGAAAATTTTGTAAAGGAAGTTCCATGTATTAAAAAGGGTTTTATTTCATGATTTATGTTCTTTTCCTCTTTTCATGTTGGTTCATATGGTAAGGGTTCTCCTATCTAGGTAGATTAGAGTAGGTGCCCGCACGGCCCGATAGTTGGGTCGTGACAACTGGATAGCATATGAACTCTTTTATCTCTGTTCTCACATAAAAATGTTAAGTCTTGTAGTCTATGATCTATGATGGTACACCATAAAGGCTCAGCTCTGAGGGTCAACCGGCAGGCGGGTACCCCATATATGGATCTACTATGAGGGTATATAGCCATAACAGGTTGGTACGCCCGTAGGCTCATCTCTGAGGGTCTTTGGTCTCAGCCATGTGCACAAGGCAGCGTCGCATCGTGAGTCAAGTGAATATAATATCTTTGACCTTCCCCCGCCATTGCTTAACTTATATTTTTGACAAGTGATGCCATGAGAGCAATTGGATAATTAATTATAAATGAAATCAACTGTACAAATAGCGAGCTCTGAATGATTATTTATGAACTCTGAGTGACCGATGGTAATCTATGATTAAGTGAATCAACTAGTAAAATTTACACTGTTTCAAATGAATCATATGGATATGTATTTACTGTATAAATGATGACTATGATATGAAAAGAGAATCATCATAGAGACATATAACGAATGTACTACATGAGTTCTATGGAATGCAAACGAAGGCACATATATTGCTTGGATGACTATGTGAACACTATGAATCATAGGAATTAGCTCGAATACTCTGAACATATGGACAATGAATAACTGATATGTCGGGTTGAATACTATGAAGAATAGGGCACATAACAACTGAATACGTGTAACACCCCGGAATTCGATTCAGCTTTTAAACTTAGAATCTCTGAAAATTCTGAACTACTAGGAATCACGAGTCAAATCCACGAGCCATGGATGGAACCATGAGTCATGGAAAGGACTCATGAAACCATTCATGCAGACCATTCTCAGTTCTGAGAACCACGAGTGGGTTTCACGGTTCATGGATTGTTCCACGGGTCGTGGAACTAACTCGTAGAAATAGACCTGATAGTTGTCTTTTCCCCAGTGAACCACGAATGGTTTTTATGACTCGTGGATGTTCCACGAGTCGTACTGTTAGCTTGTAGAAACTGATTTGCAGATTGCATTTGGGGCTCAGGAACCACGACTCCAATCCATGAACCGTGGTTCCATCTACGTTTCGTGGAACCTGAAGCCGAGGTTTTAATCAGTTTTTTCTAAATTAAGTCCCTGGGTTATTTTGGTAATTACTGTCATGACCCAGACCATCGTGAGTGGCACCCACCCAACCCCCGGAGGAGCAAACCATTAGAGTCCAACTCTTAGCCTAGTCTAACAGGTTAAAACCAGTGCAGAAATGTAATCTAGCATTCAATCATAAATAAAACCAACTCTATAAATAAAGTAAACTGCGAAAATCCCTCCCTAGAATCTGAAAGTCATCGTACCAAAAACATCTACCAAAAACTAGAGTACGGGGATGCAACCCCAAAGTAAGCATTAGTCTAAGCCCGAAACAAAGTGGCCTACAACAAATAAGAAAGAAACCAAGGCAGCTCGATCGAACTGCTCAGCCTTGATATCTTGAAGTGTCAGGCCTACAAGTCAGGTTGTGCGTCAACCGCTGGAAAATTTCCTGTACTCACAAAAAGACAAGCAAGTGCCATATCAGTACACAACCACTGTGTACTGGTAGGATCATCAACCAGTTCCAAATAAACAATGAATGAGCAGTACAAAAATCAAGTAAGAGTACAGGAGATACATAGGCAAGTCAACAGGTACTCCTAGACTACAAGTCTCTACCTAACTTGTCCCATATGTAAGCCACTTCACATTATAATCAAAAATCCCCAACAATATTAGACATATCATGCTACCTATCCCGGACCCACCCTGGATGCCTTCTTGACAACACCTAAGTGTCAGCATACCACCCGGTTTACACCAAGACCAAAACTCATAAAGCAATTTAATTAATCCCGGCCTCTCAAGGACAAAACCACACAATCACAATTCAAGTTTACAACCTGGTACACTCAAGGAACCATTAAATAAAGATGCAATCAACACAATAAAGTATACTCATACCAGGCGTGGTACCCAAGCCAACCATTTGTATTATCCCGTACCAGGTATGGTACCCAAGCCAACTGTTAGTATATTTTGTATCAGGCATGGTACCTGAGCCAATCGTTAGTATTATTCCGTACAAGGCGTGGTACCCGATCCAACCAAATATCAAACAATCCACAGTCACAAAACATGAACAATCAACTTGTAAACCAACAAGCACAACACAGCGTTTGATTTACCAGACTGCTAAACAGGACTATTAGACATTTCTAATCATTCCCTAAGCGATGCATCTCATACAAATACTTAGATAAAAGTACTTAAACACACAAAGCATACATGAAGCAACTAATACCTACCTCGAATAAGCAAGCTCTACAGTGCTGGAGCTTTTTCCCTTTCAGGATCCCTTGCTTGTTCTTGGTCTAGAAATAACAGTAACCAAGAATTAAAATTTATGGCCTACAAATCACTGGGATAATGAAAAATCCCAAACCCCAGGCCAACCATGATCATTCCACCCATTCCCAGGATTTTCCACCATTAATTCACCTAAATGCATCATTTTTTACGGATTCTCTTAGGGAATTATGGCTAAATGATCATCACCCATTATCAAGAATTAAGACCCAAGAACTCTAGCACCCTAGAATCCCCCTTTTTCCCCGGATTCTACCATTCCTAGGTCATTTCAAACCCTTCCCCAAGTACACTCCTAGCAATTCTACCGCATAGGAAAAGTAGTACGGAGTTCGGGGAGTAGAAACCATACCTTTGGAAGGAAAAACGATGAAGAATGGAGGAATTTTGCCTGAAATCGCCCTAGCCCTTCTCCCAAATGAATTTGTTAAAACTGAATATTTTGGGAATGTTTCTGCACTAAATCCCTTCATGCTCCGCTATAGCGGTCCGCTCCTCTATAGCGGTACCACTATAGCGAAGTCAACCGCTATGGCGGAGGTTAACTGACTTGACTTCCGCTATAGCAGTAATTTTTTTGCTATAGAGGAGGTCACCGCGGTGGAGAAGTAGCGCTCATCACGGACATAATGTCAAGAATTCTCAAAAATTGGTCCATTCTATAACACACTTACTTTCCCAGATGTTCTGGAATAACCCCTTCACGTCAACCTCGATTCCGGGAGTTTTACTTACCCAAATTCAATTCCGAGAAGTCCCCCGGACTCCTTTATATGTTAGCTACAAGGAAAACTAGCTTGAATCAAGACATCAAACCCAATCCTTACCTAGATTACCCTAGACCATACCTCGCTCCAAATCCGGCCGAGGCTAGCCTAGCCCAGAGTTTTCTAAATCTAAAAATTGGCACAAAATGCTTACCCATAATGACGAACTCGGTCGTTACAACAGATACCAATTTACCCATCGTTCATCCCTGAATGATCAAACCCGAAATTACAAAAATTAAAGAAGGAAAGTGTAGTACCGGAATCCTCAATTAAGTGAGGGTACTAATCCCGCATATCTTTCTCGGTTTCCCAAGTGGATTCCTCAATCAGACGATGCTTCCATTGAACCTTTACCATACTAATAACCCTTGTCCTCAATTTTTGGACATCCCGAGCAAGGATCGAAACTAGTTCTTCTTCATAGTGAAGGTCCTTATCAAAAAGCACCTCATCCCACTTGATGATGTAGTCTCAATCCCCATGGTATCTCTTAAGCATGGATACATGGAATACCGTATGGACACCCAATAAACTAGGCGGCAGTGCTAACTTGTAAGCCACTGGCCCTACAATTTCAAGAACCTCCAATGGACCGATGAATCAAGGGTTGATCTTGCCCTTCTTACTGAAATGCATGATTCCTTCATTGGGATACCTTCAGCAGTACCTGCTCCCCAACCTAAAATTCCATGTCCCAGACCTTGCGATCCGCATATTCCTTCTACCTGCTTTGGGCAGCTAGCAACTTGGTCTGAATGCCTCTCACCTTCTCTTGCGCTTCCCTTACCAAGTCTACGCACAAAGGTTTACCACCTGTAATGCTACCTCAAATTTTTATACATTTTAGTCACACCTGGGTGAATTGAGTATCGCAAACTATAAGCCTCTGCTAGGATGTTTTGAATTATATCATTAACCCGAGGAACACAAATCCTTCCTCTGAAATTTAGTACTCCACTATAGTCTAACGCGACATCCCTAGACTCCCCGGATATTACCTTACCTCGAAGCTTACTCTGTTTCAGATCCTTAAACTGCTTGGCCTTTATCTCCTCTATGAAAGTGGCGCTGACCTTAATACTGGCCAATAATCCACCTTGTTCTGAAACACCAAAGTGCATGAACTTGGACTCCAATGTCTGAATTTCCCTTGAAAGTGGTCGTTTGGACACCCTCAAACAAGCCAAACTTCCCATGCTAAGTGTCTTCTAGCTCAATGTGTCTGCCATCACATTAACCTTACCCGGATGGTATTGAATAGTCACATCGTAATCCATCAACAATTTCATCCACCTTTTCTACCTCAGGTTTAAGTCCTTCTGAGTGAAAACATGTTGCAGAATGCGAAGATCAATGAACACCTCACACTTGATACCATAAAGATAGTGTCTCCAAATCGTTAGTGCGAAGACCACCGCTTCCAACTCTAAATCATGAGTCAGATAGTTTCTCTCATGCACCTTCAATTTCCTAGAAGCATTGGCTATCACATTCCTATCCTGCATCAACACAGCACATAAACCAAAATATGAAGCATCACAGTAAACAATAAAGTCTTTACCTTCAATCGTTAAGGACAAAATAGGAGCCATGGTCAGAAGTGTCTTGAGCATTTGGAAACTCTCCTTGCACTTTTTGGACCACACAATTGGTACATCTTTCTGTGTCAACCTTGTCAGGTGAGTAGCAATAGATGCAAAATCCTTGACAAACCTACGATAGTAGCCTGCAAGCCCCACAAAACTTCTCACCTCGATCACTGAGCAAGGCCGGACCCAACTCTTGACTGCCTCAATCTTTTGGGGATCTACTATCACCCCCTGTTCTGACACTACATGCCCCAAGAACGCAACTGAAGTCAACCAAAATTCACACTTGGAGAACTTCGCATAAAGCTTTTGGCGCCTCAAAATGTCCAATACTATACGGAGATGTTCATCATGCTCCTCCCTACTCTTAGAGTAGATCAAAATATCATTAATAAAAAATGATGACGAATGAATCCAGATACGACTTAAATACCCCACTCATCAGACTCATGAATGCTACCAGTGCATTGGTCAAACCAAATGACATCACCAAGAACTCGTAATGCCCATAGCGAGTTCGAAAATCAGTCTTAGGAATGTCCTCAGGCCTAATTTTTAACTTATGATACCCTGACCTCAAGTAAATTTTTGAAAACACTGATGCTACATGTAACTGGTCAAACAAATCATCAATACGGGGTAGTGGGTATTTATTTCGGATGGTAACCTTGTTCAACTATCTATAGTTTATGCACATCCGCGTACTACCATCATTTTTCTTTACAAACAAGACCGGAGCACCCCAAGGCAAAGCACTAGGACGGATAAATCCCTTATCTAGGAGTTCCTGAAGCTGAGTCTTAAGTTCCCTTAACACTGCTGGAGCCATACGGTACGGAGGAATTGAAATGGGATGAGTGCCCAGCTCCAAGTCTATAGAAAAGTCAATATCCTTGTCCGGAGGCATACTCGGAAAATCTGCTGGAAACACCTCTCAAAACTCTAAAACAATCGGAACTGACTCAATAGAGGGAGACTCCACACTATCATTCCAGAGATGAGCCAAGAAGGCTAGACACACCCTCCCCACTAGATTTCTAGCCCAAGCAAACGATATGATCTTAACTGGATTAGGCCTGTACACACCTTCCCACTCTAGTCTATCCTTACCCGGAATCTCTAAAGCCACAGTCTTGGTGTTACAATTCAACATAGCATAATAAGGGGATAACCAAGTCATGCCTAAAATCACATTAAAGTCAACAATATCCAGGATTACCAAGTCTACCCAAGTATGCAACCCCACAAATACCAGAGAGAAATCACGATAGACATGAGTCACAACCACAGACTCTCCAACTGCGGTAGAAACATGGATAGGGGAATCCCTCCCTAGAATTTGAAAGTCATCGTACCAAAAATATCTACCAAAAACTAGAGAACGGGGATGCAACCCAAAGTAAGTAATAGTCTAAGCCCAAAACAAGTGGGCTACAACCAATAAGAAAGAAACCAAGGTAGCTCAATCGAACAGCTCACCCTTGATATCTTTAAGTGTCAGGCCAACAGGTGAGGTCGTGCGTCAACCGCCGAAAGATTTCATGTAGTCACAAAAAGACAAGAAAGTGCAGTATTAGTACACAACCACTGTGTACTGGTAGGATCATCTGCCAGTTCCAAATAAACAATGAATAAGCAGTACAAAAATCAAGTAAGAGTACAGGAAATACATAGGCAAGTCAACAGTTACTCCTAGACTACAAGTCTCCACCTAACTTGTCCCATATGTAATACACTTCAGAGTTATGATAGAAAATCCCCAAAAATATTAGACATATCATGCTACCTATCCCAGACCCACCTTGGATCCTTTCTAGACAACACCTAAGTGTCAGACATACCACCCGATCTACGCCAAGACCAAAACTCATAAAGTAATTCAATTAATCCTGGCCTCTCAAGGACCAAAATACACAATCACAATTCAAGTTCACAACCCGGTCCACTCAGGGAACCATTAAATAAAAATGTAATCCACACAATAAAGTAAACCCGTACCAGGCGTGGTACCCGAGCCAACCGTTAGTATTATCCCATACCAGGCATGGTACCCAAGACAACCTTTAGTATATTTCATACCATGCGTGGTACTCGAGCCAACATTAGTATTATCCCGTACCAGGCATGGTACTCAAGCCAAAAAAATGTCAAACAATCCTTTCAATTTACCAACTTGTAAACCAACAAACACAACAGAACCTTCAATTTACCAGACTGCTAAACAAGACTATTAGACATTTCTAATCATTTCCTAAGCGATGAATCTCATACAAATACTTAGATAAAAGTACTTAAACACACAAAGCATACAGGAAGCAACCATCACCTACCTCGAATAAGAAAGCTCTACAGTGCTGGACCTTTTCCCCTTTCAGGATCCCTTGCTTGTTCTTGGTCTAGAAACAAATACACAGTAACCAAGAATTAATCTTTATGGCCTACAAATTACCCGGATTATGAAAAATCCCAAACCACAGGCCAACCATGATCATTCCACCCATTTACGGGATTTTCCACCATTAATTCACCTAAATTCATCATTTTTACGGATTCTCTTAGGGAATTATGGCTAAATGATCATCACCCATTATAAAGAATCAAGACCATAGAACTCTAGCACCCTATAATCCCCCCCTTTTCCCTGGATTCTACCATTCCTAGGTCATTACAAACCCTTTCCCAAGTCACTCCTAGCAATTCTACCACATAGGAAAAGTAGTATGGAGTTCGGGGAGTAGAAACCTTACCTTTGGGAAGAAAAACGATGAAGAACGGAGGAATTTTGCCTGAAATCACCCTAGCCCTTCTCCCTAATAAATTTGTGAAAACTGAATGTTGTTGGGAATTTTTCTGCATTAAATCCTATCATACTCCGCTATAGAAGTCTACTCTACTATAGAGGTACCGCCGTAGCAGAGTCAACCGCTATGGCAGAGGTTGACCGACTTGACTTTCGCTATAGCGGTAATTTTTCTGCTATAGTAGAGGTCATCGTGGCAGAGCGTTAGCGCTCATTACGGATAGAATGTCAAGAATTCTCCAAAATTGGTCCATTCTACAACACACTTTCCCCGACGTTCCAGAACAACCCCTTCACGTCAAACTCAATTCTGGGAGTTTTACTTACTCGAATTCGATTTTGAAAAGTCCCCCAGACTCCTTTATATGTTAGCTACAAAGAAAACTAGCTCGAATCAAGACATCAAACACAATACTTACCCAGATTACCCTAGACCATACCTTGCTCTAAATCCAACCGAGGCTAGCCTAGCCCAGAATTTCAAACTCCTAAACTTGGAGTTTTCTAATTCTAAAAATTGGCACAAAATGCTTACCCGTAATGATGAACCCGATCGTTACAATTACCCACCCTTTTAACTTCTAAGTGAGATCATTTTGTACTCTTTTAGTAGGGTTTCTTACCTAATTAGCCTAAGTCCCCTCAAAACTCTCATTCATCTTCCCAAAAGTGGAAAGGGTCTATCAATCTTCAAGCTTCAAGTTCCAAGATCCAAGTCTCCATTTCTCTCCATCCCAAATTAAGAAAACTTCAAATCCAGTATGTGGGTATTTAATAAGGGATTTTTTTTACCCTTATGCCCAAAAACCCCAAGTTTTACTTTGATTTATGAACTTATGGAATTAGGGTTCTTACCCAAAATTAGAGAAATTTATGTATTCAGTTTTAAGGCATCAATTCATGGTTTCAATTCTTTACCCATGATTTATTTGAGATTCCTTAATTATTTTCAAAAGCCCATGTATCGAGAATGAATTATAGCATGATTTCATTAAATTTCATGTTTTCATGTAAAATTGGCATGATTAGATAACATGAGCTCAAGCATCATGAATTGCATACCTAGTTCTTCAAGTTATGAATTTAGAAAAAAAAGTATGTTTTGAATTATGGCTATGCTAAGTTTTAAGACTTATGAATTGAGATTTGCATGACATCAGATATGTCTGTATGCTTTTCAAACAGTTTTGGCATTAGATATGTGACAAGTACTATATGAGATATATGTATTATTTTGGGAGTAGTATTTGGCACCGAGCGATGAGAGTTAAGATAACCCAAGTCTAAAACTACGTTGCCACCGTAGGTTGCCCTTTGTGGCTTATGATAGGATCCTTATGACATAATGCTAACTTTGGCTAGTTAAAAGAAACCTTTTTCAGTGTGGGTGCATGACATTGGACTCCATGTTGCTCATCATGGTTTATGTCAGTTAATAGAAAGTCACGTACAAATTTTTTTAAGTTTTTAAGTCTTACGCTATTCCATTTTGAAGTTTGACTTCTATTTCATGCTTTATGTTTACACTACAAAATTTACTTATGATTTCTCTTATTTTGCATGAACTCAGCTTTACATATGCTTTAAGTATGTTTTTACCATATTTCTGCATATCTCACATATTCAGTACATCCTATAGTACTAACACATATTCTTGCGTTGTATCTTATTAAAATGTAGATTCATGCTCATATCCTCACACTCGAGGCTAGACATCATCGGTTATTCATCTTGTGTTAGTGAGTCCTTATCATTCGAGGACTTTTACTATAGTTATTACTTTCATGTCTTTCACTCAGATTACTGAGTTAGCTGGGGTCTTGTCCCAGCAACTCCTTATGTAGTATGTAGAGGCTTTCCAGACATAGATATATATTCGAGTTCATTGTTTTAGATTGTGTTTCTTCTCGATATTTATCCATTTTAGAGTTGACTCCCTATATTGTTATTCATGCTTTCACTATAATTCTTATATTTGTCTAAGTTATGATATGACCAAGGGTTAGCTTGGGGCACTTACAGTCCTGGGTCCCATGTTAGGTCTAGGGGGTAGCCGTGGGGCCTGACAAACTTGATATCAGATGCTTAGGTTCAAGAGTTAGGGTATCTGAAAGCCGCATCGAGTAGAGTCTCTTTCATATATGTGAAATGCATCACACTTATGAGAGAGAAGCTATGAGGTATCTTAGGAAAAACTTCACTTCTTTCATGATCAATATCGTGCGTTAGAGTTTAACTCTAATACTTCTCTAATCCAATCTTTATGCATTTCAGATTATGCCTCCTCGCAGTTTCATGCCTTGCTGGGCCAATGCTTGAAATGTTAATCCTTCAATTCCAGACCCCGAGGTCACAAATATGGAGTTCAAGAATAGCATTCATATGTTAGCTTAGACTATGGCCGCTTAGGACAATCGATAAGCACCTGCTCCCATCCACCCTCAAGGTGGGGCAGTTGGGGCATGAGTTTGAGACTTAATTCGCATGAACCCGCCTGAGTTCTTGGGTTTGATACTTGGTAAAGACCCGCAAAACTTCATGGATGAGGTAAAGAAGATTTTGGATGTGATACAAGTTGTTGGTTTTATGGTGTGGAGCTAGAAATCTATCAGCTCAAGGATAAAGCTCATATTTGGTATACTCAGTGGAAGGATGCTAGGGCATCCCGCTAGGGATGTGGTCCCTATGACTTGGAGTGCTTTGAGAGCACTTTTTTTGATTGGTTTTTCCGTAGGGAGTGGAGGGAGGCTAAGGCCGAAAAGTTCATGAATTTGAGGCAAGGCTTCAAGGTATGCTCCTTTAATGATGGTTTATCTGAGGGATTGGATGAGCAAGTTCATTTATGGGGTGTCAGACTTAGTGAAAAAGGAGTGCAGGTCCCCTATGCTTTTGGGTGACATAGATACTTCTAGGCTTATGAGTCATGCTCACCAGATTGAGGGAGATAAGTTAAAGGAAATGGAAAGAGAGAACAAGAGGGTCAGATCAGAGAGTTTGGGTTTAATCCATTAGAGGTCCAGAGGCGGACATAATTCTTCATTTTAGAAGAGGTCATCAGGACTTGTACATTCTTCAGATAGTGCTCCTACTCAGGACCCTAGGCCTAGGCATGATTAGTCAGGTAAAAGAGCAGGTGCGCAGTCTCAGGGAAGTGTTGCAAAAGGGTCTTCCTACCCTATATGCAACAAGTGTGGGAAGAATCATCTGGGAAAGTGTCGTTTGGTCACAGGTTGATGCTTTGGGTGTGGACAGGCTGAACATATGATTAGAGATTGCATTTAAGCCCAGAAAGGGCAGATAGGTAGCAGGACTCAGTCTGCTCCATCAGCATCAAGAGGTCAATTGGCCCAGTAGGGCACTGCTTCTAGTTCAGGTGGTGGTCAGCACCAGAACTATCTATATGCCATGTCACCTCACCAGGACTAAGAGATTTCCTCGAATGTTGTCACTGGTATGTTAAAAGTCTTCTATCTCGATGTGTATGCTTTATTGGACTCCTGTGCCTCCTTATCTTTCGTGACCCAGTATGTTGCTTGCAAGTTTGAAACTAGTCTTGAACAACTCTTAGAACCCTTTTGTGTTTTTACTCCTATTGGCGAGTCACTTCTAGCCAAAAGAATTTACCAAAATTGCCTAATCTCAGTCCTTCATAGAGTCACTTCAGTGGATCTAGTAGAGTTGGAGATGACTTATTTTGATGTTATTCTTGGGATGGATTAGTTGTATGCATGTTATTGCCTCGATTTATTGTCGTACTCGAGTTATCAGTTTTAAGTTTCCAAATGAACCTATCTTAGAGTGGAAAGGTAGTCCTCCATCCTCAAAGGGCTATTTCATATCTTATCTCAAGGCTAGGAAGATAATTTCTAAGGGTTATGTTTATCATATAGTTTGAGTTATGGACACGTAGTATGAAACCCCATCTCTCTAGTCAGTTCCTGTTGTAAATGAGCTTCCTAAAATGTTCCTCAAGGATTTGCCCGGAGTCCCTCCTGAGCGGGAGATCAACTTTTGGATAGATCTTCTTCCAGATACGCGTTCTATCTCTATTACTCCCTGTAGAATGGCTCCAGTGGAGCTTAAGGAACTGAAAGATCAGTTGAAAGACCTTCTGGATAAGGGTTTTATTAGGCCCAACATCTCTCCTTGGGGTGCTCCAGTTCTATTAGTGCATAAGAAAGATGGTTCTCTCAGAATGTGTATTGACTACCGTCATTTGAACAAGGTCACAATCATGAATAAGTATCCCATTCCTAGGATTGATGACTTGTTTGATCATCTTTAGGGTACCCTTTATTTCTCCACAATCGACCTTAGATCCGATTATCATCAGCTCAGAGTTAGAGAGTGTGACATTCCGAAGACAACCTTTAGAACTTGGTATGGTCATTATAATTTTGTGGTTATGTCTTTTGGACTAACGAATGCTCCTGCAGCCTTTATGGACTTGATGAACCATGTGTTCAAATACTATTAGATATGTTTGTGATTGTTTTCATTGATAATATTTTTATCTACTCTCGGAGTGAGGTTGATCATGCCGACCATTTGAGAGTTGTGTTGTGGACTCTCAAGGATCGTCAGCTATTTTCTAAGTTCAGTAAGTGCGAATTTTGGATGCAGTTTGTTTCGTTTCTGGGTCATATTGAAACTAGAGATGGTATTCAAGTTGATTCACAGAAAATAAAGGCAGTGAAGAATTGGCCTAGGCCCATTTCCCCATCTGATATTAGGAGCTTTTCAGGTTTGGTTGGTTCCTATACGAGATTTGTGGAAGGTTTTTCTTCCATTGCTGCCTTGTTGACTCAGTTGACTCAGAAGAAGGCTAAATTTTAGTGGTTTGATCTGTGTGAGAAGAACTTTCAGGAATTTAAGACTAGATTGATGATAGCTCCAGTTTTGGCCCTACCCGATGGCTTGGATGACTTTGTTGTGTATTGTGATACTTCTAGGATTGGTTTGGGTTGTGTATTGATGCAGCGTGGTAGGGTGATTACTTATGCTTCCAGACAGCTTAAGATTCATGAGAAGAACTACCCTACTCATGATCTTGAGTTAGCGGCCGTGGTTTTTGCTTTGACGATTTGGAGACACTACTTGTATGGTGTTTATGTGGATGTATTCACCGATTATAAGAGTCTTCAGTATGTGTTCACTCAAAAGAAATTGAATCTTCGTCAAAGGATATGGCTTGAGCTTCATAATGATTATGATATAAGTGTGCTTTACCATCCGGGAAAGGCCAATGTAGTGGAAGATACACTTAGCAGGTTGTCTATGGGTAGTGTGTCTTTGGTTGAGGACAGAAAGAAAGAATTGGCCAAGGATGTTCATAGACTTTCTTGATTAGGAGTTTGCCTTATGGATTCGACGGATGGTGGTGTTATCATTCAGAATGGTTCCAAATTATCCTTGGTCGCTGAAGTGAAAGGAAAGCAAGACAATGATCCTATTCTGTATCAGTTGAAGGGTGAGCCCATTAGCAGTGACTTGAGGTTTTCTCCCAAGGGGGAGATGGTGTGCTTCAATATCAGAGCCGATTATGTGTTCCTAACATAGATGGGTTGAGACAACAGATCTTGATAGAGGCTCATAGCTCCAGGTATTTCATTCACCCCAGTTCCACCAAGATGTACCGTGACCTACGGGAAGTCTATTGGTGGAATGGCATGAAGAGAGACATAGCAGATTTTGTGGCTAAGTGTTCCAACTGTCAACAAGTGAAGGTAGAGCATCAGCGACTGGGTGGTATGACTCAGGATATTGATCTTCCTACTTGAAAGTGGGAAGCGGTCAATATGGACTTCATTACAGGCTTGCCTCGTACTCATAGGCAACATGATTCTATTTGGGTGATCATCGATAGGTTGAATAAGTCAACCCACTTTTTGGCTATCAAGACTACATATTTAGCCGAGGATTATGCCAGACTATATATTTATGAGATAGTCAGATTGTATGGGGTTCCATTATTCAGATAGGGGCACTCAGTTCACATCCCAGTTTTGGAGGTTTTTTGAGAAAGGTCTTGGTACTCAGGTTAAATGTAGCACAACTTTTCACCCACAGAAGGATGGACAGGGAGAGCATACTATTCAAAACATGGAGGACATGTTGAGAGCTTGTGTGATCGATTGAAAAGGTAGTTGGGATGATCACTTACCTCTTATCGAATTTTCCTACAACAACAGCTTTCATTCTAGCATCCAGATGGCTCCTTATAAGGCACTTTATGGGCAGAGGTGTAGATCTCTTATTGGTTGGTTTGAGGTAGGTGAGGCAGATTTGATTGGTCCAGATTTGGTTCATGAGACTATGGAGAAGGTTCAGATTATTAGGGAGAGGTTGAAGACCACTCAGACTCGACAGAATTCATATGCAGATGTGAGGAGAAGAGAGTTGGAGTTTGAGGTTGACGATTGGGTATTTCTGATGGTGTCACCTATGAAGGGTGTGATGAGGTTTGGTAAGAAAGGGAAACTTGTTCCCCGCTATGTAGGTCCCTACAATATTCTGAGGAGAGTCTGTAGTGTTGCTTATGAGTTGGAGTTGCTATTAGATCTAGAAGTTGTTCATCTGCTTTTCCATGTTTCCTTGTTGAAGAAGTGTGTTAGTGACTCGACTTTGATTGTTCCTTTGGAGGATGTGTGTGTGAAGGATAGCCTTAATTATGAGGAAGTTCACTTACAGATTCTTGATCGTCAGATTCAGAGGTTGAGGAACAAAGAAGTCGCTTCGGTGAAAGTCCTTTGGAGAAATCAGTTAGTTGATGGAGCTACTTGGGAAGCAGAAGCAGCCATGAAAGACAAGTACCCTAATCTTTTTCCTTCCAATCAAGTTTCAGCTTGAGGTAATAGTTTCCTCCTTAGTATGTCCCTCCAATTCCACTCCATCAATTTTCTCATGATCCTAGCATGCATTCATGTTTTTCGAAGTCAGTTCAGTCATGTTTTAAGATAAGAACTCAGTTTTCATATTTATTCTTCAGTTTTCATGTTTAATTGGTTGGTTGGGGTTGTTTTCTCTCCAGTTTTCCTTGCTTAGTCTTCATTCAAGGACGAATGATCCCAAGGGAAAGATATTGTAACACCTTAGAATTCAATTCAATTTTTAAACTTAGAATCTCTAAAAATTCTGAACTTCCAGGAATCACGAGTCAAGTCCATGAGCCGTGGATGGAACCACAAGTCATGGAAAGGACTCATGAAACCAGTCGTGCAAACCATCCTTAGGTCGGAGAACCAAGAGTGGATTTCACGGTTCCTAGATGCTTCCACGGGTCATGGAACTAACTCGTAGAAATAGACCTGAGAGTTATCTTTTCCCCAGTGAACCACGAATGGTTTCTACGACTCGTGGATGGTTCCACGATTCATACTGTTAACTCGTAGAAACTGATATGCAGCTGGCATTTGGGTCTCAAGAACCATGACTCCAATCTACAAATCATGGTTCAATTTGCGATACTTGGAAAGAGTCCGTGGAACCTGAAGCGACGGTTTTAATCAACTTTTTTCTAAATTAAGTCCCTGGGTTATTTTGGTAATTATCCACACTTTTAACTCCTAAATGAGGTTGTTTTGGACTCTTTTAGTAGGGTTTCATCCCTAATTAGCCTAAGTCCCCTCAAAACTCCCATTCATCTTCCCAAAAGTGGAAAGGGTCTCTCAAGATTCAAGCTTCAACCTCCAAGCTCCAAGTCTCCATTTCTCTTCATCCCAGATTAAGAAAGTTTCAAATCAGGTATGTGGGTATTCAATAAGGGATTACTTTCACCCTTATGCCAACCCCCAAGTTGTACTTTGATTATGAACTTATGAAATTAGGTTTCTTACCCAAAATTGGGATAATCTTATGTATTAAGTTTTAAAGAATCAATTCATGGTTTCTCATTCTTTACCCATGATTTATTTGAGATTCCTTAATTATTTTCAAAAGCCCATGTATCGAGAATGAATTATAGCATGATTTCACTAAATTTCATATTTTCAAGTAAAATTGGCATATTTAGATAACATGACCTTAAGTATCATGAATTTGCATGCCTAATTCTTCAAGTTATGAATTTAGAAAGAAAAGTATGTTTTGAATTATGGCTATGCTATGTTTTAAGACTTATGAATTGAGATTATCATGACATCAGATATGTTCGCATATTTTTGAAACAGTTTTGGCTTTAAATATTTCATAATTAATATATGAGCTATATGTATTGTTTGGGAGTAGTATTTAGCACCGATCGATGAGGGTTCAGATAACCCAAGCCCAAAACTATGTTGCCACCGTAGGTTGCCTTCTGTGGCTTATGATAGGATCCTTATGACATGGTTCTAACTTTGGTCAGTTAGGACAACCTTTTTCAGTATGGGTGCATGACACTGGACTCCATGTAACTCATCATGGTTTATGTCAGTTAATAGAAACTTCCGTACGAATGTTTTTAAGCTTTTAAATCTTATGTTATTCTATTTTGAAGTTTGACTTCTATTTCATGCTTTATGTTTAAACTATGAAATTTACTTATCATTTCTCTTATTTTGCATGAACTCGGCTTTAAATATGCTTTATGTATGTTTTTACCATATTTCTACATATCTCACATATTCAGTACATCCTATAGTACTGACGCATATTCTTGCGTTGCATCCTATTATGATGCAGATTCATGCTCCTATCCTCAGACTTGTGGCTAGACATCGCCGGTTATCCAGCTTGTGTTGGTGACTCCTCATCATTCGAGGACTAGTACTAGACTTGTTACTTTTATGTCTTTCTCTCACATTTCTGAGTTAGCTGGGGTCTTGTCCCAGAAACTCCTTATGTATTATGTAGAGGCTTTCCAGACATAGAAAGATATTCGAGTTCATTGTTTCAGATTGTGTTTCTTCTCAATATTTATCCATTTTGGAGTTGATTGCCTATATTGTTATTTATTCTTTCACTATATTCTTATGTTTGTCTAAGTTATGCTATGACCAAGTATTATTTTGGGGCACTTGTGGTCCCGGGTCCCATGTTACGTCTAGGGGGTAGCCTCAAGGCATGACAATACCAATCTCTATAAATCATATAAACAATATAGACCCTTGTAGAGAAACATGTGACATAGGGTTGTGCCTTGCGGCGAAGGATGTTTTAGCTTTATATACCTCAATTCCGGGATCGGGAAACTTCAGTGGATAGTACCCCATCCTACCAGATGATAATCTATACAAACCAAGTGGTAGAACCATTACATACAGCCCATAAACACATTCTAGACGTATCGGCAACATGTCGGTTATTAGGCGACCAACTTGCTCGTTGGATTCTCTTTATACTTATGATTATTTCTAATTCCCTTTTGTTATTATAACCATAAGTTAGACACATATAGGAATATTATAGCAGATAATAACCATGTGGGGCCCACAAAACAGTCCGCTATAATTAAATGGGTAGCATGTCTGCACAATAGTCATAAACTCGGCATATCGCCACACCCTTCAATTCCAATCCCAAAACAACCGCAACCAACCCCAACTATGAGGTGTATAACCAATACATCCAAAAAAATATATAATGCAACCACGAAATAGTCCATGAAAATTAGAATAACTTGAACTCACGGCTTCTGAATACCGTCCCACGAGTTCATACTACAATTATGTCTAGAATTGCTTCTTTCTTCTCATATATAATAAGGGATGGAGGAGAGGGATTTTACCTTGATTTTTCTATAACTTTCAACTATTATATTGACTTATTAAACACCAAAAACATTACTCCAAAATTGTACCTTACAACAAGAAGAAAACACTTTAAGACGACATCACACAACAAGGGGCTGCCAAGGAGCTTCTTTCTCACAAAGGCTGCCCAAACTTCACCAACGTGTGGAGCTTCAATCCACCCGATTTTGGAAATAAATACCATGATAAAGTACAGCCAAAAACTTACCTTAAAGCTTGAGAAACAAGAGGAATAACTCAAGAACCCTAAGGGGGAAAAGAGGGCTGCCAAAAGAGATAAAAGAGAGAGATTTTGTTCTTGTTTATCTTGTGGAAATTTCTGGAGAAATAGCT
Source organism: Jaltomata sinuosa (assembly GCA_003996215.1). Lineage (NCBI taxonomy): Eukaryota > Viridiplantae > Streptophyta > Magnoliopsida > Solanales > Solanaceae > Jaltomata > Jaltomata sinuosa. Next base: position 236,654 of record QJPP01000367.1, on the reverse strand, counting down.
GAATATATGGGTATATATTGGCTATTTCATATTTTTTTGGGCCTGGACCCTTTCCCCAGCCCACTCCTTCTTTTATCAAACAAGTTGGGCCTAAAAAGAAGTAAAAGTAGGTGATCCACCTACTTAATAACTTCTTATGTTTTGGGCCTTGTAACTTTTAAGCTTTGGGCCATATTTCCTTTATCCCTTCCATTAACTATAGGCTTATATTCATGTATCTCAAGCAAGTAGAACGTAAAAATAAATATCTTAACCACTTTGAAAGTCAAAACATGTAGGATGTGTACGGTAGTAGGTGAAACAGATAGCTTTAGCAAGTAAGCGACTTTCTTGTTTCCAACTTCAATTGCCTTTCAAGTCTCGTTCTCTCAAACTATATTTTCCACTTTAGTATAGTCGGATACTTAGACTTTTGCTCAAATTCATCCTCATTTACAAATGTCCAAATAAATCCATTGATGTTACTTTAGTTGTGCATATGTTTAAAGGTATGAGGTATCACAAGGATGTACCTCCAGCTGTAGAGTCCTCCATAAATCGCCTGACCACGGCCAGGTTCTCCTCAAGCTGGCTACTAGTAATCAGGGGTAGGGATTGGGAAGGAGGGGCGGGAGAGTCATCATCATCAACATCCTCGGTAGCCTGGCTGCTCCCTCCTTCGTCCACCTTCCTCTTCTTCTTAGGAGAAACCACTTTCACCAGGAGAGGGTTGAAAGCATCATCCATCTTTACCGCCCTATCAGTATCATCCTCGGGCACCGCAACCCATCTGCATAATTCAAACGCTAGACTCGAAACAAAGGGGACCTTTCGGGGACCCTGGTAGAAGTCTTTCCACTCAGATATGATATCTTCCCCCACATTCAGGATGATCCCCTGCATAGCACAATCCACTACTAAAGCTCGAGCATAAGTCATATCGGTGGTATTTCCCGATCGACGGATCCTCCGGACACCAAATTCAGCCACCTCCTAGCATCGGCTGAAAATTAAGTAATCGTGATGCCCTCAGCAATGGGACAATAGACCTCACCCCTGAACATCTCCTCCACAAAGGTATCCCTCAACCATGCCATGTCCCACGATCGAGCCTTGGCCTCATATGCCGCATTTTGAAACATAGGTCACTCCTAGCACCTCATTTATACTCCGAGACTCCATAGGGACATCCATTCCTCAAATGCAAATTGTGGGGTTGCGGTCATCCCAAAAATAAGCGGGGAGTATGGCATAGAATTCTCTTACCCAACCTGAATGCCCGGAATGGGGAGCCACCACCAATGGGCCCCAACTAAACTCACGGAGCCTACGATAGAAATATGGTGCCTTCTCATCCACCCCTCCCATCTTGAAGGCCTTCTCATAGAAAAACCCTAACCTCTGGATGTCCCAGAACCTCTCCCAACTAGCATCATCGAGGAACCTCTCATAAGGGGTAATGTGTTCTTGATCGTCAGGCATTGAGTATGTTAAACCTGCAATGTAGCAAGGGGTGGGGTTAGAACTCATAAAAGTGCAAGGAAATAGGTTTCAAAACGAAAGTTCACTCTAGTGCTTGCTTGGGAGGCTACTATTTTGTGGCCTCCCACAATAGCAGAACCACTATAGCAGGAATTTCTCCGCTATAGCGGGACTGCTATAGGCGTTGGGTTTTGCTATAGTGGTCTTCATCATCCTAGAACTCCAAGGGGTGCATCAATGGTGTCCCTTGACCCAAAACACTATTTTTAACATTCCAAGTCCAGATCAGTACTTCTAAAGTGCCCTATCACTATTTTATGCAAATATTTGGGCATTATAAACCCTAAATTTCATCCAAATCACAAATTTTCTCCAAGAACAATCCTTCACCTTCCCCATTATTTTGAGCATATTTTGGGGAAAAATCATAGAATCCTTATGCCCAAAACGTTGTGGAGGCTTTGTAAGTGTAAGTGAAGCACCCATGCTTCAAAAATCCAACAAGGATCCAACCTATTTTCAAATTCAAAAACCAATAATTATATCTACCCTAAATCACTATTTTCTACCACAATCCTATCCATAATCAAGCAATGAAGTAAAGGAGTAAGGGCATGTGATTGTTACCTTGTTTTTCCGATATCGAGAGAGGAGTGATCAGGAGAACGAGAGTACTATTTTGGAAAAAAATAGAGGAGAATAGGAATGAAACCCGTTTCTCCCCCTTTTCAACTGTTACCAACCGCTATAGCGGTCGACACCTCACTATAGAGGTACCTCTATGGCAGTATAATTTTTTGCTATAGCGGACGACAATTCAGCTTTGGGAAAGAAAAGGCTCCTTCTAAGTCCTTTAAAATTCTTTTGCTCTGATATTTTTATGAGGCCCCAGATTTCTTGGGTACTTGGAGAAGGTTACTTCAAGAATTTTCTGATAACTCGGGGGAGGAAATTCCTTGTCAGAGCGAGATCTTAATATTTTTTCTATTGAGTCAAGTGCGACTAAACGAGGGGGGGTTCTGATATTTTGTGTGAAATCATAATTACGCTATCAAGGTGGGACTGTGAGAGCCCCAGACTAGTTTTTTCTTCTCCTTATTACAGGATCATTCGGAGATGAATGATGGGTAAATTGAAATCTATTGTAATGACCTGATCCATTATTATTTTAGAAATCACCATATCGCGGGTTCTGGGAACCATCGATTTTAGTTTTGACTTAAATGGGGTTGACGTGATAGAAATTTCAGATTTTTGAAATTCCTTTGGGCTGACATCACTCTGCTATAGCAAAAATTATTCTGCTATAGCACCGCTGCTGTAGTGGTCAGCCGGTCGCTATAGCGGTATGACAGAGGCACAAACTAGGAAACATGATTTTTATTTTAGACTTCTCCTCCTCAGTTGGAAAATATACGAGGGTTACTCCAAAAACCCTCCTAGGCTACTCATAAGCTTAGGAGCCATGGGGAGGAGTGATTCTGGTGAAAAGGGCGCAAAACCATAGATTTTGAGCTTGTCCTGCATTAGGAATTGCTTTCACGAAGCCAAATTATGGCGGGTGCAGCTGCTTGGCATCCAGGTAGGCTAGGTTCTTTTCATTGAGTAGACTTAGACCGTTTCCATTTCATATTGTTGTTATAGGCTGAAAGGATAATTCATGTTTAATCATTCGGGCATGGAGTCTGGAGGATTGTTGTTTGGCCTGGTTGATTGCGTAACAGCCCAAAAATTCCAAGCTAAGACCCAAACTATTTCCATGAGTGTGATGATCAATTCCCTAGTGTGGAAAGTGTTTTCAATATGAATCATGTTCATAAGAAACTTCTATAAGCAAGTTAAGTTGAAAGCACCCGAACCAAAGAAGTTTTCATGTAAGACTAAACTAGTATCATATTCAAATGATAGGACTTCCTACAATATGAAGATTTAGGTGGCCTAGTATCCACCAAATTAAAGGTTTTTGAGTCTACTTTCCAATTCCACCAACCGCGCATTAATCTGAGTCCTGAGTAAAAGGTTATGGGTATTTTACTGTAGCACTGCCAGTGACTACGGATGGGAATGACGAACTGTGGTTTTGAACCACGGTCCGTACTGTGACTCGTGAAAATAGACCTGCAGCTTAAAATTTTCACCTTCAAAATGACGAGTTGGTTCACGACCCGTAGAACAAAACCACGGTCCATAGTTTGACCCATGGTTTGTCAATTTTCAGCCTTTCTTCCAGATTTCCACGGGTGACTTCACGGGTCATTGTTTCAAACGACGGTCCATCCTGTAAACTCGTGGAATCACCATTAGAGAACCCTAAAACTCAGGGACAGAACCATGGGTTAGTTTGACTGTCCGTCTTTCAGAACCACGATCCGTCAACCAATCTGTGGTTCGATATTGTGAGAAATTTCAGCAGCTTTTAATGTAGTTTCCCAGGGGTATTTCAGACCATTCCTTCTTCTTTTAGGCCGAATATAAATAGCTCTAGGCTTATTTTTACTAAGTCTAAACCTCAAAACAAGGCAGTCTCCTCTTCAAGTCAGTTTCAAGGAAAGAAAAAAAGTGTTCTTCTCCAAAGCTCAGACCTAGGGTTCTTCTCTGAAGTTTCAAACCTCAGTTCCAGTTCAAGAATCTTCTACAACCAGGTATGTGGGTATTCAGTAAGGGTTTAGTTCACCCTTATGCCCAAAACCTCAATCTTCTATTTTGAATTTCATGATGCTAGAAACTAGGGTTCTTACCCAATCATGTTAAATTTTACAAAATTCAGTCCTTATGATTTCCATATGAATTATAGCCTATTATAGAAAATTTTCTCCATATTGTCAATGACTTGCAAGATCTTTTATAAGAACTTTAAGAAACCAAGAATTTAGCCTAAATTGTAGTATTTTCATGAGAATTGGTTTTCTTCGGAATTTAATCCAGATTACTAGCATTTAGTTTTAAGCATGAAATTAGCCAGTTTTCAGTCTACAGGCTTTCTTTAAACTTCTCCAAATTCAGCGCTCTTTTCAGAATCTAGTTCAGCTAGTCAGCATTAAGTCTAAACAAGTTTAAGTTTCCTCATGATGATTTTAACTATGGGTTTTGCTTCTAGACTAGCATTCATGATTCCCAATTACTTCAGTCCAGTTGTTTTAAATACAAGAGAACTATGCATGTTTTAGCAGGCTTCGCCCTACCTTCAGCATGATCCACAAAACATGTTTTAAATATAAACAATCTTTACATTCAGATATGTCACATGATACAAACCATTCTCATGCATTATTAGTCAGGAACACAGTCAGCCAGAACTACATGATTAGAATGCTTCAGTTTCAGTTATATTTTGCATTCTCAGATTATATCAGTATTTTGAGTTATCCCGTGTTTCAGTTGCATTCATAGCTTTATATTCAGTTGGGAGTAGGCTTAGCACTGAACATATGAAGGCCTAGCTGTCAGATTAGGCTGCAACCTTTAGAAGCAGTCCCAAGTCCCAAAACTACAGCGCCACCGTAGGTTTAAAGAAGTCAGCTATCAGACTAAGCTGCACCTCCTTGTCCCTTGTGGACATCAGTAGTGGATCCACGTCAGATTTGTTTGTACCCTTGGAAAGGTATGAACACCCTTCCAGTCAGGGTTACAGGTTGTCCCCACAGTTAGCTCAGCTTGGGGTTTGTCAGTTAATAGTAGCTCCCACAGTGCATATTCTTTATTGGATGACCTTGTATTCAGTTATCCAGATTAGTTCATTATTATACAGTCTCATGTTTATATGCTTGGTCATTGCATTAGCTCATACCTTTCAGCTTGCATCCAGTATACTATATTAGTACTTACAGACATACTTTATCTTTTAGCCCATGAAATCCCAAGTAACAGTTTTACTTATCTTTAAACATTATGATCTCACAGTTACAGTCCAGCAACATATTTTACATTCTCTTCAGTAAAAAGAGTTTATGTTATACAACTTTGACTTATGCACTTCAGATATTATACATAGTCCAGCTTTCAGCCATGCTTTCAGTATACATGTATTTTCTCAATATTTACAGTTAGTGCATTATCTCACATGGTCAGTACATTCAAAGTACAGACCGCATACCTTCCTTGTGTTGCATTATTTTATGATGTAGGTTTCAGTGCTAGCTCCCAGGATCATGGTCAGATAGATCACAGCTTCCAGCCATCAAGGAATGAGTTCTTATTTTTCGAGAGCTCCAGTTAGTTAGTAATTATAGCGGTTATTTCAATTATTGTACATTGATTAAAGATAGTTGGGGGTCATGTCCCAGCTAACCATAGTCAATATTAGTAGAGGCTTCATAGACAGTCAGACAGTCAGACAGTCAGTCACTCAGTTGTATCAGTTTTCAAATGTCATTGTATATCAGTTTATAATAGTTCATTTTGTTATAATATTTTCAAAAGAGCTCAGCACATTTCAGCTTTCGTATTTACTTTCACTCTTTATCTCAGCAGTATGCCAGGCCATGGGTTAGCTTAGGGTCACTTGTGACTCTAAGCAGCGTGTCACATCCAGGGTGTAGGCTCAGGGCATGACAGATTGATGGGAGAGGAAATCATGAGGTTGGGGGAATGTGGTTGCTTTTCAGAATTTTTTATACTCATTAATTTATGGGTGAACCTAGACTTAAGGAAATTAGAAGGACGGGTAGGTTCAGTGAATCGGATATGTAATGGGTAAATATGATAGGTTATAATGGACTTTCAAGAATAATTCAATTAAGGGAAGTGGGGTGAAACGGGAAGGGTTAGAGTCTCAAGGTTAGGGAATGTTCCCTGTATTATGTTTGTCTTAAAAGGAAGGTTCCAAAATTGATGTATCGACTGATTCGTTGTCTAGAGGGTGAACCAAGTCTTAGTCTTTGGAAAGGATTTCAAGGTTGGGGTTATGGACTCGGTTGTTGGGTAGGTTATGGTTCTCGTCTTACCAAATGCAATGTATATACATGCAACTTTAGCTTAGTGATGTATGTGCTTGCATTCTTAGAGGATGAAGTTATAAATGTCCAAGTATTTGGGGTGTCCATTATGTGAAATGAACGTGATTATTGCTTGTTGGTTTTACAAGTGTGTTTTTGTTCACTTAATTATGGACTTTTAGCTTTGTGTGACATTCAGTTGGCTCGGGTACCATGCCTAGCACGGGTAATAACTGTTTTCTTCAGTATAATGCCTGGTACAGGTTCTATATCAGTTGGCTCGAGTACCACGCCTGATACGAGTTTAATGATGCATTATTGACTGTGTTTGTCAATGGTTCCATGAGTGGATTGGGTTGATTGTTGAATCTGTAATTTGTTTATATTGTTCCTTGAGAGGCCGGGTTGTTACACTTAAATGTGGGGATGGTCCTGGGGTGGACCAGGCATTGCATGTTAACACCTAGAGGTTGTTCTAGGGATCCTGAGTTAGTCTGGTTGATGTAAAAGGGGTAAGTGTCATGATTATTGTTCACTATTAAATGGTTATTGGACCTGTTTCACATGGTTGATGAATTATGAGGAAGACCAAGAGTATGTGATTGTGTTGTTGTCTATTATTACATGTTAGGTAATTGTTTTAGGGGCTCGAGGCTCAGGGTGGGTCGGTACATGTAGGTAGTGGGATGACCATAGGTGGTCTAGTTTTTGAGTAGTTGGGTTACTGCTGAATATTGAGTCATAGTAGTCGGACTAGAGCTAAAGTGACTTGGGATGTCTAGAGTAAGGGTGACTTGGGAAGTCTAGGGGCAAGTGTGACTTGGGAAGTCTGGGGGTGAGTGTGACTTGGGAAGTCATAGGTGTCAGGTGTAGAATCTCCGAGTGGTGGAGTTTGCAGCGGAACAAGGTAGAAAGGCTTGGGACAGAATGTATAAGTTCTTAGTGTAATATCATCGGTGGTAAAGGTGGATGTGGAAGGACTGTATTATTATAACTTATTTCATATTTTCTCTTGTTCCCTTATATGATCGTATGTAGTGGATTTAGATAGACCGATGATGCCTACCAGCATGTGTGTTTGTATTGATACTACTCTTGCTATACCTTTTGGTTATAGTTTGGTTGCAGGTCAGTGATGTTTCATAGGTACATGGCGTTGGCGATCTCCATCAGCTTCTACTCTTTGATTCTATGGTGGAAGTTATGTCTTCTTTTATTTACTTGTACTTCTCCTGTAGTAACTCTTGTACCTATTTAGACTTGTTCCTAGGGAGGGTTGTATTTGAGTTTTGCAAATGCTTCTTCCTGTATTAAATCTTGAAAATGTTTTCCTGATTAAAAAAAGGTTATTTATTATCTTACATTTAAATTTCTGCATTGTCTGTTTGATCGGGTGGTAAGGGTTCTCCTATCTAGGTGCTTAGAGTAGGTGCCCGCACAGCCCGATAGTTGGGTCGTGACACTTAGTCCAAATCGGGTTCTTTAGGGAACCAACTTTGCAATAGGGGTGCCTTCAGCGGATGTCATCTAAAGAGGGGCAATGTCTATCCCATGGGATTATGGATCTTAGGTAAAGGAGGGAGAGTTTGGGAGGTCAACAAAGCATTTCTTGAAGTTGTTCTAAGCAGCAAAATCAAACAATTTGAAGGAGGTAGAAGGGGGAATTGCTGGAGCAGATGCTGCACTCTCATGCAAAACCATTTATAAAGAGTTAGAGGATGATTTGTGCATTATATCAGTGATTTTGATAGGAGTGGAATCCATTGTTATGGCGGAAGATGGCAGAGAAGAAAGAACAAGGATATTAATTGGAGAGTCTGGAGAATTTGTAGAGAGGAATTGAGCTTTTATAGTGAAAGAAGAAGATGAAGCGTGTTGGTTTGAAACTGTTGCATCAAAGGAGGACCAATTAGAATAGGATATGTGATTATGATGTGAAGGCGGTGGAATCTTTTTGAAGAGAGGTGGAGACGATTTGTATTTGGTGGTTTTGATTTGAAATTCACATTTAAGAAGTAATTAATGTGTGGAACATGAGTGCGCAACTATTTCATTTTGATACATACTTCCAAATCACAAAGTTAAGCATACCTGACAAAGGGAACTCATGAGATCATGTTTTGCTTACTTGGACCATGTCTTTGCACAATCTTAACACAAAATTTGGTTAACATAGTAACATATTTGGAATTGGGACACACAACTAAATGTGCAAGACTGAATTGACTAACAATTTGACTAATAACATTAAGTAGAAAACCATAATCTATCCAATCATTGAGGGTAAGTCATGCAATCTTAATCATCCCCAAGTCTAACCTATTTGTTTCAAAATGCTCCTACCTAGTGCCTTAGTGAAGATATCGACAATTTGCTCTTCAGTATGACAAAAGATGATTGAAATATGACTTTTCTCAACATTATCCCTAAGAAAATGATGTCGTATGTCAATATGCTTAATTCTTTTACGTCGAACAAAATTCTTAGCCATATTGATGGCACTAGTATTGTCACAAAAAATAGGAACACAACCAACATTTATACCAAAGTCCAGTAGTTGTTGCTTGATCCAAAGAAGTTGGGCACAACAGGATCCAGTGGCCATATACTCAGCCTTAGCAGTAGACAATGCAATAAAATTTTGCTTCTTGGTGGACTAGGAGAACAAACATGATCCAAGGAAGTGTGCCATACCTGTGGTGCTTTTCCTATCAACTAGATAACCTGTATAATCAGCATCAATATATCCCACAAGTTTAAAGTTTCTTCCTTTTGGGTACCACAACCCCAAAATCAATAGTTCCCTTGAGATATCTCAAGATTCTTTTGACTGCCTTAAGATGAGACTCTTTTGGTATTGCTTGGAACCTTGCACATAGTCCCACACTAAAGACTATATCAGGTCTACTTGCAGTAAGATACAAAAGAGACCCAATCATATCTCTATACAGCTTTTCTTCCACATATGGACTTGTTTCATCATGGTCTAGTTTGGTGGTAGTGGAAATAGGAGTGTCAATCTCCTTGGCTTCCTCCATCTTGAATATTTTCAACAACTGTTTCACATACTTTTGCTCATGAATCATGGTTCTAATTGGAGTTTACTTGATTTGGAGTCCTAGGAAGAAGTTGAGTTCTCCCATCATGCTCATTTCAAACTCACCATTCGTGAGCTATGCAAATTCTTGAGTCATTCTTGCATCAGTAGACCCAAAGATAATATCATCAACATACACCTGTACAATCAGCAGATCTTTACCATTATTTTTCAAGAACAAGGTGTTGTCAATGTTACCTCTTGTATGTCCATTCCTCAAGAGAAATTTGGACAATTTTTCATACCAAGACCTTGGGGCTTGTTTCAATTCATAAAAGGCCTTGTCCAACTTTTGTACATGGTGTGGAAACTCTATGATCTCAAATCCAGGTGGTTTCTTCACATACACTTTCTCCCTTAGGTTGTCATTCAGAAAGGAACTCTTCACATCCATTTGATATAGAGTGAATTCCATAAATGCAGCAAAGGCAACAAGTAACCTGATTGCTTCAAGTCTAGAAACAGGTGCAAATGTCTTATCAAAATCAATTTTTTTTCTTGGTTGTATCCTTGGACCACCAGCCTTGCCTTATTGCTTGTGACTGTTCCATTTTTATCAAGCTTGTTTCTGTATACCCATTTTATGCCAATTATAGTTCTATCATCAGGTTGAGGAACCAGGTGCCAAATCTTACTTCTTTCAAATTAATTTAGTTCCTCTTGCATAGCCATTATCAAGTCTTCATCTAGGAGTACCTTTTTTACTCTTTTTGGTTCAATCTTTGACAAGAATGCCTTAAAGGCACACAGGTTCTTAAGACCTGCTTTGATGGTAATTCCAGATGTCAGATCTGAGAGAACATTGTCAATGGGATGAGAATCCTGATACTTATAGTTCTTCAGCACTATCCCTTGTGATGTTCCACCAGATGTTTCTTGGCTTGGTGGTCCCTCTGTCACTGTGCCATCAGTTGTTCCCCCTATCATTGTGCCATCAATTGGTCCATTAGATGGACTGGGTGGTACAACCTGTTCCTGTGGACTATCATCAGCTTCACTTTCAACCTACTTGTTAGTATCAGAAGTAATAACAGATTTATCAAAGACAATATGTACACTTTCTTCCACATATCCTGCACTTTTATTCAGAATTCTATATGCTTTGCTATGTTGAGAGTGTCCTAGAAATATGCCCTCATCACTCCTAGCATCAAACTTACCAAGATAATATTTCCTATTATTGTGCACATAACACTTACAACCAAAAGATCTATGGTGGTAAATGTTTGGTTTTCTTCCCTTGAGGAGTTCATAGGGAGTCTTGATTATCAATGGTCTAGTCATGCACCTATTGATGATGTACCAAGCGGTGTTCATAGCTTCAGCTCAAATAATTTTGGCCAAATTCCCAGCTATCATCATTGTTCTAGCCATATCTTCTATGGTTCTATTCTGTATTTCAACCAGTGCATTTTGTTGGGGTGTTCTGGGAGCTGACAAATTGTGATCTATCCCTTTGGAAGAACAAAATTCTAAGAATTTAGCATTTTCAAATTTTCTTCCATGATTTGATCTTATGGAGATCAAGGAGGAGCCTAGCTTCATTTCTATTTTCTTAACAAATATGGTGAAGACATCAAAGGCATCCTCTTTGGAGGATAAAAACAGTGTCTATGTATACCTGGAATAATCATCAACAAGAACATAAACATACTTCTTACCACTTCTGCTTCTTACTCTTATTGGTCCACATAGATCCATGTGGATTAGATCAATACACTTGGTAGTTCTAACCATGTTCTTTTCTTTGAAAGAAGATCTTACTTGCTTCCCTCTTACACAGGCACTACAGACTTTTTCATCTTTGAACTAGGTTGTAGGCAAGCCTATAACTAAGTTCTTTGAAGCAAGTTTGTTCAACTGTTTTAAGCTAGCATGTCCAAGTCTCTTGTGCCCTATTAAGGAGTCACAATGAATTGCACTAAGACAGGTTAGATTAGTGTCAGGCTTTCCCAAGATATCAGCTTTACATACATTTTTATTCCTTTTTGCTATCAGAACAACTTCCTTGGTATCCACCTTCTTGACCTTGCAACTTGTGGAAGTAAAAGTTACCTTATTTCCTTTGTCACATAGCTGAGAAATGCTGAGTAGATTGTGCTTCAACCTATCAACACAATACACTCCTTCTACTGCCTTTTTTGTAGTTTTTCCAATCTTTCCAACTCCAGTAACTTTACCCTTTTTACCTCCTCCAAAATATATATTTCTCCCTTTTATTGAGGTGAGTGAAAGGAACTTTTCTTTGTCTCCTATCATATGCCTTGAGCAAGAACTATCCATGTACCAAATTTCTTGCTCCCTTTCACTTTCACCTGCAAAATTAGTTCAGGGTTAGTTTTAGGAACCCAGATTAGCCTAGGTCGTTTCTTATGATCAAAAGGGTGAATCAGGTTTCTTCTTGCTCATCTAGGAAACGGGTTAGAGAACTTTTTCCTATGCACAAATTCAAAGTTACTTCTTTTTGCCAGTTTTATGTTTTCACTTCTGAATCTGGCAGCAGTTGGATATTCAGTGGTGGGATGTCTAAGTTGTCCACAGATAAAGCACAGATATTTAGTAACAGTAGTTTCTTTGTGAAATCCTAGACCCGCCTTTTCATTATGATTCCTTTCACATAACTTATTCACAATTCTAGATGAGTTAGTCCACCTACTTGCTTTTTTAAGATCAAGTTTTATCCTAGAATTCTCTAGACTTAGTTTTCTCACCTTTTCCTTTCATATAGGAGATTATCTTTGCAGTGCTTTAGTTCAGACTCAATAGTTTTTTGACTGCCACTCATGGTGCCTTTACAGTTTTCAGAGATTGCATGCTTCATTATTTCTAATTTTACACCTATGTTGATTGAATCAAGTTGACTGACCTATTACTTTAGGAAATAATTTTCTCTGTAAGTAGCAATCTTACAAGTCTCATGATCAATGTATTAAAATTTGAGACTTGCAAGAGCACTGAACGATTGATTCCTATCAGAAGTTTGTTCAACAAAGTCCTCAATTAAGGCATTCATCATAGAGATAAGTTTTCTCTTAGAGAAGAGATGTAACTTGTCTTTTAGTTCAAGAATACTTACCTCAGAGTCAGCTTCTTCTTCTTCTAAATCTGAATTTCCAATTTCCATGAATGGAGTTTCATCTAAATCTTCATCATCAGATTCTTTGGTTACTAATCCCCAAGCAGCTACCATAGCATAATTCTCCTTTTTTTCCTTTTAATAGTTGGTCTTTTCATTCATCTTCGTCTCATTTTCGGCCCTTTCCTTTTTCCACTCAATTTTCCACTGTGGGTAGTCTTTAACCATATGATCAGCCTTTCCACATTTGTAGCATCCTCCTTGATTTTTGTCACTGAACCGCTTTATGCTACCTTTTCCTTTCTTGTCCTAAGCATTTCGTCTTTTGAAGAATTTCTTGAAGTTCTTTTCCAGGAATGCAACCTGATCTTCATCAAGATAATAGTCATCACTGTCAAATGCTTTTAGTGCTACAGAGTTAATGGTAAAAAATATACCTAAACTATCACCTTTTCACAAGTTTCAAACCTCAACTATTAATTGTTCTATCTAACTATCTAAACTATCACATTTTCACGAGTTTCATACCTCAACTATTAATTGTTCTATCTAACTATCTAAACTATCACCTTTTCACGAGTTTCATACCTCAACTATCGCTTCCTTTGTATTAAAATACTGCTTGATGTTTAGTTGGACTACACACGCATGTTGTCGATTGGGAACAAATATTTGGCTAACTCAAACAAAAAATAGATTAGCCTTAGCATACATAATTTGAAAGAACAAATACGAGAAACAATTATAAGAAGTAAATAAAGAAAGAAGATGCATTACCCAGCATGACAAATATGGACCTCAATAGAACCTCCATAGTTGTCTTGAATGTCCTGTTGAATCTGCTTGGCAGAATTCCCAATAGATTCTGGACAATAACTTATATTTATAAGAGAAAGTGTGGTTATATCTGCCAAATCTTGAGGTATTGAGTCCAAATACCAGAAACTACCAAGAAATAGACGTTCAAGGCACGGAAAGTGATCAAAACTTTCTCTCAAGTACATAATGTTTGAATATTTCAGGTGCAACAACTTCAAGCGAAGAAACCCTTCCTCAACAACTTCCCACTCGTTGCCTATTCAGGCATAATCTAATAATTTAAGGGACTCGAGGTTGGGGACTTTATTAACAATGCTTTAATCATTCCATGGCATGAAGAAACATCTGATAAAAATTAAATTCTTAGAGGATTCTGATCTAAGTGGTGATAATCATACAGGTCCTTGCGACTATGAAAGTCTTCTCGGACACTACATATTTGTAAATTCATTAAATTGGATTCCTAGTACAATACATAGTATTCCATCCAGACAAACAAGGCAAATCTTTTAGAACCGAACTCTTCTCTGTATGGTCATGATCTCGCAAGTAATTGGAGTCTCAACTGCGACATTGCCAAAATTTTCGATGGTAATATGAGTGGATATTTCCAGCCTACATGATCAGGTAGGTTAAGTATAAAAGTTTGTAATAAGAAAAGGTTGATATGGATGGAGGAATGTCTATTATTGATGAGGGAACTTGTTCTTTAGATCCTGACTGCTTTATGCGAGGATAAAGACACAAAGCTAGATATCTCGAGTGAATTAAGGAAAGTATTCCACCAGAAAAAATTGAAAAACTAATGAAAAAAAGATCAGCTCAGAAATTGTTTCATTCATTCTCACAAGTCATAAAAAATGAAGATACAGGTAGGTTCAAACTTGGGAAATATGTCCAAAAGAATAAAACGACCATGTGGATCGTTACAATTAAAGTTTTTGGCATTACAGTTCACAAACCTTTACCAAAATAAACCCCTAACTTTTGATTTACTTTGTATAAGTCGTTACTTCTTTTGTTAAAAGAATTAGTTTTAATATGTATTTTTTTTAGAAAAAAGTACCATAAGCCAAAAATTTATAACTAAAAGCATGTAAGGTAGATAAGAATTCTGAATAAAAATTATTTGACTCCTAAAATAGAATTGTATCATATAAGATGAAATAAAGATAGTATATGCTCAATTTAAATTAAAATAATTCATATTTGTGCATGAAAGTTTTGACTTGTTTAATGCTTCAAAGCATAGATTTTTCCCCTATAAAAAAGGTATATTAATTAACATAAATAAATATATTGACTAGATATCATTCTAAGAATATCTGATCTAGAACTACAATTAAGGATGAATATTTTTTATTTTTTATTTCTATCTTTGAGGTAGATTAAGAAAAGCTATTAATTCCACGATAATTAAAAGGAAAAATACTATTTTAATTACCTAATAAGTATAACCAAAAAACTTATATCATATAACAGGAACTAAGATAGTACATACTTTATTTTAATAAAACGAATTCCTATTTGCGAATGAAACTTTTGACTTTTTAAATCCTAAGGTATATTAATTAAGAGAAAAAAATATGTAGACTAGATACCACTAGAATTACATTTAAGGATGGCATTTATTATTCTTCTCTTTCTATCTTAAGACTAATTAGGAAAAACTATTGATTTCACGATAAATTAGAAGGAAAATAATACTTTAATTACCTAATAAGTAATACCAAAAAGAGGTATATTTGATCAAATTATAGGAACAAAATCCATATATATGACATGAATTTAATGACTTGATTTATGTTCAAGAAACTTGTCCTATTATAAATACAATTGTATCCTTTCTTACACTTTCAAATTATAACATAGTGAATGAGATCCATCCTATGTCTCCGCCCATGCCTCATTCTATATTGTTAGAAAAAGAACATGAAATGCATATTGTTGAAATCCATAGAGTTTTGGATGGAAATTGGAGACTAGTTGAAGCTCGAATTGTTTCACCACATGAATTAGGTCCTGCTAGGGAAGAAGTTCATCGCACAAATCTTATGATAGGTGATATTCAACTTAGCATGAAATCCAATGTTGTGAACTTATAGAAAGGTGTTTAAAGTTGATTGAGAAAATCTCAGCTATTTGACCTCTTAAAAATGAGGTTAAAACCCTCCGATCTGAAGCTACAAGGCTTTATATCGTTAAACATGATCTCTCTATCCAGGTAGAACCACTCAAAAAGGACGTTGTTAGGTTGCAAGTCAAAAATGAACAGATTCCTTTTTTATGTGATGCAGTCCATCAATCTCTCAGCCTGTAATGAAGGAATATGTTTGTTTTCAACTTGCAGCCTGGCGAGGTCCTTTTTGAGTGGTTCTACCTGGCTAGAGAGATCTTGTTTAATGGTACAAATCCCTGTAACTTCAAATTGGAGGTGTTTAACCTTATTTTTCAGAGGTCCAATAGCTGAGATTTCCTCTATCAGCTTCAAACCCCTTTCCATAAGTTCCTTACAGTGGATTTTATGTTGAGCCCAAATATCAGCTATCATAAGACTCATGCGATGAAGTTCCTCCCTAGAAGAACCTAATTCATGTTTTGAAATAATTCAATCTTTAACTAGTCTCTGGTTTTCATCCAAAAGACTACGAATTTCAATAAAATGCATTTCACATTTTTTTATAACAAGGCAGGATGGCATTGCAAGATTTGAAGCCATGTTGTAGAAGTAGAAGCAGGCTGAATACATTACAGCTCCAGAAGTAGGCTGAATACATTGTAAGATTTGAAGCCCTGTTGAAGCTCCTTCCTAAGCCCCGTCCTCCCCTTCCTCTTAAACCCTATCCTACCTTGATCTCCCTCTCCCCTGTTTTGAATCTAGTTCATGTAACAAACAATTTTTTTATATTTGGCTACAATTGTTCTGGTTTTTTGTTAAGGGCCACAGGTTGGTTTAACTTTGTGTATATGTTGTTTTCTCTGCTTCTCTAGTGCTGGATTGCTATGTTTTGTTTGCGAGATGGCTAATATGTTCTGTGCCTATGACTTGTGTCTTGTGAGTATGTGTCAGTGTTGCCCTAGTAGCCATGAGTTATTTTCTTGCATTGTTATTAGCTTGCTAAGTCATCTAATACTTACCTGTTTTTAATGATGACAAAAAGGGGAAGGGTTGTATGATAAATAAATGAATGAAGTTTCCTGAGTTGCCTTGATTGTTGAATGGCATGTGGTGGGACCTATGAGATCTTGCTATGTTATGTCGTGATCATTCAACAGTAGTAGAAGTTTCATAGCCTGATTTATCTAGGTTCATTATATTGTATTATGGAGACAAAGAATGTGATTCCTTCCATCTCGCACGTGCTGCTAAAGAATAATTGCAAAGAATTAGTCTGAATAATTAGGAAAAAAACCAGCTCAAGAGCAAATAAATGATACAATAAATCAGTCAATTTATCAATAATCACTAAATGAAGTATCACAAGAAGTTCTACTCCTAAACATATCAGTCTTTGCATACTAGTTTTCTTTTTTCTCTGGGGAGGTTGAGGGGGAGACTAAAAGTAGGGACTATGACCTAGGCAACGTCAATTAAGATCCATCAAACAGTGCATATCGATAAGATAATCATTGTCTCCACTAACATTTTGAGATCCTTAATAGATCAGAACAATAAGATAGCTCCCACAAAGTGTCACATACCTAAAGCACGTTATCCCCACATACACCAACAACTATTCACTTGATTCTTATCCATTCCATCGTACCTTCATTTTTTTCATCTCTTCTTATTTTAATGTGAAAAGAAGTGGGAATCAAACTCCTTCAACGAACCCCTTCGAGGTCTAAGGTAAAAATATGTATATGTGACCATCTTTAAGCATTAAGAAAAGGATTACTTTTCTAGGTAAAGCACAATAAATGAATTATTTTTCTAGGTAAAGCACCACATGAAATGCGCTTGCTAATTAAGTCTAGATTAATTTCCCACTATAAGAAAGAAGTAAAACTCTGAATTTGATAGTTTACAAATTTCCAGTATTCCTATCTGAAATCTGTTTTGAAATTTTTGCCAAACAGATTCAATAGGACATTGAAAACTATGCAAAAGTTGTTGACCTCCATATTAGTTAGGCCTATGAGGTATCTCTTACTTGATTATTGTTATTTGTCTTAATGCATCCTATTTTTACGAAATAAGTAAAAACACGTATTTGGTGGTCTTTCGAAGTTTTTGTACATGTAGTAGCAAATGAAATTTGTAGATTTCCTACTGAACCGATCAACATTTAGAAAATACTAAATTGCACACAGGAGTTTGTTCTGGTGTATACATTTTGAAAACAAAATTGGAGTAGGCTAACACCCCAATTATCAATACTTCTCGAATTAGAGCTCCAATTTCAAGGTAATTTCTTCAACGGAGAAGGGTCTAAATTAGCCTTCAAGTATTGAAAATGGTACAAATATACCCTCCTTCCACCTTTGGGCTCTAAAATGCCCTTCTCATCCACCTTTAGGTTCTAAAATACCCTTTGCATCCACCTTTGGGCCCTATTTTTCCCTTTTCCTTAACATATCCCTTATAAAAAATATTAGGATTTTCATTTAATATGTAAGAATATTTTATTTGTTGAAATTTTAATTAATCAAAACCTATTAACCCACAAACCCAATTCGGATACTGGATTTAGTTCCTCTACATTTCTCATCTCTCACTTTTTCCCAAGTTCATATTTAGATTAGACGGAAAAGGGCTAAAAATACCCATGGACTATCTGAAAAGGTTTAAAAATATCCCTTGTTCATCTATTTGGCTAAAAATACCCCTCAATCCACCTTTTTGGCCCATTTTTACCCTTAAAACTAACATCCCTTTTTTCTATTAATTTTTATTATTACATTATTTATTACGTGGCAACTCTCTATTGGACAAAATTAAAACCCCAACCCACCAAACTTTTCCCTCCTGCCCCGACCCAATTCCAATGCTCCATGACCCAAACCCATTTAAAAAAATTCATAAGCACACAAAATTATACATCTCTTTCACCTGAACTTGATCCCACTTTTTCCTTCTTATTCAAAGCTTAAAATTCAGGTATTTTGAAGGATAAAATTCTGGCTCAAACATACTCCAAGTTGATATACGTTTAGAGAGATCATGTGAAAATCTGCAACACAATACTGATAATAATGATCTCGAGAGATCGAAGAGAGACCAAATACATGTGATATCAATGTTCTGATTAATCACTACTAAATACATATGCCTCCATTCTTATCTGAGGTAGCCAAAGGTTTAGCAAGATCACTCCATGGACAACAAAGTATTATGGATGTGTGTTCTTTCAATTAGCTTACCATTTTAGCATTGATATCGACCCAATATGAACAAGTCCATCAACAGAACCAGCAGTAACATAACTGTCATCTACAACGATACAAGATCATCTCCAATTAGATGCAATTCGATTTGCATTTGCTGCGAAAGTGCCATAAATTTCTACCATCAACAAGACCGAAATGAATACTCTTATTGTAGTAGAAATCAGGACATTTTAGCCGAATTTTTAGCCTTGAAATTGCTGAATTTTAAGCTTTAAAGAAGAAAAAAATGGGATTATATTCAAGTGAAAGAGAGATGTATAATTTTGGGTGCTAATGAATTTTTTAAAATGGGTTTGGGTCATGGGGGCATTGGAATTGGGTTGGGGAAGGAGGGAAAAGTTTGGTGGGTTGGTGTTTTAATTTTGTCCAATAGAGAGGTTCCACGTAATAAATAATAAAAAAAATTAATAGAACAAAGGGATGTTAGTTTAAGGGTAAAAATGGGCCAAAAAGGTGGATTAAGGGGTATTTTTAGCCAAATAGATGAACAAGGGGTATTTTTAAACCTTTTCAGATAGTCCAGGGGTATTTTTAGCCATTTTTCGTAGATTAGAGACATAAGCCATAAATTTAAATTAATGAATGAGATATAGTAAATTAAAAATATGCCTTAACTATAATTAAAATAATTAAAATTATTTTTATATATTTACTTTCAAAATATTATTTTAATCTCACAATTGTAGTTGCACAAGATATCTTTCCTAAATATAAAAAACAAATCTTACTTGCCTTGAGTAAATTTTGTTCTGCATCATTTTTTATTTTTATTTTTTTGCTACTATTTTTTGAATCAAATTACTTTTAGCCTAATTTTGAATGCTGGAAAGGAATTCCAATGTTGGAAGAGAATCTCTCCCACTTTAAAAAAAAAATTACTCCTAGAATTTAGTATAACTTTTTTTCTGTATCGTAAATAATATAGCAATCAGAAATTTGAATATTTGACAAATTAAATAATAATATAATTAAAAATAAATTTAATAGCCAGAATTGTGGGATTGCCTTATATTTTAGAGCAAATATATAAAATATCTATTATTCTAATCATGATTAAGGCTTATCATTAATTGACTAAATCTCAATTATTAATTTAGAATTATGACATGTGTCTCATCTTAATAAGAACTTGAAAAAATGGAGAGATGAGAAATGGAGATGAGCCAAATCTGGGATTCGAATTGGGTTTGTGAGTTAATAGGTTTTGATTAATTAAAAATTCAACCAAGAAAATACTGTTACATATTAAATGAAAATCTTAATCATTTCTTCTAAAGAGTCTTTTAAGGAAAATGACAAAATAGAGCCCAAAGATGGATAAGAATGGTATTTAAGAGCCCAAAAATAGATGAGAAGAGTATTTAAGAGCCCAAAGGTAGATGAAAAGGGCATTTTAGAGCCCAAAAGTGGAACAAGCGTATATTTGTACCATTCAATACTTAAAGGGTATTTTAGGCCCTTCTCCGTTTCTTCAATGGAGATTTTGGACTAGGGACTTATTTTATTTGTTTTGCTGGGTCACAAACTTTAATCGGATGCAAGAGAATATTTTATCTTTCACAGTTTTGATTTGATTTATATATCCGTAATGATACCACGAGCGCTTTAGGGTATTCTCAAGATATGTTTTTTATATTGCTTGAGTTTTTGAGGATTGGATTAGTATTCCCTAGTGGGTTTGAAGACGGATGATAAAATTTATGGTCTGTGCTTTTGATGTTTGGTGGTGGAAGAATGATTTTGGTGGTGGTGATGGCATGAATTTGGTGGTGTGTTATAATAGCTGTGGTGATTGCTAAGATTTTTAATTGTGAAACAGTGGGGTGGTTATGTGGGGTGGGATGGGGTGTAATAATGGTAGTGAAGGAGAAGGAATCAGATGACATGGAAAATATATTTTTTCTTAGATCTGACAGTTTGTTGATGTGGTGCTGACATAACAATGATGTGGAGGCGAATGTATAACACCTCTCATCATCTGAGTGGTTATATATATCTTAGGGGGTGTTAAGGGTGTGTTTATTATCATATATATTATTAAAAGTTGAAAGCTCCAAAGTGAAAAATTGAATTTTCATTTTACCCCTATATAAAATTAAAATATTATAAAATATCTTATTAATTAATTAATTTTAATAATTAAATAGTAATCATATAATACCATACTAAATACTAAAAGCGTAGAAAGGTGTAAAGTTAAAAGTTGAAAAATTAATTTGAAAAATTAACTATGGTGAATGTATTCAAAACCTTTACATCTTCCAAAATTAATATTCAATTCACATACATGTATTATAAAAAAATTTGAAAAACTCTTCTTTTCTATTTTCTCAACCACTTAGTAATTAAAACTTTGATTCATGAACTGATTTTATTTCTATTCATATTTGTCATTACAGGGATGAACTGATTTTTTTTCTATGCCTATGCTCTGCGTGTTACTTCCTATTTTCTCTCCCAATATTTTCAGCATATTTATGTTCTTGTGTGTAATTAGCAGAAATTTTCCTTTTGCTTCTCCAATTGATTTGTACTCCTTTTTTCCCCAGAAATCGAATTTGATGCTTTTTCTTGCTTCTAAGAGCTTCTTTGGCCTAGCGATTGAAAAACTGCTTATTTTAAGAAGCACTATTATAAAACAGCTTTTCAGAAAAGTGTTTTTGAAAAAAACAGTTTGTGTTTGGCTAATAGCCTATTTGGCCAAGCTTATTTTTTGCCAAAAGTGTTTATTTTAAAAAATTAAGGTGTTTGGCCCAGCTTTTGGGAGCAAATAAGTGCTTCTGGAGAGTAGCAGAAGCTGTTTTTCAAAAGCTAAAAAAGTAGTTTCTCTTCAAAATTACTTTTTGAAAAGCACTTTTGATAAAAACAAATACACTTAAAAGCACTTTTAAAAAGCTTGGAAAAACACTAATTGCTGCTCAAAAGCGTTTTTAAATTTATTGGTCAAATATAATGTAACAACCCAGAATTCGATTCAACTTTTAAACTTAGGAACTCTGAAAATTTTGAAACTTCCAGGAATCACAAGTCAAGTCCACGAGCCGTGAGTAGAACCACGAGTCGTGGAAGTGACCCATGAATCCTGTTCTGCAGATCCCACCTCTGGTCTGAGAACCACGAGTGGAGTCTACGGGTCATGATTAGTTTCACGGGTCATGGAACCCACCCATGGAACTCAGATAGAGGGTAGTCAATTCCCCAGAAACCATGAGAGGTTTTTACGACCCGTGGAAGTTTCCACGAGTCATCCTATTAAACCGTAGAATCTGATCCCCAGCTTGAACTTTGGGCTAAGGAACCAGGATTCCAATCCACAAACCGTGGTTATTTCTGCAGTCCGTGGAAAGGAATGGTGGAACCTGAAGTAGAGATTTTTAACAGTTTTTCTATAATTAAATCCCAGGGGTATTTCTATAATTAAATCCCAGGGGTATTTCTATATTTACCTACCCTTTTAACTCTTAAGTGAGGTCATTTTGGCCACTTTTAGTAGGGTTTCTACTCCTATTAGCCTAAGTCTTTCATTATTCCTCATTCATCTACCAAAAGAGGAAAAGAACTCCTTCAAGCTCCAAGTCTCAAACTCTAAGTTCAAGCCTCCATTTCTTTTTATCTTAGATAAAGTAAGCTTCAATAAGGGATTCCCTTCTCCCTTATGCCCAAAACCCATTATTTTTACTTTGATTTATGAATTTTTGAAATTAGGGTTCTTACGCAAATTGGGAAAAACTTATGGGTTCATTTTTAAAGCTTCAATTCATGGTTTGTCATTACTTATTTATGATTTATTTGAGGTTCCTTAATTGATTTCAAAATCCCATGCATTATAGATGATTTCTAACATGATTCTATTGAATTGCATGAGTTCAAGTGAAAATTGGCATGTTTAGATAATATGGCCTTATGTATTTATGAAAGTGCATGCCTAATTCTTCAAGTTATGAATTTAAAAAGAAAAGTATGTTTTGAATTATGGCTATGCTAAGTTTTTAAGAATTTTGAAGTATGAATTGCATGACATTAGAAATGTCCCTATGTTTTATGAAGAGGTCGGGCATCTAGATATGTCTACGTAAGCTATGTTAATTGCATGGTATTAGATATACCCTTATGCTTTTCAAATAGATTTGACATTAGATATGTCACAAGTGCAAATTGAGCTATAAGTATATTTTGGGAGTAGTATTGAGCACCGAATTGGATTGACTTTAGTGTACCCCTTTGTATATCCCAGAACTATGTGCCATTGTAGGTTCTTTAAGTCTCCTCAGTGGGCATCAGACACCTTGATCACACTAGTTATGCCTTTATACCCTGGCAAGGTATATTGGGTCCTCTCGATGGGGCAGATATATCGGATTTCATGTAGCTCACATGGTCTATGTCGATTAGAGAACCTCCCACAGAAATAGTTTCATGTTTTTAAAATTTATTTGATTCTTGCTCAGATTTCAGACTTACTACTTATGATTATGTTTTCAACTTATGATATTTTCTTGAGTCATTTACATTACAATTTTATGGTTATAGCATGAAATCAGTTTTATAGCATATCTAGCATGTTTACTTCAGATTTTGCATATCTCACATACTCAGTACATCATATAGTACTGATGCATATCTTGTGCTACATCCTCTTGATGATGCATGTTGCGTCCTAATGCACACGCAAGTATACCCGATCGTGCAAGTAATATAGGATTGTAAGTCCAGATATCGTACCCACAGGGACTTGTCGATTAACTATTCACTAAATTAAACTGGTTCTAATTATTTATTCAAGCGTAAAAATCCAAAGTTGAATTTATTCTTAACTAATCTAGAAATAAAAAAGAAGAAGTTAACTAATGAACAATTAACCAACAAAGAGCAGATTTTCACATAATCAATGTGATAAAATCGATCTAGGACTATGGATCTTCTAACAATCATGTTTAATAAGAAATTTCATCGACTTGTTTGTTTATCTAGTTGTTGATTCCGGGGTTGATATTACAACTATGGTCTCTCGAGCCTCTAGTTGCCTATTCAAAATAGATCACAACTACGTCGTTGAGTGGGGATGTGACATCTTATTTTAAAAGCATTTATATTTCTTCCCGTATGAACCAAGCAAGGTGTTCTAGGTATATCTCTATCCTAGTCGCTAACCTACCCTTTACATTACAAAAAAGAGGTCTCGCTCCCTATATTCTTCGTTCTATCTCAATGATTCTTCTCTCGAGTTCACAAAGAGATTATAGATTTATTTTAATGGTCACGAAGCATTAAAATAGTAAGCACAAGAATATAAGAACAACTAATATGATGAAAAAATAATCAAATCAATTGTCTACTAAACAATCATGTAATTCACTACCACAATCCTAGAACGAGAATTTTAACTCCACATAGACATGGAGCAATTAGTACAATTCATCGAAAGAAAAACGTAAAATAAATAATAAAGGAGAAGAAAAGATGAAACCAATATTCTCTGGCCTCCACGGCGGCTCCTAGCTCTTCATAGGTCAAAAGTTGTGTAAAAATCATGATTTGAGATATATTTATAGAGTCGGAGGAAAATAACCCCTTTTCCTACTTGGATTCGGAGTAGGGAAAAAAAGCTAAAAATTTCTGGGTTAGGCTCTGGCGCGCCGCACCACCCATAGCGCCAACTTCAGTCTTCTAAAGTTTGGCGCCTAGGGTGACGTGCCACCGATGCACCAGCCTCACCCCTCAGTAGTTTGGGTGCTGGGGCGACACGCCACAACCCAGATTTTCTTACTTTGCTCTCTTTTTCTCCCGGAAAGTTGCTAACTCCTTTCGAATGCTTTTATGCTTCCATTTTAGCTCTCATGGGTTGTTTTTTCTCCATCTTCTTCCCTGCAAAGCATCTAATCACATATATTAGCTCACCACCATGAGAATGCAAATAATCATAAGTATATACATCATTTTTGCCCTCAAAACAAGGCTAAAACATGGGTAAATGAGGCAAGAGGGCGTACAAATACGCCCAAGATCACCACCCCACATTTAAACCTTTGTTCGTCCTCAAACAAATCACTACACACCCTATAATATTTCACATCTTAAGACACCAATTGAACATGTCTACTTAAACCCAAGTTAACTAGACAGTTTAATCATGACCCATAATCCACTCATCATGCATACATCAATCATTTTTTCACAGACCCTTCATTGAAACCACACAACCTCTAAAACTGACTCTTCATGAAAAATACGGCCAACATGATCATGTGTGAATATAGACATCATTAGTGCACCAAGTTTTCACCATTTTGTGCCCTCACATTTAAGAGAGATGCCCATTGCTCACATCATACATACATATTCAAATTGGGGCATATAGATAAGAAATTCGCTCACTCTCTCAAAGAAAGTTTCATGCATACAAGATATACCATAGGCTTTTCCTTAGTGTAATACTCTATTAACAAAGCATCAAAATTGTAGGATCAAAAGGACTTTTACAGGTTGTAATGTCGGCTAAGGGACGGGTAGGAACACTTAGGCCAATAGTGACTACTTTCCCTATGCACTTTAAGACACTTACTTTAAACTTTTTCACTCTTTTCCTTATATCACCTCAACTTCAACTTATGTTCATGTTTCCCTTCAAACTACCCCCTTTTCTTTTGGTTTAACGCCCTATCATTCATTCACTTATTGCTAGCAAGGAGATTTTTCTAAACTTTCTTTTTATTTGTTTTTCTGAAAATTTATCTTTTTGATTTTTACTTTCCTTACCAACAACATATAAGTTATTTTTCACAAGGGCTACACATATAATTCTTATTCTTACCACAACAACCTCCCTCTATATTTTTACCTTTTCTCTTTTATTCCCTTCTTCTTTAAGTCTTTCAACTACAAAGTGCATTAGGGACTCTTTGGATCAAATTAATACAGGGTAATCAAATAAAGCGGATAGGCTAAACATACGGCTAGTCAAAGAAATAGTCTTAAGGCTCAATGGGGCTTAACTAAGAATAATACAAAGGATGGCACAAACAATAGTCAAAAAGAAGTGGCTTACAAAGAAATGTCTTGATCATATACCACAAGTCAATACTATGTTTCATTTCATATACACACGGGGCAAGTTCTAGATATCAAGATATGCAAGAAATACAACAAACACTCACCACACATGGCACAATGGTTCAAAAATGGCTTCCTTAGACTTCAAATTCACAACACAATCAAATTGAATGAGTTAACATTATTAATCCCATCTTTAGATTTTATGAGTCAAGTTAAAGAGCCTATGTGTCTCTAAATGAAGTTTCCAACTTTTTATGCTTATTTTGAGTGAATTACTCATGACGTCTAGTGTATACTTAGGTGAAGTACCTAGCATTCAAAAGGCTATGGTTTCTAATCTTTCTTCTTCCTATGACTAATTTTCCCTCAAGACGGTCGTCATCCATCCATCGTCGAGAAAATTTCTCTATCTATGACTAAAAAAATTAAAAACTACTCCTAAAAAATAAAAACTACCCGGTTCAAAGGGCATCCCCTCGGAAAAGAACCAAAAAGAAAAACCAAGGGGTGAATGAGATATGCCTAAAAAAAAACTAAAAAATCTTTTTGTATTTTTTTTAAAAATAAAATAAATTCCTATGGCATACTCACCCTTAAACTCATAAATATTGGAAGAATTCCCACCCCACACTTAAAATCATGATTTGTCCCCAAAGCAATTTATAGAAAAAGAAGAAGAAGAAGAAGAAGAAGAAGAAGAAGGGTAAGAAATACTCCATGAGGCCCTCTAGGGCCTAGCTAAAAACATGTTTCTTCAATTTTGATCAAGGGGGCGAATGACCCCACAATTCGCTTAAACCATGCTTCTTAGCTTTCAAATTTGGGTACTCAGACTTCCTCAAACCTGCAAAATAAACAAACAAAAATGTGACACTATAAAAAAATAAAAAGTTACACCACTACTTGGATTGCCTCCAAACAAGCGCCTGATTTAACGTCGCGGAACGACTCCATCACTACACCACTTTTCTTTCCACTTAGAACCTATGAATTGCACCCCTAACTTTGCATCAAACTTTCTGTCCTCTTAAGGGGCAGTGGTATAAAGATGAAAGAACCAAGTAAATGATGTCGCATCTTGCACTTCTTGGCCCTTAAGTGAGGAATGTCATTTTATCTTTTTGGAGTGGCAAACTTTAGAATGTAAGGGCCTTGTTCCTCATCTACACACTTCTTCACCAGTTCATATGACTCAATTTCCATGTCGTCATCTAAACACAAGGTAGAAAAATGAGTAGAATGATGTCCAACGGTACCTAATCTCAAACTTGCATTATTTTTGACAAGCTCACTTTTATACTCCCTCTCAATGTCACCCTCAATCAAAGAATGATAGTTGAATGGATGTAATTCTTCTTTATGCTCCACTAGTTGACCAGTATCCACAATAATTGGTGATTGGGCATCAGACGCCTCAATTTTTTTCTTCAACTGATCCTCCAAGTCATGAATGTCTGAGCCAAATTGTTCTATCTCTTGTCTGAGCTCAACTCTACCTTCTATCAACTGTGTAGTCATGAATGTAAGATTATCACGGAGAAACTCATGAAATTTAACTTTTTCCTCTTGTTCCCTTAGCCAAGATTGGCTCACTATGTCTGCTTCCTCACAGCTTTCTCCTAGTAGGGACTCACTTTCTTGTTCTACTAGGGGTTCATCTTGGGTACACCACTCGCCCGGAGTTGGAAAATTTTGACAAATACTCTCCAGGTGGGGTCCTCCACAAAAACGACAAGAATCATCATCCTTCAACCACCATCTATCTCAGGCTGACATATCAAGAAGAGTGATAAAAAATGTAAAAGAAAGTAAAAAAGATAACTATGTAAATATATATATATATATATGTACAACATAAATAAATAACTTGAAAAAGTCTAATCTAGATAAATAATTAACTTCTAAGTCCCCGACAATGGCTCCATAAACTTATTTTGTCCTAACGCACAAGCAAGTGTACGCGGTCGTACAAGTAATATAGGATTGTAAGTCCATATATCGTACTCACAGGGATTTGTTGATTAACTATTCACTAAATTAAACTGGTTCTAATTATTTGTTCAAGCGTAAAAATTCAAAGGTGAATTTATTCTTAACTAACCTAGAAATAAAAAAGAAGAAGTTAACTAATGAACAATTAACCAACAAAGAGCATATTTTCACATAATCAATGTGATAAAATCGATCTAGGACAATGGATCTGCTAACAATCATGTTTAATAAACAATTTCATCGACTTCTTTGTTTATCTAGTTGTTGATTTCGGGGTTGATATTACAACTATGGTCTCTCGAGCCTCTAGTTGCCTATTCAAAATAGCATCACAACGAAATCGTTGAGCGGGGATGTGACATCTTATTTTAAAATCATTTATATTTATTCTCGTATGAACCAAGCAAGGCGTTCTAGGTATATCTCTATCCTAGTTTCTAACCTACCCTTTACGTTACAAAAGAGAGGTCTCGCTCCCTATATTCTTCATTCTATCTCAATTATTCCTCTCTTGAGTTCACAAAGAGATTATAGATTTATTTTAATGGTCGCGAAGCATTAAAATAGTAAGAACAAGAATATAAGAACAACTAATATGATGAAAAAATAATCAAATCAATTGTCTACTAAACAATCATGTAATTAGCTACCACAATCTTAGAATGAGAAGTTTAACTCCACATAGACATGGAGCAATTACAATAATTCATCCAAAGAAAAATGTAAAATAAATAATAAAGGAGAAGAAAAGATGAAACCAATATTCTCCGGCCTCCACGGCGGCTCCTAGCTCTTCGTAGGTCAAAACTTGTGTAAAAATCGTGATTTGAGATGTATTTATAGAGTAGGAGGAAAATAACTCCTTTTCCTACTTGGATTTGGAGTAGAAAAAAAAGCTAAAAATTTCTGGGTTAGGCTCTGGCGCGTCGCGCCACCCAAAGTGCCAACTTCAGTCTTCTGAAGTTTGGGGCCTGGGGCGATGCACCACCAATGCGCCAGCCTCACCCCTCAGTAATTTGGGGGCTGGGGCGATGCACCACAGCCCAGATTTTCTTACTATGCTCTCTTTTTCTCCCGGAACGTTGCTAACTCCTTTCCAATGCTTTTATTCTCCCATTTTAGCTCTCAGGGGTTGTTATTTCTCCATATTCTTCCCTGCAAAGCATCTAATCACATATATTAGCTCACCACCATGAAAATGCAAATAATCATAAGGATATACATCATTTTTGCCCTCAAAACAAGGCTAAAACATGGGTAAATGAGGCAAGCGGGTGTACAAATACGCCGAAGATCAATGCAGATTTAGGTTTGGGTCCTCAGATTCGTGGCTAGAGATTAGCAGGTGTCCCAACTTCGATTGGTGAGTCCTCACACTTCGAGGACTAGTATAAGTTGTTTATCTTTATGGTTTCTGCTTAGTGCTGGGAGTTAGCTGGGGTCCTGTCCCAACAACTCATTATTCTGTTTAGAGACTTTTAGACATATTAGAGATTCTGTATTTGGGTTTCAAATTATGTTATGTTATGTTTTGAGTTGTTGATGACTCACTCTATCTATCTCTTCAGTTTGATGATTCCATTAAGTTTATATGTGTTTATTTAAGTCATGCTTTAGCCAAAGGTTAACTTGGAGCACCTGTGGTCCCAAGTACCATGTTACGCCTAGGGGGTAGCCTCAGGGTGTGAAAAACTTGGTATTAGAGCATCAGGTTCAATAATCCTAGGGTGTCTAAAAGATGCATCAAGTAGAGTCTCTTTCATGTATGTGAAGCGTGCCACACTTATGAGAGAGAATCTATGAGGTGTCTTAGGAAAAACTTTACTTTTTTCATGTTCACTATCATGTGATAGAGTTTAACTCTATTACCCTCTAATCCGTTCTTTATGCATTTCAGATTATGCATCCTCACCGTGCCATGCCTCGCTGAGCCGCTCAAAATGTTGACCCTTTGATTCCAGACCCCAAGGTCACAAATGCAGAGTTCAGAAATGTCATTCATATGCTAGCTCAGACTATGGCTGCTCAGGCCAATCAGCAGGCTCCTTTCCTCGTCCACCCTCAAGGTGGAATAGCAGCCCGAGCTCGAGATTTCATTCGCATAAACCCACCTGAGTTCTGGGGTTCGAAAGTTGGTGAGGATCTAAAAAATTTCTTGGATGAGGTAAAGAAGATCTTTGGTGTGATGCAAGTGGGTGGTGTTGATGGTATTGAGCTAGCTTCCTATCCACTCAAGGACGTGGCTCATATTTGGTTCACTCAATGGAAATATTATAGGGCTAGGGATGTGGTCCCTATGACTTGAGAATGCTTTGAGAGGGCTTTTCTTGATCGGTTCTTCCCGAGGGAGTTGAGGCAAGCTAAGGTCGAAGAGTTCGTGAATTTGAGGCAAGGTTCTATGTCGGTTTAGGAGTACAGATTGAAGTTCACCCAGCTTTCTAGGTATGCTCCTTCCATGGTGGCTGACCCGTGGGATGAGATGAGTAACTATGTTTACGGAGTGTCAGATTTGGTAAAGAAAGAGTGTAGGTCCGTGATGCTTTTGGGTGACATGGATATTTCTCGACTTATGACTAATGCCCATCAGATTGAAGGAGACAAGTTGAGGGATATGGAAAGGGAGAACAAGAGGGTTAGATCGGAGAATTCAGGTTTTGGCCATCAGAAGTCCAGAGGCGAACATTGCTCTTCGTTTTAGAAGAAATCATCAGGTCCCGTTCATTCTTCAGC
Organism: Jaltomata sinuosa; assembly: GCA_003996215.1. NCBI lineage: Eukaryota > Viridiplantae > Streptophyta > Magnoliopsida > Solanales > Solanaceae > Jaltomata > Jaltomata sinuosa. Next base: position 206,101 of record QJPP01000367.1, on the reverse strand, counting down.
TAGTGTTCCTACCCAGGACCCAAGGCCTTGACATGATCAGACTGGTAGAGTATCTGGTTCCTATTCACAGGGTAGTGTTGCAAAGGGGACTCCTTACTCTTCTTGCAACAAATGTGGTATAAGTCACCCTGGTGAGTGTCTAGCTGGTAGGGTGGGGTGCTTTGGGTGTGGACAGGTTAGACACAGGATTAAGGATTGCCCTTCAGCTAAGAAGGGTCAGGGAGGTAGTAGGACTCAGTCTGCTCCAGTAGCCCCAGGAGGTCGACCGGCCCAGCAAGGCACTACTTCTAGTTTTGATGGTTAGCGTCAGAACTGCCTTTATGCCATGTCCTCTCGCCAGGACCAGGAGAGTTCATCGAACATCATTACTGGTATGTTCAAAGACTTCTCTCTCGATGTGTATGCTTTATTTTACCCTGGTGCCTCCTTATCTTTTGTGACCCCTTATGTGGCTTGCAAGTTTGAGATTAGTCCTTATCAGCTCTTAGAGCCCTTTTGTGTTTCTACTCCTGTTAGTGAGTCTGTCCTAGCCAAAATAATCTACCAAAACGGCCCTATCTCAGTCCTTCATAGACTCACTTCAGCAGATCTAGTAAAGTTGGAGATGACTGATTTTGATGTTATTCTTGATATGGATTCATTGTATGCATGTTATTCCTCGATTGATTGTTGTACTCTAGTTGTTGGTTTCAAGTTTCCGAATGAACCTATCTTAGAGTGGCAAGGTAGTCCTCCATCCTTGAAAGGTCATTTCATATCTTATCTTAAGGCTAGGAAGATAATTTCTAAAGGTTATGTTTATCATATAGTTTGGGTTATCGACATGTAGTCCGAAACACCACCTCTCCAGTCAGTTCCTGTTGTGAGTGAGTTTTTAGAAGTGTTTCCCGAGGATTTTACCAGTGTCCCTCCCGAGCGGGAGATCGACTTTGGAATAAATCTTCTTCCAGATATACATTCTATCTCTATTCCTCCCTATATAATGGCTCCAGCAGAACTTAAGGAATTGAAAGATCAGTTGAAAGATCTCCTTGATAAGGGCTTTATTCGACCCAACATCTCTCTATGGGGTGATCTAGTTCTATTCATGTGAAAGAAAGATGGTTCCCTTAGAATGTGTATCGACTACTGTTAGTTGAACAAGGTCACCATCAAGAATAAGTATCCCATTTCTAGGATTGATGACTTGTTTGATCAGCTTCAGGGTTCCAGTTTCTTCTCTAAGATCGACCTTAGATCTGGTTATCATCAGCTTCGTGTTAGAGAGTGTGTCATTCTGAAGATAGCCTTCAGAACTCGATATGGTCATTATGAATTTGTGGTTATGTCTTTTGGATTAACGAATGCTCCTGCAGCCTTTATGGATTTGATAAACCGTGTGTTCAAACAGTATTTGAATATTTTTATGATTGTTTTCATTGATGATATTCTTATCTATTCTTGGAGTGAGGAGGAGCATCCAGACCATTTGAGAGTTGTGTTGCAAACTCTGAAGGATCGATAGTTATTTGATAAGTTTAGCAAATGTGAGTTTTAGATGTAGTTTGTTGCTTTTGTGGGTCATATTATGACTAGAGATGGTATTCGGGTTGATTCTCAAAGGATTGAGGATGTAAAGAACTGGCCTAGACCCACTTCCCTATCTAATATAAGAAGCTTTTTGGGTTTGGCTGGCTGCTACAGGAGATTTGTGGAAGGGTTTTCTTCCATTGCTGCCCCATTGACTTGGTTGACTAAGAAGAAGGTTAAATTTTAGTGGTCTAATCTATATGAGAAGAACTTTCAGGAATTGAATACTAGGTTGACCGCAGCTCCAGTGTTGGCTCTACCTGAGGGCTTAGATGACTTTGCACTGTATTGTGATGCTTCTAGGATTGGTTTGGGGTATGTTTTGATGCAACGTGGCAAGGTGATTGCTTATGCTTCTAGAAAGCTTAAGATTCATGAGAAGAACTACCCTACTCATGATCTTGATTTAGAGGCCATGGTTTTTGCTTTGAAGATTTTGGAGACACTACTTGTATGGGGTTCATGTGAATGTATTCATTGATCATAAGAGCCTTCAGTATGTGTTCACTCAAAAGGAATTGAATCTTTGTCAAAGGAGATGGCTTGAGCTTCTTAAGGATTATGATATGAGTGTGCTTTACCATACGGGTAAGGCCAATATCGTAGCGGATGCACTTAGTAGGTTGTCTATGGGTAGTGTGTCTTCGGTTGAGGACGAAAAGAATTAATTGGAAAAGGATGTTCATCGACTTGATCAATTAGGAGTTTGCCTTATGGATTCGACAGAAGGTGGTATTATTGTTCAGAATGGTTCTGAATCTTCCTTGGTAGCTGAAGTGAAAGAAAAGCAATCATGTGATCCTACTTTGCACCATCTGAAGGGTGCAGTCCATCAGCAAAGGGCAGAGATTTTCTCCCAAGGGGGAGATGGTGTGCTTTGATATCAGGGTCGATTGTGTATTCCTGACATAGATGGGTTGAGACAACGGATTTTGACAGAGGCTCATAGCTCTAGTTACTCTATTCACCCCGGTGCCACCACGATATACCGTGACCTACGGGAAGTCTATTAGTGGAATGGCATGTAGAGGGACATAGCAGGTTTTGTGTCTAAGTGTCCCAACTGTCAACAAGTGAAGGTAGAGTATCAACGACCGGGTGGTATAACTCAGGATATTGATCTTCCTACTTGAAAATGGGAAGCGATCAAAATTTATTTCATTACTGGTTTGCGTCGTACTCGAAGGCAACATGATTCTATTTGGGTGATTGTCTACCGAATGACTAGGTTATATCACTTCTTGGTTGTTAAGACTACAGATTCAACAGAGGATTATGCCAGACTCTACATTCGGGAGATATTTTGATTGCATGGTGTTCCATTATCTATCATTTCAGATAGGGGTACTCAGTTTACATCCCAGTTTTGGAGGTCGTTTCAGAAAGGTCTTGGTACTCAAGTAAAGCTTGGCACAGTTTTCACCCACAGATGGATGGACAGGCAGAGCGTATTATTCAGACCTTGGAGGATATGTTTAGAGCTTGTGTGATTGATTTCAAAAGTAATTGGATGATCACTTACCTCTTATCGAGTTAGCCTACAACAACAACTTTTATTCTAGCATCCAGATGGTTCCTTATGAGACATTTTATGGGTGGAGGTGTAGATCTCCTATTGATTGGTTTGAGGTAGGTGAGGTAGCTCTGATTGGTCTAGATTCAGTTTATGAGACTATGGAGAAGGTTTAGATCATTAGGGAGAGGTTAAAGACCGCTCAGAGTCAACAGAAATCATATGCAGATGTGAGGAGAAGGGAGTTGGTGTCACGCCCCGAAGCTACCCCCTAGGTGTAACACGGGATGCAAGGCACGAGTGCCCTAGACTAACCCTTGGTCATAGAATACTCAGTCATTCATTAGAAAGCGTAGCGGAATCCTAGATAGAATATTAGGAAACCCAAATTCATAAATGATAACTCAATACGAAACATAGTTTTTTTAAAAAGAGTGACTCGATTACTGGCAATGTCTGAAAAGCCTCTACACATGACATAAGTAGTTTCTAGGACAAGACCCTAGCTCACTCAAGGTACGGAAGTAAATAACCAAAATTAGTTAGAATCATAATTATCCCTCGAACAATGAGGACTCACCAATAATGACTGGAAATGGCCTGCAGTCTCTAGCCATATGCTTGAGGGACGGAACCTAAATCTGCATCATCAAGAGGATGCAACACAAGGTATACGTCAGTACTATAGGATGTACCGAGTATGTGAGATATGCATGATTATGATAAAAACATACTTAAAACATGCTTAAAATGAGCTCTTTCAAAATAAGAGATAGCATAAGAATTTATCAAGATGTAAGACATAAACATAAAGTAAAGTCAAGATTCAAAGTAAGGTATCATATAAATTTATAACTTGAAAATAATCATGTGGGAGTTTCTCTTAACCGACATAAACCATGTTGAGCTACATGGAGTCTAGTGTCATGTACCCACACTGAAAAAGGTTATCCTAATTGGCCAAGGTTAGAACCATGTGATAAGGATCCTTTCATAATCCTCGGAGGGCAACCTACAGTGGTAAAGTAGTTTTGGACTGGGGTTATTTAGAACACTCATCGCTCGGTGCTAAATACTACTCCCAAAACATATAACATAAGTCTCACATACATGTGACATATCTAGATGTCAAGCTTGTTCATAAACATGTTCATCACCTGGATCTTCATACTACTCACGAATCGTGGTTTAGAAAATGATCCATGAGCATTGATGGTACATCGGGTGTCTTGCATTGCATGATAGTTCAGAGCTTGAAAATTTGCATGGCACTAGTTCAATTTCAAAATAACATATAAGTTCATAAAACATAGGAACTAAGCATGCACTTGCTTGAAATTCATGAAAACATACTATAAAATACCCAATTTACTTGAATTAATTTATGCATGTAGAATTTGCCATAATTAGCCTTTAATTTGAAACAGGAGTTCATATGTAAAAAACCATGCAAAATCATGCAATTTAGTAGTAATTTCATAATAAAATCATGAGAAGACAATTTATAGCAAAACTCATAAGAATTGGGTAAGAACCCTAATTTGAAAGTTCATGAAATCAAAATAAAAATTAGGGGTTTTGGGCACAAGGGTGAATGGAACCCATTGTTGAATACCCACATACCTTGATTGAAGCTAACGCACTTGAAATTGAAAAGAAAAGGAGACTTGAACTTGGAGATTTAAACTTGGAGCTTGAAGAGGTTCTTTTCCCTTTTTGGAAGATGAATAAGGTAATGAGAAGGGACTTAGGTTAATAGGTGTAGAAACCCTACTAAAAGTGGCCGAAACGACCTCACTTAGGAGTTAAAAGGGTGGATAATTATAAAAATACCCCTCGGATTTAATTAAGAAAAGCTTATAAAAAGGGTTGGCTACAGGAATCACGGGTCAGTTTCATGGGTCGTAGTTTGAACCATGACTCATGGTTCCTGGACAACTGATCGAACTACATAAGACATTCCATGAGTCAACAGGATGGACCCGTAATTCAAACTATGGTCTGTAGTCTCGACTCGTGGTTCCTGGGAATCAGTCAGTCCTCAGGTCTGTTCCCACGAATTGATAGGGCGAGTTGTAAACTAAACTACGGTCTATAGAACCAACTCATGGCTCTCAGACCAAAGACTGATTTTGGAAGACTTAAATCACGGCTCCACTCCACGACTCATAGTTCAAACCACGGTCCGTGGTTTGGACCTGTCATTTCTAGAAAGTTCAGAATTTTTAGATTTCTTAAGTTCAAAAGCTAGATCGAATTTCGAGGTTTTACAATATCTCCCGCTTGTAATCATTCGTCCTAGAATGAATACTAAGCAAGGAAACTTGGAGAGAAAATAGCCCAACCAACAACAAAACATGAAAAATAAGGAATAACCATGCAAATTAAGCTTGCAACGTAAAACACGACTGAACTAACTTTCGAAGACTCGCATGCATGCTAAGATCATGAGGGAAACTCATGGAATAGAGTAGGATAGGTGTACTAATGAGGAAACTACTACCTCAAGAAGAAACTGGATCAGAAGGAAAGAGATTAGGGTACTTGGCTTTCATGGCTGCTTCTGCTTCCCAAGTAGCTCACTCAACAAGCTGATTCCTCCAAAGAACTTTTACCGAAGCGACTTCTTTGTTTCTCAACCTCCAAATTTTATGATCAAGGATCTCCACAGGAACCTCCTCATAAGTGAGACTATCCTTCACACCCACATCCTCCAAAGGAACAATCAAGGTCGGATCACCAACACACTTCTTCAACAAGGAAATATGGAAAACCGGATGAACCGCTTCTAAATCTGATGGCAAATCCAACTCATAAGCAACGCTACCAATCCGTCTCAGAATCCAATAAGGACCTACAAAATGGAGACTGAGCTTCCCTTTCTTGACAAATCTCATCACACCCTTCATGGGTGACACCGTCAGAAAAACCCAATGATCAACCTCAAATTCCAATTCCCTTCTCCTCACATCCGCATATGATTTCTGTCAACTTTGAGCGGTCTTCAACCTTCCCCTAATAAGTTGAACCTTCTCCATAGTCTCATGAATCGAATCTGGACCAATCAAGGCTGCCTCACCTACCTCAATCCAACAAATAGGAGTCCTACACCTTCGACCATAAAGTGCCTCATAAGGAGCCATCTGGATGCTAGAATGAAAGTTGTTGTTGTAGGCAAACTCGATAAGAGGTAAGTGATCATCACAATTGCCTTTAAAATCAATCACACAAGCCCTCAACATATCCTCCAAAGTCTGAATAGTACGCTCTGCCTGGCCATCCGTCTGAGGGTGAAAAGTTATGCTAAGCTTCACCTGAGTACCAAGATCTCTCTGAAATGATCTCTAAAATTGGGAGGTAAACTGAGTACCTCTATTTGAAATGATGGACAATGGGACACCATGCAACCTGACAATCTCCCGAATGTAGAGTCTGGCATAATCATCTGCTGAATCAGTAGTCTTAATGGCCAAGAAGTGGGATGACTTAGTCATCCGATCGATGATCACCCAAATAGAATCATGTTGCCTTCCAGTACGAGGCAACCCCGTGATAAAGTCCATATTGATAGCTTCCCCCTTCCAAGTAGGAAGGCCAATATCTTGAATCATACCACCCGGTCACTAGTGCTCTACCTTTACTTGCTGACAATTGGGAAATTTAGCCACAAAACCAGCTATGTCCCTCTTCATACAATTCCACCAATAGACTTCCCGTAGGTCACGGTACATCTTAGTAGCACTAGGGTGAATAGAATATCTGGAACTATGAGCCTCGGTCAAAATTTGCTGTCTCAACCCATCTACATCTGACACACATAATCGACCCTGATAACGAAGCACACCATCTCTCCCTTGGGAGAAAACCTTAACTCCTTGCTGATGGACTGCACCCTTTAGCTGAAGCAAAATAGGATCACTATCTTGCTTTGCCTTCACTTCAACTACCAAATATGATTCAAAACCATTCTGAACAATAACACCACCTTCTGTCGAGTCCATAAGGTGAACTCCCAACCAAGCAAGCCTATGAACCTCCTTAAACAATTCCTTCGTTCCATCTTCAACTGAAGACACACTACCCATGGACAATCTACTAAGTTCATCCTCTATAGCATTTGCCTTACTCGGATGGTAAAAGACGCTCATGTCATAATCCTTAAGAAGCTCAAGCCACCTCCTTTGACGCAGATTCAATTTCTTTTGAGTGAACACATACTGAAGACTCTTATGATCGGTGAAAACATCCACATGCACACTATACAAGTAATGTCTCCAAATCTTCAAAGCAAAAACCACGGCTGCTAACTCAAGATTATGAGAAGGGTAGTTCTTCTCATGAATCTTAAGCTGTCTAGAGGTATAAGCAATCACTTTACCACGCTGCATTAAAACATAACCCAAACCAATTTTAGAAGCATCACAATACACAATAAAGTCATCTAGGCCATCGGGTAGAGACACCATTGGATTTATGGTCAACGTAGTCTTCAATTCCTGAAAGTTCTTCTCTCATAGATCGGACCACTAAAATCTAACCTTCTTCTGAGTCAACTGAGTCAATGGGGCAACAATGGAAGAAAACCCTTCCACAAACCTCTTGTAGTAACCAGCCAAACCTAAAAAGCTCTTAATATCGGCTGGGGAAGTGGGTCTAGGACAGTTCTTTACTGCCTCAATCTTTTGAGAATCAACTCGAATACCATCTCTAGTCACTATATGACCCAGAAAAACAACAGATTGCATCCAAAACTCACACTTGCTGAACTTAGCAAACAACTGTCGATCCTTGAGAGTTTGCAACACAACTCTCAAATAGTGTGCATGCTCCTCCTCACTCCGAGAGTAGATAAGGATATCATCAACGAAAATATTAACAAACATATCCAAATACTATTTGAACACACGGTTCATCAAATCCATAAAGGCTGCAGGAGCATTCGTTAGAACAAAAGACATAACAACAAATTCATAATGACCATACCGAGTCCTGAAGGTTGTCTTCAGAATATCACACTCTCGAACACGAAGCTGATGATAACTGGATCTAAGGTTGATCTTGGAGAAGAAACTAGAACCCTGAAGTTGATCGAACAAGTCATCAATCCTAGGAATGGGATACTTATTCTTAATTATGACCTTGTTCAACTGACGGTAGTCAATACACATCCTAAGGGAACCATCTTTTTTTTGTACAAACAAAACTGGGGCACCCCATAGGGAAATGCTAGGCCTGATGAAACCCTTATCAAGAAGTTCCTTCAACTGATTCTTTAACTCCTTAAGTTCCGCGGGAGCCGTTCTATAAGGAGGGATAGAGATGGGATTCATATTTGGAAGAAGATCTATCCCAAAATTGATCTCTCGCTCGGGAGGGACTCTGGGTAAATCTTCGAGAAACACTTCTGGGAACTTATTCACAATAGGGACAGACTAAAGGGATGGGGTTTTGGACTCCGTGTCCACAACCCAAACTATATGATAAATATAACACTTAGAAATCATCTTCCTAGCCTTAAGATAAGATATTAAATGACTTTTCGAGGATGGGGGACTGCCTTGCCATTCTAAGACGTGTTCATTTGGAAACTTGAAACTGAAAACCCGAGTACGACAATCAACCAAAGCATAACAAGCATACAACCTATCCATACCAAGAATAACATTAAAATCATTCATCTCCAACTCTACTAAATCTGGAAAAGTGACTCTGTGAAGGACTGAGATAGGGCAATTTTGATAGATTCTTTTAGGTAGGACTGACTCCCCAACAGGAGTAGAAACATAAAAGGGTTCTAAAAGCAATTTAGGACAAATTTCACACTTGCATGCTATATAAGGGGTCACAAAAGATAAGGAGGCACTGAGGTCTAATAAAGCATACACATCAAGAGAGAAGACTTTCAACATATCAGTGACAACATTCAGTGAACTCTCTTAGTCCTGATGAGAGGACATAGCATAAAGATGGTTCTGGCGCTAACTACCAGTACTAAAAGTAGTGCCTTGCTGGGTTGGTCGACCTCCTAGGGCTGCTAGAGCAGACAGAGCCCTAATACCTCCCTTCCCCTTCTTAGCCAAAGGGCAATCTCTAATCATGTGCCCAGCCTGTCCACATTTAAAGCATGCACATATGCCCAAATGACACTCCCCCAGGTGATTCTTCCCACACTTGCTGCAAATAGGATGGGTAGATCCCTTAGAAACACTCTCCTGAGACTGCGAATAGGAACCAGATCCTCTACTAGTCTGGTCATGACAAGGCCTAAAGGCCTGGGTAGAAGCACTAGCAGAAGAATGAATAGGTCCTAATGACTTCTTCTGAAATGAGGAACGATGTCCCCCACCAGACCTCTGATGGCCAAAACCTGAACCCTTGGATCTAACTTTTTTGTTCTCTGTAGCTATCCCACTAAGCTTGTCACCCTCGATCTGGTGAGCATGAGTCATAAGTCTGGAGATACTCATGTCACTCAACAGCATAGCAGATCTACACTCTTTTTTCACCAAGTCTGTGACTCCATATATATACTTGCTCATATGATCCTGTGGGTCAGCCACCATAGTAGGAGCGTATCTAAAGAGCTGAGTGAACCTCAAACTGTACTCTAAAATTGTCATGGATCTCTGCCTCAAGTTCACAAACTCCTCGGCCTTCGCTTGCCTTAACTCCCTCGGAAAGACCCGGTCGAGGAAGGCCCTTTTGAAACACTCCCAAGTCATAGGGACCTCATCCCTAGCTCTAGCTTTCTTCTATTGCGTGAACCAGATATGAGCTACATCTATGAGTTGATAGGATGCTAACTCAACACTATCAACCCCAGCCACTTGCATAACATCAAAGATTTTCTTCACCTCATCAACAAAGTTTAGTGAATCTTCATTCACTTTCGAACCCCAGAACTCTGGTGGGTTCATACGGATAAAGTCACGACCTTGGGCTGCTACCCCACCTTGAGGATGGATGGGGATAGGAGCCGATTGGTTAGCCTGAGCAGCCAAGGTCTAGGTTAGCATATGGATGGCATTCTTGAATTCCTTATTCATGACCTCGGGGGTCGAAACTTTAAGAGCAGCATTCCGAGCGGATTGGTGAGGCATAGCACGTTGAGGCATAATTTGAAATGTACAAGGAGAGTATTAGAGGAGTATTAGAGTTAAACTCTAATGCACGATGTGATCATGAAAGAAGTGAGGTTTTTCTAAGACATCTCATAGCTTTCCTCTCATAAGTGTGGCGCGCTTCACACCCATGAAAGAGATTCTACTCGATGTGGCTTTAAGATATCCTAGGACTCTTAAACTTGAGGCTCTGATACCATGTTTGTCATGCATCGAGGCTACCCCCTAGGCGTAATATGAGATCTTGGGAACGAGTGCCCTAGACTAACCCTTGGTCATAGCATACTCATTCATTCATAAGAAAGCATAGCGGAAGCATATATAGAATATTAGGCAATCCAAATCCATAAATGATAAGTCAATATGAAACAATAGTTTTTTTAAAAAGAGTGACTCGATTACTGACTATGTCTGGAAAGTCTCTACACATAACATAAGGAGTTGCTAGGACAAGATCCTAGCACACTCAAGGTACAAAAGTAAATAAACAAAACTAGCAAGAATCATAATTAGCTCTCGAACAATTAGGACTCACCAACACTGAGTGGAAACGGCCTGCGGTCTCTAGCCATGTGCCTGAGAGAGGGAACCTGAATCTGCATCATCAAGAGAATGCAGTGCAAGGTATGCGTCAGTACTATATGATGTACCGAGTATGTGAGATATGCATGATCAAGATAAAAACATGCTTAAAACATGCTTAACATGAGCTCTTTCAAAATAAGAGATAGCATAAGAATTTATCAAGATGTAAGACATCAACATGAAGTAAAGTCAAGATTCAAAGTAAGGTATCATATAAATTTATAACTTGAAAATAATCATATGGGAGTTTCTCTTAACCGACATAAATCATGTTGAGCTACATGGAGTCCAGTGTCATGCACCTACACTGCAAAAGGTTGTCCTAACCAGCCAAGGTTAGAACCATGTGATAAGAATTCTTTCATAAGCCACAGAGGGCAACTTACGGTGGCAACGTAATATTGGACTAGGTTTATCTAGAACCCTCATCGCTCGGCACTAAATACTACTCCCAAAACATATAACATAAGGCTCACACACATGTGACATATCAAGATGTCAAGCTTTTTCATAAACATGTTCATAACCTGGATCTTCATACTACTCACGAATCGTGGTTTAGAAAATGATTCATGATCATTGATGGTACATTGGGTGTCTTGCATTGCATGATAGTTCATATCTTGGAAACTTTCATGGCACTAGTTCAATTTCATGATAAAATATACTTTCATAAAACATAGGAACTAAGCATGCACTTGCTTGAAATTCATGAAAACATACTATAAAATACCTAATTTACTTGAATTAATTTATGCATGTAGAATTTGCCATAATTAGCCTTTAATTTGAAATAGGAGTTCATATGTAAAAACCCATACAATCATGCAATTTAGTAGTAATTTCATAATAAAATCATGAGAAGGCAATTTATAGCAAAACTCATAAGAATTGGGTAAGAACCCTAATTTGAAAGTTCAAGAAATCAAAATACAAATTAGGGGTTTTGGGCACAAGGGTGAATGGAACCAATTGTTGAATACCCACATACCTTGATTGAATCTAACGCACTTGAAATTGAAAAGAAAAGGAGACTTGAACATGGAGCTTGAAACTTGGAGCTTGAAGAGGTTCTTTTCCCTTTTTGGAAGATGAATGAGGTAATGAGAAGGGACTTAGGTTAATAGGTGTAGAAACCCTACTAAAAGTGGCTAAAACGACCTCACTTAGGAGTTAAAAGGGTGGATAATTACAAAAATACCCCTCGAATTTAATTAAGAAAAGCTTATAAAAAGGGTTGGCTAGAGGAATCACGGGTCGGTTCCACGGGTCGTAGTTTGAACCATGACTCATGGTTCCTGGACAAATGATTGAACTGCATAAGACATTCCACGAGTCAAAAGGATGGAGAAGTAATTCAAACTATGGTCCGTAGTCTCGACTCGTGGTTCCTAGGAATCAGTCAGTCCTCAGGTCTAGTACCATGAGTTGACAGGACAAGCCGTAAACTGAACTATGGTCTGTAGAACCAACTCATGGATCTCAGACCAGAGACTGATTCTGGGAGACTTAAATCACGGATCCACTCCATGACTCATGGTTCAAACCATGGTCTGTGGTTTGGACCCGTCATTTCTGAAAAGTTCAGAATTTTCAGATTTCTTATGTTCAAAAGCTAGATCGGATTTTGGGGTGTTACAGTTGGAGTTTGAGGTTGATGATTGGGTATTTCTTAAAGTGTCACCCATAAAGGGTGTGATGAGATTTGGCAAGAAAGGGAAACTTAGTCTCAACTATGTAGGTCCTTATCGGATTCTGAGGAGAGTTGGTAGTGTTGCTTATGAGTTGGAGTTGCCAATTGATTTAGAAGTGGTTCATCTGGTTTTTCATGTTTATTTGTTGAAGAGGTGTGTTAGTGATCCGGCCTTGATTGTTCCTTTGGAAGATGTGAGTGTGAAGGATAGCCTTATCTATGAGGAAGTTCCCGTGGAGATTCTTGATCATCAGGTTTGGAGGTTGAGAAATAAAGAAGTCGCGTCGGTGAAGGTCCTTTGGAGAAATCAGCTAGTTGAGGGAGCTACTTGGGAAGCGGAAGCAGCCATGAAAGGCAAGTACCCTCATGTCTTTCCTTATGATTCAGAGTGTGAGGTAATAATTTCCTCCTTAGTATATCCCTCCGATTCTATTCCATCAGTTTTCCCTCATGATCCTATCATGCATTCATGTTTTCCGAAGTTAGTTCAATCATGTTTTAAGTTGAAAATCTCAGTTTTCATGTTTGTCCTTGAGTATTATGTTTTGTTTGGTTGGGCTGTTTTCTCTCTAGTTTTCCTTGCTTAGTCTTTATTCTAGGACAAATGATACCAAGGGGGAGATATTTTAACACCCCAGAATTCGATTCAGCTTTTAAACTTACGAACTCTGAAAATTTTGAAACTTCTAGGAATCACGAGTCAAGTCCACAAGCTGTGGGGAGAACCACGAGTCGTGGAAGTGACTCGTGAATCTTGTCCTGTAGATCCCACCTATGGTCTGAGAACCACAAGTGGAGTCTAAGGGTCGTGATTAGTTTCAAGGGTCATGAAACCCAACCATGGAATACAGACGGAGGGCAGTAAATTCCCCAAAAACCACGAGAGGTTTCTTGGACCCGTGAAAGTTTCCATGAGTCGTCCTGTTAAATCGTAGAATTTGATCTGCATCTTGAACTTTGGGCTCAGGAACCACCAGTCCAATCCACAAACCGTGGTTACTTCTACGGTCCATGGAAAGGGCCCGTGGAACTTGAAGCTGAGATTTTTAACAACTTTTCTCTAATTAAATCCCAGGAGTATTTCTATAATTACCTACCCTTTTAACTCTTAAATGAGGTCATTTTGGACACTTTTAGTAGGGTTTCTACTCCTATTAGTCTAAGTCTTTCATTATTCCTCATTCATCTACCAAAAGAGGAAAAGAACTCCTTCAAGCTCCAAGTTCAAGCCTCCATTTTTTTCATCTTAGATCAAGCAATCTTCAATAAGGTATGTGGGTATTCAATAAGGGATTTCCTTCTCCCTTATGAAATTTATGATATTAGGGTTCTTACCCAAATTGGGAAAAACTTATGGGTTCAGGTTTAAAGCTTCAATCCATGATTTTTCATTACTTATCTATGATTTATTTGAGGTTCCTTAATTAATTTCAAAAGCCCATGTATTATAGATTATTTCTAGCATGATTCCATTGAATTGCATGATTTCAAGTGAAAATTGGCATGTTTAAATAACATGGCCTTATGTATTTATGAAAGTGCATGCCTAATTCTTCAAGTTATGAATTTAGAAAGAAAAGTATGTTCTGAATTATGGCTATGCTAAGTTTTTAAGGATTTTGAAGCATGAATTGCATGATATTAGAAATGTCCCTATGTTTTATGAAGAGATCGGGCATCTAGATATATCTACCTAAGCTATGTGAATTGCATGGTATTAGATATACCCTTATGCTTTTCAAACAGATTTGGCGATAGATATGTCACAAGTACAAATTGAGCTATAAGTATATTTTGGGAGTAGTATCGAGCACCGAGTTGGATTGGGTTTAGCGTACCCCTTTCTATATCCCAGAACTATATAGCACTGTAAGTCCCCTCAGTGGGCATCAGACATTGTGATCACACTAGTTATGCCTTTATACCCTGAAAAGGTATATTGGGTCCTCTCGGTGGGGCGGATACATCGGATTCCATGTTGCTCACATGGTGTATGTCGGTTAGAGAACCTCCCAAAGAAACAGTTTCATGTTTTTAAAATGTATTTGACTCTTGCTCAGATTTCAGACTTACTACTTATGATTATGTTTTTAGCTTATGATATTGTCTTGAGTTATTTACATTACAATTTTATGGTTATAGCATGAAATCAGTTTTATAGCATATCTAGCATGTTTACTTCATATTTTGCATAGCTCATATACTCAGTACATCCTATAGTATTGACGCATATCTTGCCCTGCATCCTCTTAATGATGCAGATTCAGGTTTGGGTCTTCGAATTCGTGGCTAGAGATTTGTCACACACAGAGACCAGGACCTGGATGTAACAGGCAACCCAGACCAATGAAGGTCCTATAAGACCCATTAGCATAACATCATAGGCCTATTCAATAAAGCATTTGCGGAAGAAAGACCCATTTGAGAATATCATTTAAAACATAGTTAAAAAATTAACCAAGTATTGGAAATAAAATATTTAAACAATATCTACATAGATCCACGAAGCCTCTAACATAATAATTAAATATCTATGCTAGGACATGACCCTGACAATACTATAAACTGAAAACCAAATTCAACATAAATATGTAAATCGCCTTCTGAAAGATGGAGGGCTCACCACTTGCTGACGTTCTCCCGAACGATCCTAATGTTGCACAGTACTATGAAAAGTGTCTTGGAACATATATCATAAAATTATGTAGCATCCACGGATGACTCGTACGATGAGTACTGGCATGCAACCTAGGGGAAGGGACATTACATTTTATAAAGCAAGTCATACAATATAACATAGATCACGAACATAAGATATAGTGCAATTTCCAAATCAACAAATAAGACTTTTATATGCATAAAATTACTTCTGAACTAGATGGTATCACCGACATTTATTTCACCACGGGCTATGTGGGTCCGATCACAACTCGATCGATAGAGCCTCCAATCCAAGTGTGCCGCAAGAATTGGAGCGTCATATTATAATCACCTCATAACTGCATACTGCTGAACAAGTCAAGCATACAGTAAAGAGCCCCATTTGACTCATACCCATGTCGGCAAAACACAGTTTCAGGTGTTGATCCCCGCTCGACTCATACCTTTTCAGTTAGCCATCTAATCCTCTTAAGCCCATATTTTAACATTTCAAATATTTAAAAAATCATTCATTTGGGACTCTTAACTTCCTTAAGGCATTCGTAACTTGGTATCGTCATACAAAGACTTGCAAGTCGTACATATCACATTATTCCATCATCATTCATACATTAATAGTCCCGTATTTAAGGATCTTAAACTCATTTAACACATTGGTCCCTCAAAGTTATAATCTCACTAATTATCAAGTAATCATTTCAAAAACCGAGGGATTTAAGAAGATCCTTTTTCCTTCCATCAAAAACCCATATTTAGATAGTACAATCAACTTTCGAAGGAAACATTACTAAGAGCTTCAAATATGCCTCAATTTCAATAATCCATAATTAAGGTCATGCTTCAAACCAGATCTTTGAAATAATAATTGGATACTGATGGTTTCATAGAAAAATATATAAAACTTCAAGTAACCTTTTTCCTTTCGAAAACCCTTCAGCCGTTCACATAAAATAATAGCATAGATTCCGTATTTAATAGGAGAAAAATGATACATATGAGATAGGTTGAAAGGGGATTGTTCAACATACCTTTTGACGGAGAGAATTTTGAGAATCGCTTCAGTTTGGCTATATGAACCTTGAACCCTAGGTGTTCTTGTTTTTTGACTTGGAGAGGATGAGAGGAGAAGAGAATATCGTATGATATTTTGATTTAATGAGACGTTTTAGGGACTTAGGAACATTTAGAAGAGGTGGAGGACGGTTTTGGGTAAGGAAAGGACCAAAAGACCCTTAAAATGCATAAGAAATCAAAAAGGGAACCACCGGAGGACAGCTCCATGACACGCTGCTTATCACGGAGACTGACCTCCGTGCCACGCTGTTTATCGCGGAGGCCAGGCACCATTTCACGGTCTTATAATGGACCTCCACTTGTCCATCTAGTAAAATGGGCATAACTGGGACTCGGATCGATGCGCGATCGGTGGCATTCGAAAGAAGACTCAAAAATCTTTAAGTTGGTGGGTCATGGGCTACATAACTCTTCATATAATAGGAGAAATGATCATTTTAAGTTGACCCTATTAGAAAGTTATACGAAAACTTAGTCAGTAGAATAGCTTCCAACTTAACTTGTGCTAGAGATTCCTTAAGACCTTAATTCACATCCATTGCACTTCTCACATGCATGAGTTGATATTAACATCGTGGAACAATAGGATTCATTGGGTTTGGACACCACTACATGCTTAGAATGGTTCCAAATTTTAGCCCAAAAAAGTTGGGGTGTTACAATATCTCCCCCTTGGGATCATTCGTCCTCGAATGATGGGTAGGGACTTTTGAAGTCATCAAGTAAGGAAGTAAAGGCTATAAATTCACATCAAGAATTCTCTTTTAAACAAAAATAAAGAGACATTAAGAGGCGGTCTATGACAATATCAAGTAATTCGTGTGAGTAGGAATCGAGGTACATATGAGACTTGGCATAGATATGATCTAGAACATAAATTTTATGGAACATGATCATACTAATGTACGGCATGAAATCTTGGAAATCATAAGAATGAATTGTAATTGACACATGACATGAAATAAGAATTTTGTTGGATGCATGAATAGAAGTATCCCCACCTTAAACGATATGGCTAAAAGCCCTTAGGTTTAGCAACCCCTTTCAACTATATAACCTCCTTTGAATACTACACATCACCACTTACGACTTTCCATTGGCGTATGTAGCTACAAAGGTCTGCATCTAACATATTTCTCTCACCCTGTTCAAACCTAACTTGAAGGCATAAAGTGCTACATCTAATGTGATCCTGCGAGTTTGAATTATGAGATTCTATACGCCATACCCCTTTAGGAACCTTTTTCACTAAACGTGATCAGCTCTTAGGTTTATTCTAAACTCATCCAAGTCTCTTTTTACATCTAGATTTATCCTCCGAGAATACTACTTCTCCTTACCACCTAAATCAATCAAGCCCAAGCTTTAACAAGAAGTCACTTGCCACAAGAAATAATTGCCCACACGTATCCAATATCACATTCAAGCCTATTACTATATTCTCTTCCCTACTTATATGTAGCTAAACTATCAAAGAATTCTCTCAAACATCCCCACTATCAACAACTCTCGAACTCCTACAAGGAGACATACCATATCTTCCCATCTAACTATTACATATAACAAATATTTATCTCGCATCTCATCTACACTCAACAACTTAGGTGACATAATCACACCGTAGACACCACTAAAAAGGAAACATCTACTACCTTCCATCTAGACCACTATTTATCTTTTTTTACAGATAGTTGCCCCGACATAAAATAAACGTTTCTGAAGGAATAGATTGAGGCATGAACTGTAAATAGAGGCCTAACTCTTGATCATAAACATGAAGTATGAAATGAACATCTTTAACAAGACCGTGAGCATTGGAGATACATGGATGTTGTTCAATATTGATTTATACTTAGAGTGACTTTATCACTCAAGATGAGATCTGGGGAACCCGGTGCAATGAGCATGGGTACTTCATATTCTGAACACACAAGACATGAACTGAGGGTTATTCTGAGCATAAACATACCATAACCACCCATAACTATCAAGAGGTGGATGTACACAGGGTTTAGAGAAACAAAATCAAAAGCATGAATCTTTCAAGAAGTTTGATCTGAGCATGTACATGATTTAGCATGATTTCAATAGCCATTTTGGACATATCATGAAGCTTGAGTTTATAGGACTAAGTATAATGAGAGATACGGGTTCATGGATCATAAGCATCATTATATAGACCTTGGATCCCTAGAACCTTAGAGAAAGAATACAACACTGAGAGACGCTATCACTTCCATTTCAAATGTCAGAGAATTGACAAGAGTCTACATAGAAAATTCGACCCTCAGACATAGGCATGATTCAAAGGCATAAGACATGGATCGAGTGTACTTTTAAGTTAAAGTATAAGAAATATGCTTGAATAAGAATGGGTCGCTATGACATGCATCATAACTCTCTTATGAAACTCATCACCATTAGAAACTCAAGACATGTCTTGGTTCAATATCGCATTATCTCCCCCTTATATCAAAAGGTCACTATCTTAGGCCTGCAGACCTATTCTGTAAAAAGATCTAAAAGTACAACACTCGGCACTGCGGGGGATCACTATACACATGAATGCTAATCTCACCTAGATATTATATCTATAAAATACCAACTCTTTTCTAGGACATTCCCTTTAGAGATACTATTCTTAACTTACTCCAACCTCTATAGTCGAAATATCAAAGCTTATCCCTATTGGGAGCACACATCCACGCTCTCTAATACTTTAAAATCTACTCTCAACTCCTTAGTCTACTAGCATTTGTCTAACCTCATATCCATCCAATTCAACGAATCCTAAAGGTATACCAAGAGGTTCAACAACGTCCCTTTAGTTCCACAATTCCCTCAATTCCATTACAATGGATGCCAAATACTAACTAATTAGCCTCTTCCATCTGAAGCAACTCAAGAACACTAATCAGGAACACCTAGAACTTAACAACTTAAAACCCCATCTAACAACATATTACCTTGGGTACCACTCATTCTTATAAACTTAAGGCTCTCATTCATCTAACGACTTAGCCATAATTCACCGCTTCAACACTAGTTCTCCTGAATATATCATGCTTACACATTCAAGCCTTCCCTAAATTATCAACCTTAGCCCTCTTATGAACCATGTCAAGCATACTAGATCAGTCTCCTAAAAGTAATATTATCATCCCCAACTATCACTCATTTCTCCCTCGGTGACCATCCCTGACTCTTTCTTAGTGTCTAACACTAGGTAAAATTAACATCACAACTTAGCATGCTATTTTGGCCTACAGCTAGCAGGTAAGAATCAAGAAGCACTAATCCACCAAAACTTTGATAGAGTGATTGCTCTTAATTTCCTTTTCAACATAATTTATGGCTTACAATCACAATCTCTTTCATCACATTGCTATTGCACCTTAACATTCATGACACATCTTTTCACCTACTATATTGTCTTAAAACTACAAGATAAATTCAAGACAAGGTCTACTCAAACCACATGATAAGAATAGTCGATCTTAATCTTACAATATAACCCACTACAGCCCATTAGCATGCTATTCTTTCTCACATCACATCTACTTACCCATACATGCACTTAAACTACTTTCATAGTTTTGTAATCATCACTAAGTCTCCCTCTCCGAGACTCCAAAATGAAGTCTAAATTTATAAATTCACAACCACTCTATCCTTACATTCACAACCTATAATCGGTCTATACTACACTAGCCGGCCATCATGAGCTCCCTCCCTATTTCAATCAATTCAAAAACAGAGTAACTAACCACTCCTCTTCTACCAATTTCCATAAGATTTGCTAATCTTACTACACTGAAACCCACACCGTATGGGTATATCACCTCTATCACTCACTTAGTGGGTACAAAACTCTAGTTGTCTTCTTTGATCATTCACTACCTGTACTCTCCTGCTTCTAAACTCATGACTCCATATATATCTGGGTTTAGAACCATCTCACCACTCATATCTCATAACACCCTAATTTATACTTTCTCTTGGGTGGAATACTATCCCAACACTCGCATACACACCTTTCCCCCTTGAGCATGACAGCTGTAACAAAATTTTCAATAGGGTTTGAAAACATGATTCACCTTGGCTCAAACACATGATTCATAAAGAAAGGGTGTTTACACTTAGAATCAATAGGACTTTGATGCACTAATGGACTCCTCTCAAGTTCTTGTGCAGTTTCATACCCTTTTGGATGACTCAACCAGATAGGATTACATCATAAGGAATCTGAGCTTTGTACTTCTATCACCTCGAAGATAAGGCATAGTAAGTGGAGTTAGAGCAGAGAAGGAAATTTGGATAAGTTTCTTATGGACAATACTATTGCATGATCTGGAGTATGAAAGAATGGGAAAGATTTCCTAAATGCCTTGTAGCCTCCTAATTATAAGTGTGGTGCACAACACACCCATAAGCAGGACTCTATTCGACACGGCTTCATAGACACCCTAGGACTATAAATGGTGCTCTGATACCAAGTTTGTCACGCCCTGAGACCAGACCATGGACGTAATGGGCAACTCACACTACTAGAAAATGAGCCTACGAGAACAGATATGCTAGTAACCATTTTTAAACTGTTGCTAAAAATAGTATATTGAAACGGTTATAACCATTGTCAATAGTTTTGGTAGCTATTGACACGACTTAATCATATGACTGTTGCGATTGGAATTTAACCGTTGCAATAGGACTACCTATATCAACAGTTTAGTGAACCGTTGTGGTAAATCCATCTATTGTAACAGTTGTTTGAAATTTTTTATTTGTTGGAACGGTCTATTAATCCAAAACTTTAGGTGACGGTCATAACCGTTGCAATAGCCTATTTTTAGCAACGGTTTAAAAATAATTACTATCATATTTGTTCTCGTAGGCCCATTTTCTAATAGTGTCAATATTTTTCCTCAATTATTTTTGTCACCCGCCAATAATAATATTTTCTTTTAATTTTGTACGATAATTATTATTAATTATTTGTATTTTAGTATGTATATGGTATTTATTAAATAGCAATTCAATTCAAATTGTACTATACCTCACTCCAGTTGTTATTTTATTAATTACTATGATTTTTAGATCTTAATTTCCTTACGTATTACTTTTATTACCAAATAAAATGACATGTTTTGTGTTACCTTGACACTTTTTAAAATTCGTATATAATTTATAAATATATAATTTATTTCTAATAATTGTTATTTTATCATAAATTCATATAATATTTCATGTCATTAATTTTACGTATAATATATATACATATTTTATTTACAAGTAATTTTAGCTTAATATTTTGTGATAATTATTGTTAATTATTATTTTAGCTATAAAATTATATATATATATATATATATATGTTATCTTATTAATTATATAACAGTCCAAATTCATTTTTCTCTCAAAATTTATAGTTCTAGCAACTTTTTACGTTTTACTTTTATTTACTAAATAAATTATGTGATATCCTAACACTTTCTAAATTCGTATATATATAAGTTATATGTATTTTTAATTACTATTATTTTATTTGTAAATTTCGTGTGATTTTACATGTCATTAATTTTGCGTACAATATATTTATGTTATGATGATATTTTATTATAATTATCGTTATTTTTATTTTATCTACTAAATTATATATATGTAGTATTTTATTAATTAAATAGCAGTCCAATTCAATTTTCCTCTCAATTTATTTAAATTTTAGCCACTGCTTGCCTAATCTATATCAATTTTAGCCACAATTGATCTCAATTAGCCACATTTTAAATATCCAATTAATCTCCAATCCGGATGACCCGATTTTGACCCGGACCCGACCCATCTGCATCTTTTGATCATAGCCGTCCATTAACTTAATCCAACGGCTGAGCTTTAATTCCCCATTTCCCTTTTTAATCTACCCTAACCCAACGACCCAACTTCATTCACTCACATTATCATCACCGCCTCTCTCCCTCTTCTCCGCTCCTCTTCTCTCACTACCACACCACCACTGCCACCCTCCTCAGCCACTCCGGTCAGCAACCACCAACCGCTAGTAAATCTTCACAGCCTCTCTCTTCTCCTCTTCGTCTCTTCTCCTCTTCGTCTCTTCTCCTCCTCAACCTCCATACCGCCCGTCACCTCTTCTCCATCTGTAATGACCCTTCCGGTCATTTTCACGTTTAAGTTTTGAAGTTAAGCAAATCGACAAAAGATATCGTAAGACCTTTAACAAATTTTCTGAACCTTGGGTCAAATGTATCAGGCCTTTTCTCCCAATATATAAAGAGTTAGAAGTCCCCCGAAATACCAAATCGAAGGTCTACGAGTCTAGTTTCCAACGCACAAAACCGCACGTCCAAATAATCTCGGAGCAAAGAGTTATGACTGTTTTTCCGCGGACTGTCTGGCAGAAAACGGGTTGCGAACCGGGTCGCGAACCGGGTCGGGTTAGACGCGATTTAAGCCTCGACGTCATGTTTTAAAATGCCATTTCAGTTCCGAAACAGTTATAAAACATAAGGGAGGATCCCGAGAGAATGCTTGAATATCAAAATCGTGCGTAGGCGAATTACGAGCCTAAACTTAAGAACCTTATTAGCATCGTGCGTGTATTTAAAAATACGTTATTTAAAAGTTGAAATTGGTAAAAATTATATTGTTATTTCCTTTCCAAAATATTTTAAAGGTTTATGAAAAATATCTTTGATACGATATAAGTATATATGTATTTATTTTATAAGGTTTTTATACTCCGTAATATTTTAACGGAGATAGTAAAATTAGTTATGTTGAAAATTATTATTATAATATAGTAGGTTTTATTGGAAATGGTTTTCTAATAATTATGGTATATTTAAAATACTATATTTATTTTACCACGAATTTATGCAATACCCGAATATATACCTAACGGAGGGAAATTGGTTGCCACCTCCACCTCCACGTGGAAGTGGAGGGGCTAACACAGCATACAGCAAGTGGAATGGTGGCGTCACTAGAAAGCTTGTCATTCAATTATATTAAATTGTCCATTATGAGTATTACTTTCCAATTTCAAATAGTTACTGAAACATAGACCAATTCTTCATTGTTTAATTACTATACTTATGATTGGAGAGGTTGTGGAGAAAAATCATTTTGATGATTTATTCGGTTACCGAAAGAAAATCAATTATCTACGTTAAGTTGTTCCATCCCAAATCTGATTCCGATTCCGATTTAGTTTTGGGTTTTCTCGGAGTGGTTCGAGCTTGGACATCGTTGTTCCAGCAGCTTGTCATCGGACGACAGGTAGATTACGGTTTAATTTCCCTAGACTCCGCATATATAGAATAAAATTGTATTAATGCGCATCCTTGGGTTGGTTTATTAGGTTGGTACCACAGACCTTGACCGCTTTATTCATGTCCGCCTATTTTTTTTTTTTTGTTGTTTGTAGTATTTGCGGATATATGTTATTTACCCTTGTGGTCCTGCGAGGCCTTGTTGACTCTGGAACATAGAAGGTGGGATTTTGGGAATGTCCGCGAGTCCCGGGCATAGAATTATCCTTCTAAGCTGGTTATGCTTGCTGAGTAGCTGTGGGCCTGTGCAGGGTCGATAGGTTGATTGTGAGCTGCGGGGCAGCTATTGTGTGTGATCATACCATTTCCATGCATATAAAGAGGTTTATCCATGTTTTACTGTGGTTTTGGCTTCGGGCCTACTGGCACTGTTTTCTAAACCTTGCATGGCCCGGGGGGCCCGTTTTTGATGGAAATGATTTGGAAATGGTTGATTTCACTTGTGGTTTAAAATCATCAGTTTTACGATTATCACTAGACTCGGCAGGGCCGGAGTGCTAGTTGAGTTTTCTTACTACTTCAGATGATTTTTAGCCTCGGTTGGACGAAGCACCTGAGATGACTTTTTACTGTTTAGACCCGGCGACGCCCGGGCACCCTTGGAGGGGTTTTTGAGATATTTTCCTACTATTTTTAGTCCTGGACAGGGTCTGGGCATGCATATTCAAGACTGGGTCTCTATCTTGATATCGAGACTGGGTCTCTATCTTGATACATGTTCTGATACTGAGTTTTGGTATGGGGTCGGGGACCTCCATGGACCTTGCTATCCGGGCCAGGGGCTACGGGCTGCGTGTACCGGAAGAGGGGTATACGGGGGAGTAGAGGTATACGGGCAGAGTCCTTCCATGGAACCTACCTGCTGGGCCGGATCGGCGCTGGAGGAGGTACATACAGAGATACTATGGCACTTGAGATCTTCATGCATCATATCATTCATGGTTCGAGTTCCACCCTTGTTTGCTGTTTGCTGATTGTACGCTCCGGTAGTATGGGATGCCGGAGGGTTTGTTTTCACTTGTTTGTGTTCCTCGGTTGTATGGGCGGCCGGGGGACTGTAGGTAGACTTTTGCTATTTATTTACAGAATGGTTCTCTATTATGGATAAGTATGAGATTGGTACTGCTAGGGTGTTAGTTTCTGGATTTGAGATTGTTATGATTAGTTGGGTTGATTCATGTCTTGAGCATGCCTATTATTATTCTTCCTCTCTTCTTCTTACACTTGAGGTTACCGGTATACCGTCTATTCCGTAAACTTATTTTATACACTGTTGTTGCAAGGATTCCAGGTGCGTTGTTCTTCTTTTCACCTGTGTCTATGGTGTGTATATGCTGCTTACTAGCCTCATATGTGGTACTGTTGAATTCCCTCTGGGCTAGTTCCTGTGTACTTTTCGTTGATTTCTGTGACTGATTGCTTCTATTCTGTCTATTACTGCTCTTTTATCTTATATGTGCCCAGTCGGCCTATGATACCTACTGGGTACCTTATGCTTCGCATTTGGTGCTCACCCCTACCCCCTGCATCTTTGGGTGCAGATCCTAGCGTGGGCCATCGCCGTTAGATCGCTGTGATTCGTGCTTGGAGATCTGTGGACTACTTCAGGCTGAGGGTGAGCTCTTGGCGATCGGAGCTTAGCTTTAGTTTATCTTTTGCTTCATGTACTCTATTTCCGTTCAGTGACATCTGTATATATAGTTTTGGTTTACTTGTACTCCATGTATGTAGTTTGGCTCTGTACTATGATACCAGGTCTTGGAGTTTGGTTAGTTTCCGCATATGTATATATTTATATACCTGTTATCTATTTTATTCGTCTTATTCTCTTATTTGTTAGATAGTAGCCCATTACTAGCTGTTCTGGGCTACAGGGATTGGTTCACCTACCGGGGGGTTGTAGGTGCCATCATGACCGAGAAATCGGGTCGTGACACCATCTCCATAAAAACCCACCATCACACCGCCCTACGCCACCACCCGCTTCAGGGAACTCCCTCGATGTTGCCTCTCCATCGACGAAGACCTCCACCAAAACAAACCCCATTTTCACCCTCTCCTTTAGATCGAACTCTCGCTGTCATCACCGCCACTAGTCATTTCTCGCCGGCAGAATCACTTGAAGATAAAGCTAAAAATGGAAAATTGAACACACGAACAGCCGGTGACTTCTCCCATGTTACTCTATTTTTATTTTATTATATGTGTGTGTGCTTGTGTGATTCAATCCATGCTCGATTTACTTGTTCTTTTAATTCATGTTCAGCCCCTTCCCTTCTCATTCCATGTTTAACAATTTGCTATGGTCGAATTGGATTCCCCTTTGTTATCGGATAGATCAGACTCAATTATTATATTGATAGTTATTTGTTTTTTTACAGCGTATTGTCTTCTCTGTTTAGATGTCAGTTCTATTGACTGACTACAAAAATTAGAAATCATATTGTAATGCTTTATTGCAAAACTCATCTTTGGATAGTTGATTGTGACTCCCAGGAATCTTTTTAGACTTATAAAATAGCCTTGATTCATAGGTTGATATGGTAACTTTGCCTAAATTGCCTCCTTTCTTACTTAAGTTTGAATCATGACAGCCTTTACTTTTGTTTAACAATCAAGTGATTGCTTTCCTTCCATTCCTATGACTTGGGTTGTCAATAACTTTCATATGCTATTATGGTAATCCAAAATTTCTTGGGCTGTCACAAACTGAGGAATTCAATTGTGGTAAAATGTTGATTGTTTTCCTCCCGAATTGATGGTGCCTTTCTTAAGAAAAGGTCCCCTTCATTTATATTCCTTTCCTTAAACTAATTAAGTCAGTTTTTTCTTTGAATATTTGTGATAAATTTCGATTAATTTACGTTTGGTTGAGTGATTTATTCCCCCTGAAAGTGATAAGAAAACAACAAATCCATGTACAGAACTGGTATAGATTTTATTAAATGGTGCCAAGATGGTACAGGAAAAGAAAAAAAAATATATGAGGTTGGGCATTATGAGATTGAGCTTGTTTCTTTTGTCAAGGTATGTGATTTTTGATTTTTTTTATTTTCTAACCTTAGCTATATGGTATTTTCTTTGGATCTATAATAATCATATTCTCTTGTTGGTGGCCCGTAGGACAAGGAATCATGGGATATGAATACTCCGGAGAAAATTTAGGCTGCTGGCAAAAAGAAAGAAGAAGGGAATGCACTTTTCAAGGTTGGTAAATACGCACAGACATCTAAGAGATACGAGAAGGTAGATGTTTAGCTTTTACAATGTTGTTTAAAACTATATTAGTGATTCTTTTATCTGTCAAGAGCGAGAAACTATTGTGATGTGCCAGGATTGCCTAACTGCTCAATTAAACAAATGTAGGCTGCTAAATTCATCGAGTATGATACTAACTTTAGTGAGGAGGAAAAGAAACACTCTAAAGCGCTGAAGATCACCTACAACTTAAATAATGCAGCTTGCAAGTTGAATCCGGGAAAAATAGCCTAAGTTCCAGTGGTAAAAGTCTTTGACGAAGCTCGTATTCTTATTTCGTTGTCCAGAAATAGGTGATATCTCATTCAACTCTCTCTTTTGTTTTATTATTTTCGTTAAAATTAGTAGGATGTTGTTGGTTTGGACTGATCTTGTATGAAAATATGAGCTTGATGTTGGTGAGCGATTCGACGAAGGTTCAAAATATGTTGTTTCAAGCTGCTGCTTTTTGTCTGTTTTGTAATTTTGCTCCGGAATACCTTTCACTGTCTTCTTTGGTGTTTAAACATTGATTGTAGCTTTGTAGTAGATAAAAACAGATTCCATGCCTAAGAGAAAGATTTAATAGTATAGTGTGATTTGAGTAAGCATTTGAGCTGAGGACTCCCCAAGGATCTTTCGGCTTACCATAACATGAACAATCAAGGAGGGGATGAAGCTATTCTAATAATTTTGTTTGATTTCTTCCCATTAATTGTCATATTTATTCGTTCAATTGGTTTGTCATTTGATTAACTTCTTAAATAATACATTTGGTTCATCATACCAAATGAAAGAGTAATTAAGAAGAAGAAAATCTAATTTTAGGGGTTTACTCTTTAGTTTTCCTCTAAAGCCTAGACGAAGCAAGACTTAATATGTGCTCCCTGATATAAGCTGAATAGATTTCTTTTGAATCAGGTGTTTTTCTTTCAAGTATCAATGTCTTTTTTTCTGAATTTAGGTGCTGCCAACAAGATTATTTGATCCTATTGATGTTAATTTCCTATTGTTTGGTCGCGATTGGATCAAAAGAGGGGAGCGAAAGGGTATTGAATCAGGTTGAGCAGAAGAGAAAGCTTCGAACAAAATAGTTCAACTTCTCTAAAGTCTTCCCATGATTTGAAAAACCCAACGCCTCTTCAATCCATGTAGCTTCTCTTTGCCAGGATTTAAAAAATCTCCCTTTGGTTTGAACTGGAAAATCATGATAATTCTTATGAAAAATCTTGACACTAGTATGAGTCTGGTTTAGGTATCTTTTTCCTTTCTTTTGTAGCTTCTCATTGTGCATAGTTTTTGGCGATTTTGTGCTTTTTCACTCTCAAGCCTTGCCTGAAATTACTCTGCCAGTAAGTCATGTTTCGAGCTATCATTTAATTTATAACGTATGATTCTGTTATGCTCTGATTCTATTGGTTGTGATAAACATATCATATATGTTTTTAAGTCACAATTTGTAATCTTTTATGCTCTAATTCTAGTGCTGGTGGTAAACAACCGTAAGTTTCAATTATCTTTGCTTTGCCTATCACACCCCTTCAAATATTTGAAGATCATGAGGTTTTCACTATGAGAAAGGGTATTGACATTATTTATCCTCTTTTATAGGTGTCAAAAATGAAGAAAAAGAAAAAGAAAAGCAGTGGAGACGTTGACTTTACTTAAGAAGATTTTTTGGTTTGTTGATAGATGTTCTAATATTCTTTTGCTATCGATCATTTTGGAGCTTATCGTCACTCTTAAAATCATGTAAAATTTAACGAATCCTTTGCGTTTGAGTACATTTTGCTTTTAGGGGTATATTTTTGTAGCTTGTTGGATGTTTTGGATTATGAATGAAAAATTTCATTTTGTTGTGTGATTTTTATAATTTGTACTATATTATAATTTATTATATATGTCAATGCTAATTTATGATCATTATAATAGGACCATAAAAACATGAGAACTGTTGCAATAGGTCATGAGAATTATTGCAATAGGTCATATAAATCGTATTGTTGCAATAGATTCATAACCGTTGCAATAAAAGTCTATAGCAACGGTTACAAATCATTGCCATAGACATATATATTGGTTGCACCAAAAATAAGAATAACCGTTGCTATAGTTATATTTATGGAAATGGTTTTTACCACCCGTTGCAATAACCGTTGTAATATATCTATGGTAATGTGAGCTGGTGCGGCGGGTCTACTAACCGTTACCATAGTGCTATGGCAACGATTTTAGGGCCTACTGCAACGAATTTGCTCCTGTTTCTATAGCCATTATTTCTAGTAGTGTCAGACCATTGAAGGCCCGAGAAGACCCCTTAGCATAACATCATAAGCATATTCAATAAAGCATTTGCGGAAGAAAGACCCATTGAGAACATCATTTAAAATATAGTTAAAAAATTAACCAAGTGTTGGGGAAAAAATGTTTAAACAACATCTACATAGGTCTACGAATCCTCTAACATAAGAATGAAATATCTATGCTGGGAAATGACCCGAATAATACCATAAAATTGAAAATCAGAGTCAGCATAAATATGTAAATTGCCTTCCAAAAGATGGAAAGCTCACCACTTGCTGACGTTGTCCTGAACAATCCTAATGCTGCACAGTACCATAAAAAAGTGTCTTGGAACCTACATCATGAAACAATGTAGTGTTCGAGGATGGCAGTATGATGAGTACTGGCATACAACCCAGAGGTAGGGACATAACAGTTTATAAATCAAGTCATACAATATAACATAGATCATGAACATAGAATATGGGGAAATTTCTAAATCAACAACTAAGACTTTTGTATGCATAAAATTACTTCTGAACTAGATGGTATCACCGACATTCATTTCACCACGTGCTATGTGGGTCCGATATAACTTAATCGGCAGCGCCTCCAATCCAAGTTTACCGCAAGGATCGGAGCGTCATAATATAATCACCTCATAACTGCATACAACTGAACAAGTCAAGCATACAGTAAAGAGCCTCGTTCGACTCAGAGGGAAGAGCCCCGTTTGACTCATACCCGTGTCAGCAAAATACGGTTTCAGGTGTTGAGATACGCTTGACTCATACCTTCTTGGTTAACCATCTAATCCTCTTAAGCCCATATTTTAACATTTCAAACATTTAACAAATCATTCATTTGGGACTCTTAACTTCTTTAAGGCATTCGTAAGTTGGTATCGTCATACCAAGACTTGCAAGTCGTACATATCACATTATGCCGTCATGATTCATACATTAATAGTCCCGTATTTAAGGATCTTAAACTCATTTAACACATAGGTCCCTCAAAGTTATAATCTCACTAATTATCAAGTAATCATTTCAAAAACCGAGGGATTTAAGAAGATCCTTTTTCTTTCCGTCAAAAACTCATATTTAGATAGTACAATCAACATTCAAAGAAAACATTACTAAGAGCTTCAAATCTGCCCCAATTTCAATAATCCGTAATTAAGGTCATGCTTCAAACCATCACTCTGAAATAATAACTAGATATGGATGGTTTCATATAAAAATGTTTAAAACTTCAAGTAACTTTTTCCTTTTGAAAACCCTTCAACCGTTCACATAAAATAATAGCATAGATTCAGTATTTAATAGGAGAAACATGATACATACGAGATAGGTTGAAAGGGGATTGTTCAACATACCTTTTGACGGAGAGAATTTTGAGAATTGCTTGAGTTTGGCCATATGAACCTTGAACCCTAGGTGTTCTTGCTTTTTGACTTGGAGAGGATGAGAGAAGAGGATAATAGCGTATGATTTTGATTTGATGAGATGTTTTAGGGACTTAGGAACATTTAGAAGAGGTGGGGGACGGTTTTGGGTAAGGAATGGACCAAAAGACCCTTAAAAATGGGTAAGAAATCAAAAAGGGATTCGCCGGAGGCCAGCTCCGTGATACACTGCTTATCCCAGAGACTGACCTCCATGCCACACTGCTTATCGTGGAGGCCAGGCTCCATGACACGGTCTTATCGCGGACCTCCATTGGTTCGTCTAGTAAAATAGGCATAACTTTTTACTCGGGACTCGGATCGATGCGCGGTCAGTGGCGTTGGAAAGAAGACTCAAAAATCTTTAATTTTATAGGTATTGGGCTATGTAAATCTTCATATAATGGGAGAAATGATCATTTGAAGTTTGACCCTATTAGAAAGTTATACGAAAACTTAGTCGGTAGAAAAGCTTTCAACTTAACTTGTGCTAGAGGTTCCTTAAGACCTTAATTTACATCCATTGCACTTCTCACACACACGAATTGATATTAACATCGAGGAATAATAGGATTCATTGGGTTCGGACACCACTACATGCTTAGAATGGTTCCAAATCTTAGCCCAAAAAAGTTGGGGTGTTATAAGATTAGCAGGTATCCCAGATTCGAGTGGTGAGTCCTCATGTTTCGAGGACTAGTATCAGTTGTCTATCTTTATGGTTTCTGCTTAGTACTGGGAGTTAGCTGGGGTCCTGGTCCTAGCAACTCATTATTCAGTTTAGAGGCTTTCAGACATAGTAGAGATTCTATATTTGGGTTTCAGATTTTGTTATGTTATGTTCTGAGTTGTTGATGACTCAGTCTATCTATATCTTCAGTTTGATGTTTCTGTTAAGTTTATCTATGTTTATTTAAGTCATGTTTTAGCTAAGGGTTAACTTGGGGTACTTGTGATTCCGGGTCCCGTGTTACGCCTAGGGGGTAGCCTCGGGGCGTGACACATAAATTGCTTCTCACCAAAAGTGTTTTTTTGAAAAGTACTTTTCAAATTAGCATTTTTCAAAATAAGCTGATTTTGAGAAGCTTGACCAAACAGGCTATAATTCATTTAAAAAGTGCTTTTGATAAACAGATTGTGTTTGACTAATCTTTTTCTGAAAGTGCTTTTGAGAGACAAATTACGAAAAAAGACAGGTATCAATGGACTTTTACTATTAAGATTATTTTGTCGAGATAAATTATTTTAAATGTCTCTTTTGTAAAAAATTTAATTAAGTTTTTAGTTTTATTTAATTAAAAAGCATATTATAAATTTTCAATCAATATTGTAATATTAAATAATATTTATGTGTGTTATTTTTTGTTTTGTTATTATCCTTACCTACAAAAGTAAAACTTTCACAATAACAAAAACTTATATGTAAAATAATATAAATAAATGAGAAATTTATTTTTTTGTTACCATTTTTTTGGATTCACTAGCATATTTAATGCTTACGTAATAGAAACGTAAAATAATATATATATATATATATATATATATTTATATATATATAATATAAAATAATAATGTATAAAATGTAAAATAAAATAAAAAATTTATGGTGTAAGAATGAAAGATAATTTTTTTAAATAAAACGTAATCAAACTTATGAAATATGCTAATTGATTAGCAAGGGATATATTGGTAAATATCTATAAATGATAGGGATATTTTTATCTTGAAAAAAATAATTTTCTACTTCTGCTTCTGCTTTTTTTAAAAAGCAAATTTTTTCTGTTTCTTCCCAACAGCAGAATAGTTAGCACCTTATTTCAACAAATAAAACATTTTTTCAAAAAAAAAGTTTTTTTTTTCTCCCAACCGCTAGGCCAAACAGGCTCTACATGTTAGCAGTACTATTAGTCATGTTTTATGATGAAATTCATTTCTCAAAATTGTTTAGTTCTTCTATTTTATTCTATATTCAGTTTAGCCCGACTATAACTATTACGTAATCTGAATCATTTGATCCATTGCAGGATGGCAAGCATTGTTATGGCCATCCTTAATTCCACTAATTGTAAGATTTTTGTCCATTATCCTTCATTTGTGTCCATAAGTTTGGGGGGGGGGGGGGGGATAATATTGGTTTCAACATTGCAAGTAGTTAGTTATCTCAATGCATAATATCTAGAATTAACTGGGGTTTAGAGGGGCATTTGGTAATTGAAATTCAGGACATTAACTTTTTAATTTTTTTTTCCTGAGAAATATACGAGTTGCCACGGTTATAAGACGGTGATTCTGATTTTCTAGCTCTTTACATTTTTTTTTAAAAACAATGTCTTTTTTACAAGAGATCTTCTTTTTAACACATAGGAGATTTGAAATGGTTATTTTCTACTATTCAAAGTTTGAGTCAAAGCAAGATTTTGTGACTTCTGACAACATTTGGGTTGATCGTGATGCGATTTAATATATGTATCAGTTTAATTTTTATTTTCATGCATAATAGTTAATTTTATGATATAATTACTTTTATTATATGCATATTTATATATGTTCGAGTATGTATTTATCTTTAGATTAAAGTTATATATATGTCACTAAAGTAGCGTCAAATTTGCAAGATTTTCTAACCTCAACTTATTATAAGTTGTTACTGCTTCTTTTGTATGTTATGATTTTTATTTCATAGCATAGAGAAAGTCCAATATAATGATATATGGTATCATTTAAAATTTATCATTTGCAATATAAAATTTGTATAAAGTATTTTGGGATAAGCGTGCAACGCACATTCTCAGAGACTGGTACTTTAAAATAGTTTAGGGGTAATAGGACCCCCTAAAAAAAGGTGTGTCTATGGAATTTCAGATATAGTTCAAGGGGTACTTATGTGTTTTCTCAATTATATTAAAACAAGTTATTATTCTATTATCTAGGTCATTGTATCCAGGTTACTATGAAGAGTTATAGATCAACTTTAGCTAGTGGTATAAAATAGTATATAGACCAGTGTGCAGAACTTAAACTCTCACTGAACATGCCTGCTCGTGAAAGTATAGCTACCAAAGCAGCAAACAATTGACCTCTGAATTATTTTTTCTTCCAGAGAACTAGCTATTTTTCGGATCACCTCAAGATCATTAATTTTATTTATCCTGCAAAAAAATAAAAAATGAAAATGAACAAGAGAAATATTACAAATTGTCTATGCAAAACTGCAGGTATAAGAACGTTACGTATTGCTAAACATGGTTGAACAAGATAAATATTACAAGCTTTTGTTTTTATAATGGTCAATGGAGAACGAAAACTCGGTGAATAATGGGCCCACCCCTCTATCCTTCTCCATTTAAATACTCTAAAATATAGAGACAATGGAGCAATCACACTTCATATATTATTCCAAGAATGAGAGTTATTTAAGCAAATCTATCTAAGTAAACAAAATCAGAAAATTCCTAAATATCTCAACCTATGATTGTGCTATGTACTAAATGAAATGTGTCTTATGTACATTCTGTAACAAATACGAAGCTTTTGTCTACGGAATTCAAATCGTGACCTCAGCTAACCCACAACTTAGACATTACGCCATTACCACTAGACCAAACTATTGAGGTCAAAAACTATTACATGCATCGTTTTGTAGGTATAGAAAGTTTACATATTGCTGAACATGCCAGCTCGTTAAAGTATAAATACTGGGACAACATACTAAGAATCATAGACATTTAAGACTTAAGAGGACTAATAACCTTAGAGGCTACTTTAGGACTAAATCATTATAGAATGCGAAACAGAGAAAGCAACATAAAAATGCTCTCCCCCTCGATATTTGGAACACTACAGAGTACAGACATACAAAGCATACCAAGTTAAGTAATAATTATACCCGACTGAAAGTGGACAAGGATAATGTTCATCACATTTTCTGCAAAAACTTTTACACTATCGCCGAATTTTATCCTATTAAAATAGGTTATTATTTTATGATCGAGGTTACCTTATCGAGCTTGCTATGATGAGTTATACGTTGTTGTAGATGAACATTACCCAATGATGAAAAAAAATACATCAGTGCCCATAACTTAAACTCTTAATGGGCATGTCTGCTGATGAATGTATGGCGACTGGTCAACAAACTATCAATCTAACGTAAGACTATTTATTTCTAGAAAAAAAAGTGAACGAAAGAATCTTATATAAGACTATAGAGTTAATGGTAAAAAGCATACCTAAACTATCACCTTTTCACAAGTTTCATACTCATCTATCAATTGTTCTATCTACCTACCTACCTAAACTATCACCTTTTCACGAGTTTCATACCTCAACTATCACTCTCTTTATATTAAAATATCGCTCGATGCTGAGTTGGCCCACACACGCCTATTGTCGATTGGGAACAAATATTTGGCTTACTCAAACATAAAATAAATTAGCCTTAGCAAACGTAATTTGGAAGCACAAATACAAGCAACAATTATAAGAAGTAACTAAAGGAAGAAGATGTATTACCCAGCATGACAAATATGGACCTCAACAGAACCTCCATAGTTGTCTTGAATTTCCTGTTGAATCTTCTTGGCGGAATTCCCCATATCTCCAAAATCTTGAGTAATTGAGTCCAAATACCAGAAACTATCGAGAAATAGTCGTTCAATGCACGGAAAGTGATCACCACTTTCTTTGCAGTACCGAATGTCTGAATATTTCAGTTGCAAGAACTTCAAGAGAGGAAACCCTTCCTCAACAACTTCCCACTCCTCGCCTATGCAGGCATAATCTGATAGTTCAACGGACTAAAGGTACGTTGGGAAGTTTACCAACAATGCTTAAATCTTTCCATGGCAAAAGAAACATCCAATAAAAGTTAAATTCTTAAGGTTTCTTGGAAAAGCATCTGGAGGAGGTAAGAGCAAAGGTCGAGAAGAATCTGCAGGAGCTGGCCCTAGCATTTTCTGCTGAAACCTCAGAGGATCTTGTGAATTAGAGCCTGAAGGTGCAATGCTTTCTAAAAAGAAAGCATCATATCGATACAGATCAAATTCCAATTGCTCGAGCTGATCTAAGTGGCGAAAATCATACAGTCCTTGCGGCTATGAAAGTCTTCTCGAACACCACATATAATTGTAACTTCATTAAATTGGAAAATTGTCTAAAGAAAGACCTAGTACAATACCTAGGATTCCATCCAGACAAACAATTCAAATTTTTAGGTCTGAACTATTCTCTGTAGGCTCATGATTCTGAAGGTAATTCCAGTTCAAACGGAGGTTCCCCAACTGCGACATTGTCAAAAAAAATTATGGTAATATGAGTGGATATTGTCAACTATTAAGTATAAATGTTTGCAGATAAAATAAGTTTGATATAGATGGAGGAATGTCTATTATTGATGAGGGAACCTGTTCTTTGGATCCTGGTTGCTTTAAGCCACGATAAAGATGCAAAGCTAGATATCTCAAGTGAATTAAAGAAAGTATTCCACTAGGAAAAGTTGAACAGATAATGAAAGAAAGATCTAGCACTCCAGCACAAAGCATCGGAATTTACCAAACATGCCAACAGAATGAGCCTCACTGTTACGACACCTAGCCAATTCTTCCTCATTATGGATACGGATCCGACCTTGACTCTTAGAAGAACACTGCATGGATTGCACATATGGATTTTGATCACTCTTTCCTTGGAGAACATTCACAAAATTCATATTTCGAGCTTTCGTCAAATAGAATTCACGGGTCACATCATGCATTCCACAACTCTCTATTTTTCCTTCAAAACTCAAATCGTGGATGGAAATTAAACTTCTATCTGTAAGATCTTCTAGATACTTTTCCGCCACCTCTTCTATGCTGTTCTTCTCTTCTACCGTCAAAAATCCCTCCACAGCCCATAATTCCACAAGTTTATCTACAAAAATTATTCGGTGTTTGCTCTGATTTTCTTACCATCATTAGTTATTCCTTTTTGTAAAAAAAAGCACAAATCTTCCATAATTGTCTAATCCTTTTTTTGTAGGAAAATGTTTATGACTCTATATAGAGAGACTCATTCCTTCTAACTTGGTAACATCCATAATGTAGTCTTAAGGGCTTTGAGAGTTTTGTTTAGGGGGAGAATTTGTGAGACACAAGTGTTACGGTGTCACTTGTATGAACCTCCTTTTATTTTGTGCGAATTTTGTGAGGTTGTTTCTCTCGATATTTTGTACTCTCTTTTATAAAGTGGATTGTTCATCTTCTCTTGTGGATGTAGGTCGATTTACCGAACTATGTTAAATTATTGTGTCTCTTTTGGTATATTTCTCGTTTGTCTTCTTACTTAGCGTCTTTCGAGGATTGCTTTGCTAGCTTCCGCATGACACCTTATTATTTCAATCCTAACAAAAATCAATTTATCCTCTGGGAAAATTGCAAAATACAGAAAGCATGGTTTAGGTGGTGTTAGAATACCGACCCCCTATATTACCTAAGGACCAGGTTTATTGATCTGTTCCTTTGTCATTTATGTTAAGGTAAAGCAATTAGGTAGAACACAAGATATTTTACGTGGAAAACCTCTGGCTCACAAAGGGTAAAAACCATGACCTACACCTCTGTAAGATTTATCCCAAACTTCACTAAAACAAAGAGCCTCAACAACAGATTACAAACTTTGTAACCTAAGGAATTATAAACTCTAATTCCTAAACACAAGGAACTATAAACTCTAATTCCTAAACACCACACAAATCTCCCCAGGTTTATGTGCCCAAGTCCTCGAGTTATCCCAACTTGAAGATTCACCCCTATACCAGTTTGTAACTCACTGGTACTACAAAACAAAAGAATACAACTTAATGTAAACAATACAATCAACTTGACTCAAGAACTGTAAGACATGGACTTAAGGAACACGTTCTTCAATCTGGTTTCTCGTACTGGTTGCACTTGGATCTTCACTCAGAACTCTTCTCAAATATGAACTCACTCAATTTGATTGTGTTTTTCTTGTAGCTCTCTGTGTAAGCGCGTTAGGTTTTTTATGAAACCTCTATTGTATTTATACTAAGAGTCCTCTCCTTATTTCGGCTTGATTTCCTTCCATATTTGGGAATCCTTATCCTTGTAGGACTTGTCAAGTTAATCTCCTTGATTTCTTTCCTTGTGGGATTCCTCCTTATGAAAGGAAACTTTGTGCAAGCTGTACTCTCCTCATAAATACATTTTCTCCACACGCCTTTGCTCCTATCTCTGCGTCATCTACCTTCTCTTAATCCTAGTTGGATTCTGCTTGAGAGGAACAAGCCACAGATACTTATTCCCTGCATGTGTTTCACAGCTTTGTCAATATTCAAAATCTACCTCGATCCAACAAATTTCCCCCTTTTGATGATGATAAATCCTTGCTTCTTGTATGCATAATTCCACTTGTATCATGTTAGTTTTCTTAAGACAACCTGCAAAAAGAACACATTAGAGGAACAGGTCAGACCAATGGGTTATAAATACCACACAAGTAACAAGCAACAATCTTCCCCCTTTTGGCATCATAAAACACTGTGAAGACACACAACATTCCAATTCAAATAGTATTCTATACTCATGGACACTGGGGCTATAACCTATGCAAACACTTAAAAGGTAAGAGCTTAATTAGCTATAACAATGTATTTGCAAGTGCACAGGAAACAAGATGAAATTAGAACTGAAACCCAACATATTATTAATCACAAAGCATGTACACTAGAAAGAGAAATTAAAAGCTCAAAACATGCATATGTGAGAACAAAAAGAAAGGTTGGGAAGGCTAGAAAGGGCACACTAGGCAGTTGGAGGTGGAGGGTCTTTCTTGAGCAGCTCATAGAGGCCCTTTAGGCTTGCAGAATTAGTGGCTTGCTCAGTTGCTAAAGCAGCATGTGCTTGTGCAAGCTTATCCCTGAGCCTTGCATTTTCATCCACCAACAGTGTATGCTCTGTGCCATAGGTGTCATGAATCTCAGCCACCTCCTTATCATGGGATTCTCTCATAGCAGCAATCTCTTCATCCTTGACAGCCAGCATTGCCCTTAGCTGCTGTAGAGGTGCATTGGCCCCTCTTCGAGGAGCAGGTACGGTAGCCTGATTCACAGTTCCAATCACATCTTTGGTTGTCTAATCTTGCCATGCTTTAACAGGCACACCAAAGTGCTGAAAAATATCTCCCAGCCAAAACCTGTATCCTAAGGCATTCTTAGTATCATCTTGTTTGCAAATCCTATGCATGTGGCAGAGAATGAGTTTGGGCAAGTTAATGAGGATCCTAGAGAGCAAGAGCTGCATCAATGTGAGGACTATAAAGTTGGCCTCAGTACTTTATTGCTCCCTATGAAGCACCATATTGTGCACCATATAAAACATTATTCGATGGAGGGGAAGATTAGCTCCCTTATCCACCCTAGAGTGACACTCCAAAGTAAGATCATTTGCAAAACTCCTAGTAATCTCAGAAGTTGAGGGTAGCCCATCCAAGGGAGGCCATTTCCTCTTCACATAGTGACACCACCCATCATTAGGAACTCCCAAAATTTCAGCCAATACCGCAGGGGTTAGGGTAAAAGGAACATCTCTGACAACACTTGAGATGGAAGAGGAGGTACCAGTGGCATTCATATAAAATTGCAGTGTTTCTGCACAAGCCATCTTTCGATGGGCACCACCCTGAAGGAACAGGTTTGACCAACCCTGTGCATCCACCAGTTCTAGTAATTCCATCATCTCATCACCTCCAAACCCAGTGAGTACCCTTCCCCTTTCAACAGTTCTTGTCCCAAAGTTGTTCAATCTTTCAGTTCTAGCATCAGCAGTTTCATTAATGGGATCCATAGAGTCATCCTTTTCTTCCACATGCTCAGGGAGTTCAGCCTCCACATCCTCATGAGAAGCATCATCATCAGTATCCTCTTGCTCATGAGACTCCGAGGATGGAAGTCCATGGTCATAATCATCAATCTCAGTGGGCTCATCTTCTAACCTGGATGTTACAGACCCCTTGGAAGGAACAAGTTTCCTGACCTATTTCTTTGGTGGTTTTGAAAGAGATACACCCTTCCCTTTTCTCCTTCTTTCAATAGTATCCACTTCATCATCCAAGACATCAATGAGATCAGGGGGTGGGGCAGAAGTACCTCTAGTGGCTCTAGGTCTTTTGGCTGCTGAGGCAACCATGCTTTCTTCTAGACCTCTCTTGGTAGCCCTTGTCATTCGAACAGTGACAGGCTTAGCCACAGGAGCAGGAGGAGCTTCTTCAGGTTCATCATCTGGAATTTGAACAGTCTTGCCTGAGGTCTTGCGTAAACGAGACCTTACCCTTTGTGGAATTAAGTTGACAATTGGAGTGTTGTCATCATACTCAGCAGCAGCTACTGAATGGGTATGTTGGACTGTTCCCTTCGTCTAGTTCTACCAACCTCAGCTTCTCCCTCAGCAGATGCACCTAATTTTTCTC
The DNA here is from genome assembly GCA_003996215.1 of Jaltomata sinuosa. Classification (NCBI taxonomy): domain Eukaryota; kingdom Viridiplantae; phylum Streptophyta; class Magnoliopsida; order Solanales; family Solanaceae; genus Jaltomata; species Jaltomata sinuosa. The sequence goes on along the minus strand of QJPP01000367.1, from coordinate 166,104 downwards.
CAATAGGTGAATTAGGTTCAGCTGTGGGATTCCTTGTGTGTTCTCCCTCACGAGGTGCATCTTTCTTTACTCCCTCATCACTCTTTATTCTTTCATCCTCAGATTCCCCTTGACTACTAGCACTAAAAATCTCCAAAGCTTCATCATGTTCTTCATAAAGTACCATCGCATTAGAGTCATCACCATTCAATTCATCACCCCGAACTGCTGAAAATTGCTCCATATGAGCCAACCCCTGAGAATCAGCAAGAGTAACAGGAGAGAGACAGACAATAGTGACCTGTTCCTTAAAGGGAATCAGTGTATGACTGGGTAACATGGAAGAACTGGCAGTTGTTTTTGGAATTTCTGGTGATTTGGGAGAGGAGGGTGATTGTGGTTCCATTGTTGAAACGAGAGAGGAGAGAAAAAAATGAAAGAGGGTTTTTGTTTCGGAGAGAAAGCCTTTGTAGAAGAGGAGATTGGGAGTGAATGAAGAGAATGAATTCAAAAAGGAATTTAAATAAGAGGATTAGCCATTTGGAATTAAATAGAGTCCTTTAAGTGGAAGAGTCCTATTCTAGGGAAGAGATCCTGTTTGACAAGTGTCAAATCTCGTCACAAAAGTGACCTGATTTGATTGGATCTTTTTTCTTTTTTGGAGAGTGGCGGTTATAGGCTTTAGGGTTAATGATTTTTTTTTTTGGTTCAGGTGAAAGGGACTGGTACAAATGCACAACTTGAGCAATTAATTATATCTAAACATAGTGCACATACCTTGGTTTTTTAATTTTGTATTGAGTTTATGTCCCAATTTGATGTCCCGATTTCCTGTTGCACAGATAAATACCAAGTTATAGTGCTTGAGCAACTTGAACCCTTAAAAGTGGCAAAGGGACATACAACTAAATGTACAAGACTGAGCATAAAAACTTTAAAAATAAAATACTATATGTACAGTGTTTAGTAGCCAATCACTGGGGGTACTCATGTGATCTTAATCATCCCTAGTTCCAACATGTTCCTTTCAAAGTGATCCCTTGCTAGAGCCTTTGTGAATATGTCAGCAATCTGCTTCTCTGTGGTACATAAGTTCATAGAGATCAATCCCTTTTCCATATTATCCCTCAGGAAGTGGTGTCTAATGTCAATGTGTTTGGTCCTCTTGTGCTGAACTGAATTCTTGGCAATATTGATTGCACTGGTGTTATCACAGAAAATAGGCACACACTCAATATTCAACCCAAAGTCTTTGAGTTTTTGTTTGATCCAGAGTAATTGTGCACAGCATAAGGCAGCAGCCACATATTCAGCTTCAGCAGTAGACAAGGCCACATAGTTTTGCTTCTTAGTTGCCCATGAGATCAAACATGATCCGAAGAAGTGTTCCATTCCAGTAGTGCTCTTTCTGTCCACCATATAACTAGCATAGTTTGCATCTGCATATCTTAGAAGCTCAAAGTTACTGCTTTAGGGTACCACAGCCCCAAATTAGTTATACCTTTCAAGTATCTGAGGATCCTTTTTACAGCTTTCAAGTGGGGTTCCTTGGGATTTGCCTGAAATCTTGCACAGAGACCCACACTGAAGACTATATCAGGTATGCTGGCTGTGAGGTATAGGACATATCCAATCATCCCTCTGTAGAGCTTCTGCTCGACTGCTGGACCTGTTCCTTCCAGACCTAACTTTGTTGTTGTGGCTATTGGAGTGTCTATTTCTTTTGTATCTTCCATCTTGAACCTCTTGAGCAGCTCCTTGACATACTTCTATTGATGGATCATTGTTCCAGAGGGAGTTTGTTTGATCTGCAGCCCTAGGAAGAAGTTGAGCTCTCCCATCATGCTCATTTCAAATTCTTTGCTGATGAGGGAAGCAAATTCCTTGGTGAAGGCCTTGCTAGTACCTCCAAATATGATTTCATCAACATATACCTGCACCACCAATAATTCTCTACCCTTGTTCTTGAGGTATAGGGTGTTAATCTTACCTCTTGTGTAGTCATGATCAAAAAGAAACTTTGACAACCTTTCATACCATGCTCTAGGAGCTTGTTTGAGTCCATAGAGTGCTCTATCAAGATTATAGACATGGTCAGGGTATTCAGAATCTTCAAAGCCTGGAGGTTGTTTGACATATACCTCTTCCTTGAAGAGCCCATTAAGGAAGACACTTTTCACATCCATTTGATAGAGTGTGAATTCCCTGTAGGCTGCAAAGGCAATGAGGAGTCTGATAGCCTCCAATCTAGCCACTGGTGCAAAGGTCTCATCATAGTCTATGCCTTCTTCTTGATTGTACCCTTGGACCACCAACCTGGCCTTGGTCCTTGTAACTGTTCCATTTTCTTACCTCCTCCAAAGCCAATATTTCTTCCTTTACCTTCTTCTAGTGAGAGGAATTTTTGCTTATCTCCAGTCATATGCCTTGATCAAGCACTATCCATCTACCAATGATGCTTTCTTCCTCTCACCCTTTCCTGTAAAAGATTTAAAGGTTAGATTTAGGAACCCAGACTAGCTTGGGTCCTTCCCTTTGATCAAAAGGATGAATGAGATCTCTGTTAGTCCATCTTGGTAGCCTTTTGAAAGGATGTTTTTTGTGAGCAGACCTGTTCCTTTGGCAGGGTCCATTCCTTTTAACAGGATTCTGATTTCCTAGTGAGGCATCTTTAAAGTTCTTATGCAGATGAGCCTTAGCAATGGGACAAGCTTTCCTTAAGTGACTGACCTTACCATAATGTGTACAAAGATCAGAGGTTCCCTCAGTGTATTCTTTATCAACTCATATTCCTATTTTAGTGCTATGAGTTCTATTACCAAGTTGAGTTACAATCATTGAGGACTTAGTCGACGTGTTGGCCTTTTCAAGCTCATACTTGGTTCTAGCAAGTTCAAGATTTATTCTTCTAGCCTTTTCTCTTTCTGAGTATAATTCATTTTTGAACCTAGATAGATATTGTTCACATTTGGTTTGGTTGTCACTCTTGTGTCCTTTCCCCTTTTGAATACCTTTAGATTTTGAGATTTCAGATCTGAGGGAAAGTGTGGCAGATTCAAGTTGCCGGACCTGTTCTTTAAGAGATTTATTTTCCCTTTTTAGACCAATAGTGATCTTTTCTAGGTCAATAAATTCAAACTTGAGACTGGTCAGGGAGGCCAGCAACTGATCTCTGTTCCCACTCAGTTCTTGAAAATTTTCTGTAAAAGTTATCAAAAGAGAGGACAATTTTTTCTTTGAAAAGAGCTTTAACTTGTTTTTAAGTTCAGAGAGATTTACCTCTTTTTCATCACTGTCTGATTCAGAATCTGGCTCTGAGTCCTCCATGGCCATCAGGGCAATATCTTCTGCATCATCTTCTTCTGACTGACTTGAACCTGGTCCCCAAGCAGCATACATAACCTTTTCAGAATTTCTCTTCTTCTTGCTGGCTTGCTCTCTTCTTCCCTTTTCAGTTCTCTCCTTTCTCCACTCAATTTCCCACATGGGACAGTCCTTGACTTGATGGTCTGTCTTTCCACACTTGAAGCAGCCACCATTTTGTCCTTTCTCTACATTTTTTTCTCTTCTTGGTGATGATCTCCTTTTATCCATGTTTCCTCCTTTCTTAAAGAACTCTTTGAAGTTTCTGCTTATTAGAGAAATGTCTTCCTCATCCACCTCAGAATCATCACTTTCAGTTGCCTTGAGAGCAAGAGTTTTATCCCTGCTTCCTTCACCTCTTTTAGAACTCTCAATATTCCCTTCATAGGTCTTTAGATTACCTACCAGTTCATCCGAAGAGATGTTTGTCAAATCCTTTGCTTCTCTGATTGAAGTGATCTTGATTTCCCATGGTTTGGGAAGAGTCCTTAGTACCTTCTCAACCAGTTCCTCAGTGGTGTATATTTTTACCAAGGACACCAATTCGTTTACCACAGTAGTGAATCTAGTGATCATTGTTGCGTCCTAACCCACACGCAAGTGTACGTGATCGTACAAGTAATATAGGATTGTAAGTCTAGATATCGTACCCACAGGGACTTGTCGATTAACTATTCACTAAATTAAACTGGTTCTAATTATTTATTCAAGCGTAAAAATCCAAAGGTGAATTTATTCTTAACTAATCTAGAAATAAAAAAGAAGAAGTTAACTAATGAACAATTAACCAAACAAAGAGCAGATGTTTACGTAATCAATGTGATGAAATCAATCTAGGACTATGGATCTGATAAAAATCATGGTTAATAAGCAATCTCATCGACTTGTTTGTTTATCTAGTTGTTAATTCTGGGGTTGATATTACAACTACGGTCTCTCGAGCCTCTAGTTGCCTATTCAAAATAGCATCACAACTACATCGTTGAACGGGGATGTGACATCTTATTTTAAAAGCATTTATATTTCTTTCCGTATAGACCAAGCAAGGCGTTCTGGGTATATCTCTATCCTAGTCGCTAACCTACCTTTTACGTTACAAAATAGAGGTCTTGCTCCCTATATTCTTTGTTCTATCTCAATGATTCTTCTCTCGAGTTCACAAAGAGATTATAGATTTATTTTAATGATCGTGAAGCATTAAAATAGTAAGCACAAGAATATAAGAACAACTAATATGATAAACAAATAATCAAATTAATTTTCTACTAAACAATCATGTAGTTAACTACCATAATCCTAGAACGATAAGTTTAACTCCACATAGACATGGAGCAATTACAAAAAATTATCCAAAGAAAAACGTAAAATAAATAATAAAGGAGAAGAAGATGAACCCAATATTCTCTGGACTCCACGGCGGCTCCTAGCTCTTCGTAGGTTAAAAGTTTTGTAAAAGTCGTGATTTGAGATGTATTTATAGAGTAGGAGGAAAATAACCCCTTTTCCTACTTGGATTTGGAGTAGAAAAAAAGCTGGAAAATTTCTGGGTATGCCTCTGGCTTGGTGCGCCCCCCATAGCGCCAGCCAGGGCTGGGGCGATGCGCCACCAATGCGCCAACCCTATCCTCAGTAGTGTGGGGCTGGGGCAACGCGCCACCGATGCGCCACAACCCAGATTTTCTTCTTTTGCTTTCTTTTTCTCCCGGAACGTTGCTAACTCCTTTCCAATGTTTTTATGCTTCCAATTTAGCTCTCTTGGGTTGTTTTTCTCCATATTCTTCTCAGCAAAGCATATAATAACATATATTAGCTCATCACCATGAAAATGCAAATAATCATAAGGATATACATCACTTTTGCCCTTAAAACAAGGCTAAAACATGGGTAAATCAGGCAAGCGGGCGTACAAATACGCCCAAGATCACCACCTCACACTTAAACCTTTGTTCGTCCTCGAACAAATCACTACACACCCTACAATATTTCACATCTTAAGACACCAATTGAACAGTTCTACTTAAACCCAAGTTAACTAGGCAGTTTAATTATGACCCATAATCCACTCAACATGCATACATCAATCATATTTTTACAGACCCTTCATTGAAACCACACAACCTCTTAAAATTTACTCTTCATGAAAAATACGGCCAACATGATCATGTGTGAATATAGTCATCATTAGTGCACCAAGCTTTCACCATTTTGTGCCCTCACATTTAAGAGAGATGCTCATTGCTCACATCATACATACATATTCAAATTGGGACATGTAGATAAGAAATTCAATCACCCTCTCAAAGAAAGTTTCATGCATACAAGATATACAATAGGCTTGCCCTTAGTGTAATACTCTATTAATAAAGCATCAACATTGTAGGATCAAAAAGACTTTTACAAGTTGTAATGTCGGCTAAGGGACGGGTAGGAATACTTTGGCCAATAGTGACTACTTTCCCTATGCACTTTAAGACACTTACTTTAAATCTTTTCACTCTTTTTCTTATATCATCTCAACTTCAACCTATGTTCATGTTTACCTTCAAACTCCCTTTTTTTCTTTTGGTTTATTTCCCTTAACCTTCATTCACTTATTGGTATCAAGAAGATTAAACTATTTTTTTTGTTTTTTTCTCCTCTTCTTACTACCAACATACAAATTATTTTTTACAAGGGCACCACATCTAATTCTTATTCTTACCACAACAACCTCCCTCTATCTTTTTACCTTTTTCTCTTTTGTTCCCTTCTTCCTTTAAGTCTTTTCACTACAAAGTGCATTAGGGGCTCCTTGGATCAACTGAATATAGGGTAATCAAATAAAGGGATAGGCTAAACATGCGGCTAGTCAAAGAAATATGCTTAAGGCTCAAAGGGGCTTAACTAAGAATAATATAAAGGGCGGCACAAACAATAGTAAACAAAAAGTGGCTTACAAAGAAATCCCTTGGTCATATCCCACAAGTCAATACTATGTTTCACTTCATACACACACGGGGCAAGTTCTAGATATCAAGATATATAAGAAACACAACAAACACTCACCACACATGGCACAATGGTTCAAAAATGGCTTCTTAAGACTTCATATTCATAACACAATCAAATTGAATGAGTTAACATTATTAAGCCCATCTTTAGATTTTATGAGTCAAGTTAAAGAGCCTATGCGTCTCTAAATGAAGTTTCCTACTTTTTATGCTTATTTTGAGTGAATTACCCATGACGTCTAGTGTATACTTAGGTGAAGTACCTAGCATTCAAAAGGCTATGGTTTCTAATCTTTCTTCTTCCTATGACTAATTTTTCCTCAAGACGGTCTCATCCATCCATCGTCGAGAAAATTTCTCTATCTATGACTAAAAAATTAAAAACTACTCCTAAAAAATAAAAACTACCCGGTTCAAAGTGCACCCCCTCGGAAAATAACCAAAAAGAAAAACCAACGGGTGAATGAGATATGCCTCAAAAAAAACTAAAAAATCTTTTTGTATTTTTTTTAAAAAAATAAAATAAAATCCTATGGCATACTCACCCTTAAACTCATAAATATTGGAAGAATTCCCACCCCACACTTAAAATCATGCTTTGTCTCTAAAACAATTTATAGAAAAAGAAGATGAATAAGAAGGGTAAGAAATACTCCCTGAGGTCCTCTAGGGCCTAGCTAAAAACATGTTTCTTCAATTTTGATCAAGGGGGCGAATGACCCCACACTTACGCTTAAACCATGCTCCTTAGCTTTCAAATTCGGGTACTCAGACTTCCCCAAACCTGCAAAATAGACAAAAAAAAAATGTGACACTATAAAAAAATAAGAAGTTACACTACTAGTTGGGTTGCCTCCCAACAAGTGCCTGATTTAACATCGCGGCACGACGCCATCACTACACCACTTTTCTTTCCACTTAGAACTTATGAATTATGCCCCTAACTTTGCATCAAAACTTTCTTCTCCGCTCAAGGGGCGGTGGTATAAAGATGAAAGAACCAAGTAAATGATGTCGCATCTTGCACTTCTTGGCCCTTAAGTGAGAAATGTCGTTTTGTCTTTTTGGAGTGACAAACTTTAGAATATAAGGGCCTTGTTCCTCATCTACACACTTCTGCACCAGTTCATATGACTCAATTTCCATGTCATCATCTAAATACAAGGTAGAAAAATGAGTAGAATGAGGTCCAACGGTACCTAATCTCAAACTTGCATTATTTTTGACAAGCTCACTTTTATACTCCCTTTCAATGTCACCCTAAATCAAAGAATGATAGTTGAATGAATGTAATTCTTCTTTCTACTCCACTAGTTGACGAGTATCCACAATAATTGGTGATTGGGCATCACACGCCTCAATTTTTTTCTTCAACTGATCCTCCAAGTCATGAATATTTGAGCCAAATTGGTCTATCTCTTGGCTGAGCTCAACTCTATCTTCTATCAGCTGTGTAGTCATATATGTAAGATTATCACGGAGAAACTCATGAAATTTAACTTTTTCCTCTTGTTTCCTTAGCCAAGATTGGCTCACTATGTCTGCTTCCTCACAGTTTTCTCCTAGTAGGGACTCACTTTCTTCTTCTACTAGGGGTTCATCTTGGGTACACCACTCGCCCGGAGTTGGAAAATTTTGACAAATACTCTCCAGGTAGGGTCCTCCACAAAAACAACAAGAATCATCATCCTTCGACCACCATCTATCCCAGGCTTACATATCAAGAAGAGTGATAAAAAACGTAAAAGAAACTAAAAAGATAACTATGTAATATATATATATAAATATATATATATATATATATGTACAACTTAAATAAATAACTTGAAAAAGTCTAATCTAGATAAATAATTAACTTCTAAGTCCCCGACAACGGCGCTAAAAACTTATTGCGTCCTAACGCACATGCAAGTGTACGCGGTCGTACAAGTAATATAGGATTGTAAGACCAGATATCGTACCCACAGGGACTTGTCGATTAACTATTCACTAAATTAAACTGGTTCTAATTATTTATTCAACCGTAAAAATCCAAAGGTGAATTTATTCTTAACTAATCTAGAAATAAAAAAGAAGAAGTTAACTAATGAACAATTAACCAAACAAAGAGCAGATTTTTACGTAATCAATGTGATGAAATCGATCTAGGACTATTGATTTGCTAACAATCATGATTAATAAGCAATTTCATCGACTTGTTTTTTTATCTAGTTGTTAATTCCGGGGTTGATATTACAACTATGGTCTCTCGAGCCTCTAGTTGCCTATTCAAAATAGCATCACAACTACATCGTTGAGCGGGGATATGATATCTTATTTTAAAAGCATTTATATTTTTTCCCGTATGAACCAAGAAAGGAGTTCTGGGTACATCTCTATCCTAGTCGCTAACCTACCCTTTAAGTTACAAAAGAGAGGTCTTGCTCCCTATATTCTTCGTTCTATCTCAATGATTCTTCTCTCGATTTCACAAAGAGATTATAGATTTATTTTAATGGTCGCGAAGCATTAAAATAGTAATAACAAGAATATAAGAACAACTAATATAATAAACAAATAATCAAATCAATTGTCTACTAAATAATCATGTAGTTAACTACCATAATCCTAGAATGAGAAGTTAAACTCCACATAGACATGGAGCAATTACAACAAATCATCCAAAGAAAAACGTAAAATAAATAATAAAGGAGAAGAAAATATAAAACCAATATTCTCCGGCCTCCACGGTGACTCCTAATTCTTTGTAGGTTAAAAGTTTTGTAAAATTCGTGTTTTGAGATGTATTTATAGGGTAGGAGGAAAATAACCCATTTTCCTACTTGGATTTTGGAGTAGAAAAAAAGCTGGAAAATTTTCGGGCATGTCTTTGGCGCACCGCGCCACCAATAGCGCTAGCCAGGGCTGGGGCGACACACCACCAATACGCCAGCCTCATCCGTCAGTAGTTTGGGGGCTGGGGCAATGCGCCACTAATGCGCCACAGCCCAGATTTTCTTCTTTTGCTCTCTTTTTCTCCCGGAATGTTGCTAACTCCTTTCCAATGTTTTTATGCTTCCGTTTTAGATCTCTTGGGTTGTTTTTCTCCATATTCTTTCCTGCAAAGCATCTAATCACATATATTAGCTCACCACCATGAAAATGCAAATAATCATAAGGATATACATCACTTGTGCCCTTAAAACAAGGCTAAAACATTGGTAAATGAGGCAAGCGGGCGTACAAATACGCCCAAGATCAATCATCTCTTGAAGAGTTTCACCATTCTTCATCTTGAAGGATTCATACTCAGTAGCTAGTTTAGCAATCCTGAATTTTCTTACTTAAGTAGTGCCTTCATGAGCATTCATGAGTGTGTCCCAAATCTGTTTGGTTGTTGTGCAGCTAGAGATTCGATTAAACTTATCAGGTCCAAGTCCATATACAAGTATGCACTTGGCCTTAGCATTCTTCCCAAGCATCTTGAAATCGGCTTCATCATATTGAGCTTTTGGCTTCCCTTCTACATCCTTTGCCATGGGAATCTTAGGACCATCAGTAAGTCCGGTCCACAGTTCATAATCTTCAGCATGAAGAAAGTCCTCCATTCTTTCCTTCCACCATGAGTAGTATTGACCATTGAATAGAGGTGGCATGCTGATGTGTTGTCCTTCACCATGTCCAAGAGGATGTACATAATTCATAGTGATCTTATCTTGAGTTACTAGAATCTTGTTAAGATAACCCGCTCTGATACCAATTATTAGAATACCGACCCCCTAAATTGCCTATGGAACAGGTTTATCGATTTGTTCCTTTGTCATTTACGTTAAGGTAAAACAATTAAGTAGAACATAAGATATTTTACGTGGAAAACCCCTGGCTCACAAAGGGTAAAAACCACGACCTACACCTCTGTAAGATTTATCCCAAACTTCACTAAATCAATGAGCCTCAATAATAAATTACAAACTCTGTAACCTAAGGAATTATAAACTCTAATTCTTAAACACCACACAAACCTCCCCAGGTTTATGTGCCCAAGTCCTCGAGTTATCCCAACTTGAAGACTCACTCCTATACCAGTTTATAACTCACTGGTACTACAAAACAAACGAATACAATATAATGAAAACAATACAATCAACTTGACTCAAGAACTGTAAGACATGGACTTAAGGAACACGTTCTTCAATCTGGTTTCTTGTATTGGCTGCACTTGGTTCTTCACTCAGAACTCTTCTCAAATATGAACTCACTCAATTTGATTGTGTTCTGCTTGTAGCTCTCTGTGTAAGTGCGTTAGGTTTTTTGTGAAACCTCTATTGTATTTATACTGAGAGTCCTCTTCTTATTTCGGCTTGATTTCCTTTCATATTTGGGAATCCTTATCCTTGTAGGACTTGTCAAGTCAATCTCCTTGATTTCTTGCCTTGTGGGATTCCTCTTTATGAAAGAAAACTTTGTGCAAGCTGGACTCTCCTCATAAACACGTTTTCTCCACATGCCTTTGCTCCTATCTCTGCGTCATCTGCCTTCTCCTGATCCTAGTTGGATTCTGCTTGAGAGGAACAAGTCATAGATACTTGTTCCCTGCATGTGTTCCACAACTTTGTCAATCTTCAAAATCTACCTCGATCCAACAGGTGGTGAGGCAAGTAATGGTAACTTAATGCCAACACCCTCATGCACTGGACATCAACATCTGTGCTTACTGCTTAACTTATATTCTCGGAAACACTTGAGACAACTGACAAAAAGTTTTGTAGCCAAAGTTGTCTTGCTGATGCCCCCCATCCCTACATTTGATACAACTTTTAGTTCCCTTTCCCCTCTAGCAAGTTCATCCTGCATCATCAGAAATTCATTTTCATGGCCAACCATTATATTCTCGGGTCACTCTACAGCATGTTCATGTATACTGTCTAGAGAATACTTTTGTGTTTTCAAATCTTTGATTTTGCTGTACCACTGCATCATGAAGGATTCAATGCGTTCTACCTCTTGTTCCAAAGAAAGCTCCGCTTCGCGTAATTGCAGTTTTTGCCAAAGAAACTTCTATTGATTTTGAGTCAACCATATCTTCTGTTTTGTATGCTACCTCTGTGATTTTAGCTTCCAAGCATGTTAATGCCTCAAGATCTCCAGAATAGCTCTCAAGGATTCAAGCTTTTCATAGAACGGTTGCAAATCACATCCAGTAAGTTCCATAAATTGGTGTATGGTTCTCATAAGGCAAGTAATAACAGCGTAAGACATATCACTCTCTCTATTAATTTCTCTCTTACGTGCGTGATAAAAAAGACAGGGAGCTTCTGCACGGAGAAGAAGGCAGAGTATCTCTAATTATGAAAATGGACGAAATGCAACAAGTTGTATAATTTCTCATTTTTTAAAAAAAATAGAAAGATTTGATGTCACTAGAAGATTCTAAAAGTGTTCACTAAACCTTATTATTTAAAAAAAAGAAGAGACCGATTTTTGAAAGAAAAGGAAAAGGAATAGCAGGATAAGCCAAGTCTCAGTTTCTCTCGTATTCTCTCAAATTGAAAGCAGAAAAAGCAAAGGATCTTTCTTTTATTTCTTTAATTTATCCATAGGACACGTTGCCAACACGACAAATGAAAAGTATCAAAGATGATGCCGTTCATTTTCTTTGCTGAAAGGGACTTCCTCTTCACCTTTTCTTTCTGCGATATATTCTATCAATGGGTATTTGTTTAGGATTTGCTTCATTTATGTATGACTTTGTAGTATGGCTTGTTTCACAGGCTCCTTCTCTATAGCATGACCAGACCAGTCCCTTTACCGGTCTAACGTGCTGGTCCGGGCTGGGCCGTAAACAGGACAGCCTGGCCTGTTGGACAGGAACAGTTTCACTTGTTTCTGCAAGATCTGCATCTAATGGCTATTAATTTCCCATTATACATAAAGAGGCTTTTGATAGTTGATGAATTTCAAAATTTCTCAATTAAAAAACGGAAAGAACAAAGTTCCCACTTGACTCCTTTTTAACATTATCAAAAGGACAGGTTGCTAACACAGAAAAGACCAAAGTAGAATATTTTGTGATCATTCATTATCAATCCTCATTGTTCTTATATGCAATAAATGTGCTCCAATACAAAAAGTTGTAGTTTGCTAATTTCATTCATCTAAGACTTTTCAGTGAGGCTAGATGAATTCTTGATGAAGAGTAATCACATAGCTAAGCACGCAGTTAATTTAATTTGTAGTTTGCCATGCTTCTGTTTCTTCAAATCTGGGCATGATCAAATCCTCACAAAATAGAATTAGTTCACAATTCCTACCACAGAAAAGCGCCACCTCAGCCTCTAGAAATAGGAGAGGAGCAACAAAAAGTATTCAAGAAAGGCGCTAGAGGCCTCAAACTCATCGAAAGCTGGACGTACAATGATACAAAAAAAAATTCTCTCTTCAGGATATGAATTGAATATTCTGCAATTTCTGGGAAAAAAGTTAAATAAAAATCTTATGGAATAAGCACAGTGCTTTCCTTAACGTTTGAGTAAAAAAAGCCAGAGAGGATAACATTGCTGATTTATACTCCAATTACCTATCGTGAAACGAGTAATGACTTAGATATTACACATTTCCCTTAATTTTTCTATTTGTTCCTGTGTGAAGCTTTGAGTAAGTAAGTTGGTGCAATTTCTCTAGTGCCACTAGATTTAGCCTTTCGTCCTTTGTGAGGTAGACTGAAGACTCCTAAGAAAGGAAACACATATTACAGATATTCACATATTATTACTAATTATATTATCTCATAAATTGAATGTAAGCACCTGTTCAAACTCTGTTGTGAAATTTCTGCCAACCCGATTCAACAGGAGTCTTAAGGAAAGATCGGTCAAGTCTCATATCAATTAAGCATATTGATAACGTCTAGATCCACCTCAGATTTAAGAGAAAGTGTAAACGATCGTATGCAATATAATTACCTAACTTAGAGTCGGGGTAGATCTCACATGGAACAATGTAAGAGCGATCGAGAAAGCAAGGAATTACAACCACTTGCTCTAATCCAAACACAAAATGATAAATATTTTGGGGTTTTTTGATTTAGGAATGAAAAAAGATACAATTAACTAGAAAATGGATAAAGTGATCAATGACCTTCAAAAGTAAGGGAAAATAGGGGATTTGGAAATAGAAAATCAATTTATATCAATACGATCCATTGCAACTAATTGTCTGCTACTAATTAATCATGGGTCAAGCAATTAGCCTTGGAATCTCAACTATCTGCCAATATTCCTGTTCACAAGCGAATATTTCTTAACTAATTCTCTCCAACCTGGATAAGTGACCACAAAGACATTCCTATTTGGGTAACACTTGGATTCTCCTATTTCTATCTCGAATCTATTAAATGAGGTTTAAAGCCTCAAATCTTGCTAATTACCCTTTCCCAATTTTAATTTCCTCTTTCGAGCTCAATTAAAGTAAAAAGGCAAGTCCAAGGGTTGATCACTCCCTTTGCAAAGCAATAAAAGAAAAAGATTAATTAGATAAACAAAGACCCATTTTATAAACTAGAAAGTATTCAACTAATTACAAAAGCACAAGATAAAAATCAAACCCCAAATATTGTTTATCTCTGAAACTAGCAACTACACTCACATATTTTCAAAAAAAAAATAGAGTTGAAGAATTAGGAAGTAAAAGGATTAAGAATTTCTTATAGATTCTTGCAATCTTCACTCCAATGATGTAGGATGATTTAACCTTGCTCCCTAAGCTTGAGAATTGGCCAAAGATGTGTTTTCAAGAGCATGGGAGGTGTTTTATGTGTATTGGGGATAAGAAATTGTGAAATGTCATGTCTTTCCAGAATTGAAATCCGTTGACCACAAATGCGGACAACTACCACATTTGCGGTATGGTTGACTTGACCAGATGCCGCTTTTACAAAAATATCACTGCATTCGCGGTCATTGACTAGGCTGTTGACTACTGCATTTTCAGTCTTCTGCCACATTTGCAGTCTTCTGGCCGCATTTGCAGTCTTTGACTAGATTGTTGACTATCACAATTTCGGTCCTTTGGCCTCTTTTGCGGCATCTGAGAGCATGTTCTCTCTTTTTGCTCAGTTTTGGTTTCTTTTGTCCGGAAGCCCTCTATATCTCAACAAACCTGAAATAATAGCAATTCACATAATAAATAGCCTCATATTATAAATAGAAGACACGAAAACATAAGCAAAGAGACTTTAATAATTGGTAAAATCACCACTTATCACATATTTTCACTTGATTATTGTAATGTGTATTCATGCGTCCTATTTATGAAATGGGTAAGTACATGTGACTATATATATATATATATATATGCTGTGGTATTTCAAGGTTTATGTATATATAGCAAGAAATTTGCAGATCAAAGAATGAGAAGTTTTCAATCTCCTTACTAGTTTATACAAATATCCATTTCTAACCTACGAACATTTAGATATTTGATGCAAAACGAGACTTGCCAGAGGTTTTCGATATGATGAAAAGTTCAGAGATAGGGACAACCAAAGTTCTCTAGACTATTTTTTAATTCATCGCAAATTCAACCTTTTTTCTTGCAGAAATTATCCAACACAAGATCGAAATTATGTTGGTCGATCACTTCGTCTACCCTTTGTTGAATTCTTTCACACCCTCCTTGGGAATAGGGGCAGAGGCAGAAACTTGGCTATGGTTTTAGGAGAACTCAATAGCATTTGTTCGGTATATTGTTGCTACATGTATTGATGCATCCTATTTATGAATAAAAACATGTTCATTAACAAATTTGCAGATCACAGAATGAGAAGTTTGCTATCTTCTTACTAGTTTATACAGGTAAGGCAACATTTAGAAAAATAAAACCAAAGAAATATCCAATCCTAATCTACCAACATTTACAAAAAACAAAGCAAAAATCCATGGAAATTGAAATTGCTAATTTGCGCACCGGAGCCTTGTTAGGACTTGTAAAGTTTTGATGATTGATAAAACAGTGGAACACGTACATGAAACATCTTATACTACATGTTCCATCACGCTGAGTCCAACTTGCATTAGGATTCTTTGAAATGAAGGAATCTCAAGTAGAAAGGATGTCAAAGTCTACACAAATCACGAATTAGATAAGAGTCTATATATTCTAAGGAGTATACATATGGATAGACCAAGAGAGTCCAAGAAAGAAGAGATTTCTTGTAGAGTTAGAAGTCTACTTGCGTGAGAACTCAAAGTATGCACAAAGCAAGAATCAGAGTTAGTGTTTGACTACAACACTCAAGAAGAGAGTCCAAGAAGCATGGGAGTCCTTATGGTGTTAAAAGTCTACTTGGTTGTGAAGATCAATTAGTTATAAATACTCAAGGACTTTCAAAACGAAATCCATGCACTTATACTGAGAGAAAAAAGGTAGAACACGAGCAAATAAGCAAGAACCATATTTGAGAGAGTTCTACCTAGCTATCCAAGTGTTGCCAATATGAAGAACTAGATCGAAGAACCAGATTGAAGAACTTGTTCCACATGATTATGCTTTACGGTTCTTGAGTCTAGTTTTAAGTATTGATTAAATTGAGTCGTAATCTTCATGCTTTCTTAGTACCAGTGTGTTATAAACTAGTTTAAGAGTTTAGTATTCAAGTTGGGATAACTCGAAGATTTGGGAACATAAACCTTGGGAGATTTGTGTGTTTTTAGGAATTAGAGTTAGTTTCTAGGGTTGCAAGAGTTTTGTAATCTGATTTTCAAGTCGGGAAATTTGAAGTAGGATTCAGCCTTCTGGGGAGATTATTGAATTAGAGTTTATAATTTCTTAGGTTACTGAGTTTGTAATCTGTTGTTGAGAGGCTCATTGTGTTTAGTCAAGTTGGGGTTAAATCCTATAGAGGTACATGTCGTGATTTTTTATACCTTTTGTGAGTCGAGTGTTTTCAACATAAAACTATCATATTCATTACTTACTATCTTTACTGCTTCTGTTGGAATACATTAGACAACATGTTTCACTCATAGACAACTCATAAGTTAAATTCACTAAAATACCAGGTTGTGTAGAATATCAATTGATATCAGAGTGGGTATCTTATTAAAAGGCTAACACCTTAAGATAATATCTAAGATGAATTCTGCACCACCAATTGGACATTGTGGAAGACAATCCACCACCACACATCCTCTTTTCAATGGATCTCACTTTATCTTGTGGAAAGCTCGTATGGAGGAGTTCATTCAGGCTAAAGACTATGATATATGGGATAGAATCACAGAGGGTTCCAAAATTCCTATGAAAATAGTTGAAGGTGAGAAAGTGAAGAAAGTGACAAGTGAATTTACTCCAGAGGATCTCATCTCCCTCAAGAAAAATGCAAAGGCCAAAAATATTCTTATTTGTGGACTAGGTCCTGATGAATACAACAGAGTCTCAAGTTGTACCGTTGCCAAGAAAATTTGGGATGCACTATTGAATGCTCATGAAGGAACAAGTCAAGTAAGAAAGTGCAAGATTGCTATGCTATTACAGAAAATGAGACATTCAAAATGGAGGATGATGAGATATTGCATGAAATGATTACTCAACTGACTACTTTGGTAAATGAACTATTATCACTAGGAAAGGTTCTAACAATTGAAGAACAGGTTGATAAGGTCTTAAGGATCTTACCAAAAGCAAATTGGGATGTGAAAGTCACTGCTATAAGAGAAGCAAAGGACATTACCACAATGACTCTTGATGAACTAGTGGGAAATATGAAGACGTATGAGATGAACATGGACTACTTCAAAAGTGTTGAAAGTGGATAAAATTCACTGTCCTTAAAGGCTTCTGATGATAAGGACTTTGATTTAGATGAAGAACAGGTTGCATTCATCACCAAAAATTTCAAAAAGTTCTTCAAGAAGGAAAATGGCTACGAGCGAAAAGGAACAGACAGCAAAACCCGGTCCAATGAGAAACCTCAGCTTGGATGCTTCAAGTGTGGAAAGATGGATCACATGATCAAGGAGTGTCCATTATGGAAAATTGAGTGAAAAAAGGAAAAGACTGAAAAGGAGGAAAAAATGAATGAGAAGGCTAACTCTAAGAAAAACGAAAAGGAAGATTATGCAATGGTAGCTACTTGGGGTTCAGACTCTGAAGAAACTAATGATGAAGAAATAGATGAAACTGCATTCATGGCAAATTGAGATTCAGACTTAGAAGAAGAAAAGGCAGATTCTGAGGTAAGTATTCTTGAGCTAAAAGACAAATTGCATCTCTTCTCTAAAAAGAAACTTATTTCTTTGATGAATGCTCTAATTGATGATTTTCATGAACAGATCTCTGATAGAGATCAATTGTTTAGTGCTCTTGCAAGTCTAAAATTTGAATACATTGATCTGGAGACTTGTAAGATTGCAACTGCCAAAGAAAATTATACCCTAAAGGAATAGGTCAGCCAACTTGGTTCAACAAACTTGGATCTAAAATCAGAAGTCTTAAAATTGGCACTTTCTGAAAAGAATTAAGAGACCATGAGCAAAACTCAGAAGACTACTTAGTCAGAACTAAAGCAGCACAAAGAGAGTCTTCTTTGCGAAAGATAAAAAGTGAGAAAACTGAATATAGAGATGTCTAGGTTAAAACAGGATCTTGAAAGAGAAAATAGGTAGACTAACTCTTTTAGAATTGTAAATCAGCTAGGAAATAGGAATCAAAATGAAAGGGTTGTTATAGTTTCTCATAAAGAAACAATCTCCACTGAAGATCTATGTTATATTTGTGAAAAACTTGGACATTCTATCACTGAGTGTCCAGTTGCAGCAGGAAATAGGAACGAAAACATAAAAATGGTTGAAAAGAGAACTCCAAAAAATGGTAAAAGGAATTAGTGAACTAACATATTGCCACCATAGGCAAAAAGAAGCTTAATTCATCATTTTGCTCAAAGAAAAGGTGCCAAACTAGTCTGGGTTCCTAAAACTAACCTCTGATTGTTTTGAAGGATCGAGTGAAAGTAAGCAAGCAGACATGATACATGAATAGTTCTTACTCAAGGAATATGAATGGGGATAAATTAAATTTCCTTCACTCATAACTATGAAAGAAGGAAATGTAGGCTTCAAATATGGTATGAAAGAGAGGATAAGTGGCATTGGAAAGAATGAAAACCTTGTGATAGAGGGAACTATGAATGAGACATGTAGATAAACCTGGTCCATTACATGAATCTAATTGGGGATGATTAAGATTACATGAGTATCACTCAATGATTGGCTAAAGAACACTATACAAAATGCACATTAAGTTTAATTTTATGCTCAGTCTTGTACATTTAGTTGTATGTCTCTATACCATTTTCAAGTTCAAATAACTCATGTAATATAACATTATATTTGCCTATGTTACAGGAAAATGGCTTAAAAAATAGAAATAGGATCAAGCATTGAAATATTGATCTAGGTATTTGCACCATTTTTTTCAAATATTAAAAATGATTGTAAAACATTTGTACTCGTTCCTTCCAAAATGCCCAAAAAAGATTGACTCCTAAAAAACTCCATAACCATCACTCTTTCAAAAGTAAGAAGTCCAAGGTAATGATGACTTTTGTTTATAAAGTTTTCAGTCTCATCTCATCACACCTTTTCTCAAAGCCAAACTTGATTGATGATTTAGGAGTTGATCATGAGAATAGTAATTCTAAGAGAGTAGATACTACTAGAATTGTTGTTCATAAAAGTGCTCTTATTGTGTATGATCATGAGAAAATTAAGGTACTATGTAAGAGAGAATCATCTGGGGGTGTGAATCCGGAGGAATCTGTCTATGGGGTTGTTAATATTATTGAGGGAGTTAAGGAGGATGTATCTTGTGAGGGGGAATATCCGGGTGACCCCATAGTTGAACCAGATTCATCTGATGGGCTCAATTTCATTGATGCATCTATTTAGAGAGAAATATTTGGGGACCCCTCAGTAGAACCTAATTCTCCTGTTGGGCTCAGTGTAGAAAGGGATTTAGAATTGGTGAACAAGGATGAACAATTGAGGGTTGGTTCTGAAATATCTGAACCTATGGAACAAGTTGAGGCACCTGGTTCTTTAAGAAGGTCCAATGCTCCTTTGAAGCACATAAGGGCTGCTTTGATTGCTAAGGATTATGAGATTGTGCAATACTTTGTTCTTCTCACCTTGAGGCCTTGAATATGCTTCATGTGCAGTATGATATTAAGAAGGATGCTCTTAGAGAGGAAAATGCATGTCTTAAGGCTGAATTAAAAAAAGGGAAAAGGCTACAAACTCTGCCAACATACAAGGCTTGTTTGACTTGCTCAAGAAAGATCCCCATTCATCATCCCATGCTCCAACTTCACCAAAATCCTAGACCTCATATCCTTAGACTCTCCCAAACCTTTCCTACTCTCATTCACAAGTGCTTTAATATTGTTTTTAATTTTGTTAAAGATCTGTGGTGCATCTTATGAATGATCAATGGAAATATTTGGTTTTAGTCTCTTGCTTCTAGCTATTCCCTTGTCTTTACACACACTTTGTTATATCTAACTATGTTTTTGGCTTTTAAGTGTTTGTATAGATGATAGCCCTAGTGTCCATGATCGTTTAACTTGTCCATCTTAGTGTGCTCTTTGTTTTCACAATATTTTACGAAGCTAAAAGGGGAAAGTGAGTATACTATATAATGTTTATAACCCAGTGTTCTAACATGGTTCGTCTAACATATTTCTCCTAATGCTTTGCTATTCATATGGTTGAAACTATTTTTCGAATGATGCCAAAAAGGGGAAGATAATGGTTTGTGCAGCTTCTATAACCCAGTTAACTAATCTGGTTGATTCAAGTGTTCCATGCTTTAGTGTTCACAGGTCAAGATATTGGTATTGAAATGGAATGCACAAGGGCATAAGTTTGTCATCATCAAAAGGAGGGAATTTGTTAGGACTTGTGAAGTTTTGATGATTGACAAAATAGTGGAACACGTACATGAAACATGTTATACTACATGTTCCATCAGGCAGTGTCCAGCTTGCATTAGCATTCTTTGAAATGAAGGAGTCTCAAGTAGAAAAGACCTCAAAGTCTTCACAAAGCACAAATTAGATAAGAGTCTACATATTATAAGGAGTATACATATGGATAGACCAAGAGAGTCCAAGAAAGAAGAGAGTTCTTGTGGAGTTAGAAGTCTACTTGCGTTAGAACTAAAAGTCTGCAAAAAGCAAGAATCAGAGTTAGTATTTAACTACAACACTCAAGAAGAGAGTCCAAGAAGCATGGGAGTCCTTATGGAGTTAAATGTCTACTTGGTTATGAAGATCAATTAGTTATAAATACTCAAGGACTTCCAAAACGAAATCCATGCACTTATACTGAGAGGAAAATGGTAGAATACGAACAAATAAGCAAGAACAATATTTGAGAGAGTTCTACCTAGCTATCCAAGAGCTGCCAGTATGAAGAACTAGATCGAAGAACCAGATTGAAGGACCTGTTCCACAGGACTATGGTTTACGGTTCTTGAGTCTAGTTTTGAGTATTGATTAAATTGAGTTGTAATCTTCATGATTTCTTAGTACCAATGTGTCATAACTAGTTTAGGAGTTTAGTCTTCAAGTTGGAATAACTCGAAGACTTGAAAACACAAACCTTGGGAGATTTGTGTGTTTTTAGGAATTAGAGTTAGTTCCTTGGGTTACAAGAGTTTTGTAATCTGATTTTCAAGTCGGGAAATTTGAAGTGAGATTCAACCATCTGGGGAGATTGTTGAATTAGAGTTTATAATTTCTTAGGTTATAGAGTTGGTAATCTATTGTTGAGAGGCTCATTGTGTTTAGTGAAATTGGGGTTAAATCCTGTAGAGGTACATGTCGTGCTTTTTTACACCTTTTGTGAGCCGGGTGTTTTCCACCGTAAAACTATCGTGTTCATTACTTACTGTCTTTACTACTTCTGTTGAAACATGTTAGACAATTGTTTTACTCATAGGTAACTCGTAAGTTAAATTTACTAAAACACCAAGTTGTGTAGAATATCAAGCATGTTTTGGCACAAACAATATGTACATAAAATTTGGAGTAATACAACTCCAAACCTCAAAATAATTGAGTGCAAACTTCATTTTGTAAGACTACAACTTCTCCATTATTGTTTGAATATTTGACGACGGTGATTCTAAGATCAGTTGTTGACCTCTAATTACAAAGTAATACTTGTTGGGCTGTTCATGAAGAGAAATACCTAAAACGTCGCCGGCCTCTAAATACAAAGTCGACCAATATTCATATAGGTTACATACACAAAACCTTTTGTATTTTAAAATGAATAAATCATCACAAGAGAAGTCACTTTGATGACATCTAGCTTTAATTTATTCATCTCAAAATATATATAATTATACCAATATTTATATCTAAATTCTCCTAAACGAAAATTTTCATTTCCAAAGCCAAAAGTGACTTAATGTGGTCCTGAATTAATCCAAAAGGGAAACATTTACTATGTTAATGTGGCTTTGTCTTTACTAATTCTCAGAGTTTGTTGTATATACGTTTGAGGAACATTTTTTAAAGAAATTTTTTGTGAAACAATTTTGAAGGTCAATGATGTATTGGAAATAATAGTTATCTTTATGTTTGAGTTTTGAAAAAAAAAAAAAAAAATGTACCAACCCTCTCTTTTTGGTTTTTTAATTAGGAAATTTTTAAGTTATTTTTAGATGGTAGAAATTGAAATAGGAAAAGATATCTTTAAATAATGAAAGTCTTACAAAAATTGAGATTTTTTGTAGCAAGAACTAATATAGGAAAATCGAAAATATACTTTTGGTAAATTTACTTTAAGTTCTGAAAGGTATTTTGCTTCATCATTATTTGGGTAAATAAATTGTTGAATGATGACATAGTGTAAGCGGGTATATATAATGTTTGGATGAAACTATGTTATTAGCTTGTTATTTATAT
The DNA here is from genome assembly GCA_003996215.1 of Jaltomata sinuosa. Taxonomy (NCBI): domain Eukaryota; kingdom Viridiplantae; phylum Streptophyta; class Magnoliopsida; order Solanales; family Solanaceae; genus Jaltomata; species Jaltomata sinuosa. Next base: position 143,823 of record QJPP01000367.1, on the reverse strand, counting down.
GATAAAATGCTTTATGAGAAATTGGTTGAACTTGTTATGAGTTATGAAAATATTATTATCTTATTTAAAATGTTAAAAATGGGGGTAAGGTCTCTTATAAAAGTTATGTTGTAAGAATTTTTTAAAAGTGAGAATATTTCACTTGGTCTTATTATTTAAAATTCCTATATGTTTATACCTTATGGGGGTGCCATTGCATGAAAATCAGCTGAATATAGTTTATTATTTTGGAGTTGGCTGATAATGAGGTTGAGTGGTTAAGTAACTTTTTAATGAGTATTCAAGTTGAAATAAAATATACGAGACTATATTTTGTTATTGCCAAGCAGCATTAGCTGTAGTGAAAAAAATGATTTTTTCAATGGCAAAATGTAATAACATGTTCCGTCGTTATGGGTAAACCATTCGTGCAAAGTTTTGGATTAGAAAACTTCCGGGTTTCGGAGTTGAAATTTTTTGGCTAGGCTAGTCTCGGACGGATTCTGAATGAGGTATGGTCTAGGGAAATTCGGGTGAGGATTGGGTTAATTATCTTGTGTTGAGCTAGTTTTTTCGTTCGCTAAGACATTAAGGAGTCCGGGGGACTTTTCAAAATTGAATTCGAGTGAGTAAAACTCCCGGTATCAACGTTGACGTGAAAGGGTTGGTTTGGAATGTCAGGATTTGAGGTGTGTTGTAAAATGGGCAAATTTGTGAGAATTCCTGAGATTCTGTTGACATCGCGCTACATAGATGACCACGATAGCAGATAAATTTCTTCTATAGAAGAAATCAAAGTCAGACAGTATCGCCATAGCGATCGAGTCCGCTACGGTGGTGCCACTATAGCGATGTATGGACCTCTGATCTTAGGCATAATTACACACTTAAGTGTCATTATCTATGCGCGTTTAGCATAGTTTTGAGGATAACTTGATGTACTATTGAGTTATATTGTGTGTATGTGTGTATTTGGTTGCTAAAGTACATGTTTAAAGTGTTTAAGGTGCATTTGGAACAAATCAAGAGTCAAAATGATCAAATAGAGTTTAGACGAGAAAACTAGCCTTGCTAGCTTGAGCTATGCGTATTCTAGTGTACTTTGATGAGCTCTATTGTGTTGTATGGACTAATGTGTGTTAGGAATTGATGTAGGAGACCATTGGAGGATATATGGTAGCTAAATGAATCCTACAAACAAGCCAAAATAAGTGGGAAATCAAGGAACAAGTGTACGAGGAGAAGAGAGCAAAAAGCAGACGAACCTTCACGTTTGGAGGGGGCCATGCGCCGCACCCCTCAAGGCTTATATGGAGGCCATGCCTCTCACACCCTAAGGATGAGGTAGAGGCTCAACCTCACACCCCCCATTGCATAGGTACACTGGTTTGGCCACGCGGCCAGCCAAGCGCCTCCCCCCTCCACCAAAACATCCAAAATCGGGTTTTAACTTGGTTTAACTTGGGAGCAAAGTCGTAAATGCATATGCTTCTCATGAAACAGCCTATGGACGACCTAAAACACTATAAAAAGAGTACTTAGCCATATTTACACACATCTTTGGAAGAAGACACGAATTGGAGAGCAAAGGAGACATCAAGGAGCTCAAACTAGGGTTCTTTATTCTTTAACTTTTCTTTCTTGTTGTTTTACTTTATGAATTCATCAATGGTGATTCTTTGTAAAACAATGAGTGGCTAAACACCCTCTTTCTAAGGTTGAGGCTACAACATGATTGCTTGATTATGATTTTATAGTTGGTTTATATGTTTATCATGTCATGTGATTTTTCTTGCGTTCTTGTTTTACTATTCTAAAGCGTCATGAACTTTAGGATAAATCTAAGTCTCAAAACGAATAGACCATTGGAGTGTAGGGATGGAACGAAGAACGTAGTAAGTATGGATCATATCTTTTATTTTTAGTTAGCAATTGTAAAGGATGATTCGCGGTTAGGATAGCGATATACCTAAACGCTCCACTTGGTTAATAGATTTGAAAGATAGTTGAATGCATCCGAATTAAAGACTCACATCCCCACTCAACAATGTAGTTGTGAGATTAATTTAGGTAGATGACTTAGAGGATTCCCATTCCCAATTATAATATCAACCCCGTAGATCAACGATCACGATAAATACCAACACCGGCTATAAACCATAGTTAAGAATGAATGTGAAGTAAATGCCTCAACCCTGGATCTCTCCATATATTGTATACAATTCAAATTTCATATCGTTGTTATTTTTAGTATCTAGTATACAAAAGAAAAGCTCATACTTCTCTTGGTTACGAATAACACTTGTTTAACTTTAATAGTAATAATTAAGTTGGATCATTTTCAAAACACCAAGTCCCCGTGGGATCGATATTCGGCTCGCAAGAGCCACTTTATTACTTTCATGTCATGCCCCGAGGCTACCCCCTAGGCATAACACGAGATCCGGGACACAAGTGCCCCAGATTAACCCTTGGTCATAGCATACTCAAGCATAACAAAAGATAAGCAGAAGCATAATAAGAGATAATGGGAATCCATAACTGAATATCATAAAGTTTACAAGGACCCAAATCCGGAAATTACAACCAACTATGTCTGAAGCCTCTAAATCTTAAAATACGAGTTGATGGGATAAAACCCTAACTAACTCAGAAAACCAACGTAAAGGACATGAGGGAGATAACTTATAACTCTGGCCCGCACAGGATGAGGACTCACCAATCGGATAGGCTGGAAAGCTGGCACTGACTAGCCATGTGCCTGAGGGATAAAACCTGAATCTGCATTATCAAGAGGATGCAGCGCAAGATATGCGTCAGTGCTATGGAATGTACCGAGTATGTGAGGTATGTATGAACATGACGAAGACATGCTAAGTATGCTTTAACAATCGAAATCATGCTTTAAAGGTAAAATTGGATGCAAATGACTCTATAAAATACTACAAGCTGAAAACATGATCATAACAAAGAGTTTGAAATATGAATAAGAGTCAAATACATTTTTAAAGCATAAATTGTTTCTGAGGGAGGTTCTCTAACCGACATAGACCATATGAGCTACATGAAATTCGATGTATACGCCCTATCGAAAGGACCCAATATACCTTGCCAGGGTATAAAGGCATGACTGTGGCGTGATCACTAAATTTGATGCCCAACAGAGGGGACTTATAAACCTACGGGGGCACCTAGTTATGGAACTAAGGGTACTCTCACCCTGTCCAACTCAGTGCTAAATACGACTCCCAAAACATACATATAACTCATATAATACTGGGGCACTTATGCCAAAACTGATCATAACTGATGACATATCTGATGTCAAAACTGTTTGAAAAGCAATAAGACATATTTGATTCCATGCAATTCAAATTCATACTTTTAAAGACTTAGCATAGCTATAATTCAAATCATGCTTTACCTTTCTAATTTCATACTTGAAGAATTAGGCATGCAGTTTCATAAACACAAAAGGTCATGATATCTAATTATGTCAAACTTCTCTTGAAAACATGTGATTCAATGGGATCATGCTAGAAAGAAACTTTAATGATTGGGCTTTCAAAACCAATGGGGGAATCATGATCAAATCATAATTAAACAATAAGAAACCATTAATTTAAGCATAAAAACTGATTTCATAAGTTTTTCCCAATTTAGATCAAAACCCTAATTTTACAAGTTCCTAATTCAATTTGAGGATTGGGGGTTTTGGGTACAAGGGTGAAAGGAATCCATTGTTGAATACCCACATACCTTGATTGAAACTAACCCACTTGAAATTGAGAAGATTAGGAGACTTGAACTTGGAGCTTGAGACCTTGAGCTTGAGAGAGTTTTTTTTCCTTTTTGGGAGATGAATGAGGTAATGAGAAGGAACTTAGTCTAATGAGGCTAAAACCCCTTTTAGAAATAGTCAAAATGACATTATTTAGGAGTTAAAAGAGTGGGTAATGACTAAAATGTCCCTGGGATGTAATTAGGAAAAAGCTGGAAAAAGTTGACTTTCAGGGACCACGGATAGGTTCCACAAACTGTAGACCAAACCATGGCTCATGGTTTCCGTTCGTCATTCTTGACCAAAGAACAAGCTGCGAAAAGTAAACTACAGGTCAATAGGATGGACCCATAGAATGGATCATGAGTCGTAGATTCGAGTCGTCATTTTTGGGAACTGATCTGGTCTCTGATCAGGTTCCACGAGTCAACAGGATGGACTCGTAATTCAAACTATGGTCCATCGTCTTGACTCGTGGTTCCTCAAAATCAGTCAGTCCTTAGGTCTGATACCACGAGCTGACAGGACGGGCCATAGAATGAACTACGGTCCGTATAACCCACTCGTGGTTCTCATACCAGAGTCTGAGACTGACAAACATAAACCACGGATCCATTCCACGACCTGTAATTCAAACCACAATCCGTGGTTTGGACCCGTCATCCCTGGAAACTTCAGAATTTTCAGATTTCTTAAGTTTAAAGCTGGATCAAGTTCTGGGGTGTTACAATATCTCCCCCTTGGGATCATTCATCCTCGAATGAAGACTAAACCAGGGAAAACTGAAGAGAAAACAGCCCAACCAGCAACAAAACATGGAAATCAAGGAATAGACATGAAAATTGAACCCTTTAACTTAAAACATGATTGAATCAACTTCGAAAACATGAATACATGCTAGGATCATGAGAGTAACTGATGGAATAGCATCAGAGGAACATACTAAGAAGGAAACTATTACCTCAAGCTAGAACAGAATCGGAAGGAAAGATATGAGGGTACTTGGCCTTCATGGCTGATTGCGCTTCCCAAGTAGCTCCTTCAACAAGCTGATTTCTCCAAAGAACTTTTACCTAAGCGACTTCTTTATTTCTAAACCTCTGAATTTGACGATCAAGAATTTCTACGGGGACCTCCTCATAGGTGAGACTATCCTTCACATCTACATCCTCCAAAGGAACAATCAAGGTTGGATCACCAACACTTCTTCAACAAGAAAACATGGAAAATCGGATGAACCGCTTCTAACTTTGTTGGCAAATCCAACTCATAAGAAACTCTACCAACTCTCCTCAGGTTCCGATAAGGACCTACAAAACGGGGACTAAGTTTCTCTTTCTTGCCAAATCTCATCACACCCTTCATGGGTGACACCTTTAGAAAAACCCAATCATCAACTTTGAATTCCAATTCCCTTCTCCTCCATCCGCGTATGATTTCTGTCAATTCTGAGAGGTATTCAACCTCTCCCTAATAAGCTGAACTTTCTCCATAGTCTCATGAACCGAATTGGGACCAATCAATAGGAGATCTACACCTCCAGCCATAAAGTGCCTTATAAGGAGCCATCTGGATGCTAGAGTGAAAGCTGTTGTTGTAGGCAAACTTGATAAGAGGTAAGTGATCATCCCAATTACCTTTGAAATCGATCACACAAGCTCTCAACATGTCCTCCAAAGTCTGAATAGTATGCTCTGCCTGGCCATCTGTCTGGGGGTGAAAAGTTGTGTTAAGCTTCACCTGAGTACCAAGACCTCTCTGAAATGATCTCCAAAACTGAGAAGTAAACTGAGTACCCCTATCGGAAATGATGGACAAAGGAACACCATGTAAATGAACTATCTCCCAGATGTAGAGTCTGGCATAATCGTCCACTGAATCCATAGTCTTAACAGCCAAGAAATGGGATGATTTAGTCATCTGGTCGACAATCACCAAAATCAAATCATGTTGCCTTCGAGTACGAGGCAACCCTATAATGAAGTCCATATTGATCGCTTCCCACTTCCAAGTAGGTAGGTCAATAGCCTGAATCATGCCACCCGATCGCTGATGCTCTACCTTCACTTGCTGACAGTTGGGACACTTAGCCACAAAACCTGCTATGTCCCTCTTCATCCATTCCACCAATAGACTTCCCGTAGATCACGATACATCTTGGTGGCACTGGGGTGAATGGAATATCTGGAACTATGAGCCTCAGTCAAAATCTATTGTCGCAGCCCCTCTCTATCTGGCACATATAATTGGCCCTGATAGCGAAGCACCCCATCTCCCCCTTGAAGAAAACCTCAACTCTTTGTTGATGGACTGTCTTGCTTTGCCTTCACTTCAACTATAAAAGATGATTCGGAATCATTCTAGACAATAACACCACCTTCTGTCGAGTCCATAAGGCAAACTCCCAACCGAGCTAGTCTATGAACCTTCTTAACCAGTTCCTTCTTTCCTTCTTTAACTGAAGACACACTACCCATTAACAATCTACTAAGTGCATCCGCCACAACATTAGCCTTACCCGAATGGTAAAGCACACTCATGTCATAATCCTTAAGGAGCTCAAGCCATTTCCTTTGTCTCAAATTCAATTCCTTCTGATTGAACACATACTGAAGACTCTTATGATCGGTGAATACATCCACATACACCCCATACAAGTAATGTCTCAAAATCTTCAAAGCAAAGACAACAGCTGCTAACTCAAGATCATGAGTAGGGTAGTTCTTCTCACGAGTCTTAAGCTTCCTCGAAGCATAAGCAATCACTTTACCACACTGCATCAAAACACAATCCAAGCCAATCCTCGAAGCATCACAGTACACAACAAAATCCTCTAGGCCCTCGGGTAGAGCCAACACTGGAGCTGTGATCAATCTAGTCTTCAATTCCCGAGAGTTCTTCTCACACAAATCAGACCACTGAAATTTTACCTTTTTCTAAGTCAATCGAGTCAAAGGGGCAGCAATGGAAGAAAACCCTTCCACAAACCTCCTGTAGTAACCAGCCAAACCCAAAAAGCTTCTAATATCGAATTGGGAAGTGGGTCTAGGCCAGTTCTTTACTGCCTCAATCTTTTGAGAATCAACTCGAATACCATCTTTAGTCATAATATGACCCAGAAAAGCAACAGACTGCATCCAGAACTCACACTTGCTAAACTTAGCAAATAACTGTCGGTCCTTAAGAGTTTGCAACACAACTCTCAAATGGTCTGCATGCTCCTCTTCATTCCTAGAATAGATAAGAATATCATCAATGAACACAATCACAAACATATCCAAATACTGCTTGACCACACAGTTCATTAAATCCATAAAAGTTGAAGGAGCATTCGTTAGGCCAAAAGACATCACAACAAATTCATAATGACCATACCGAGTCCTGAAGGTTGTCTTAGGAATATCACACTCTCTATCATGAAGCTGATGAAAGTCAGATCTAAGGTCAATTTTGAAGAAGAAACTAGCACCTTGAAGTTGATCGAACAAGTCATCAATCCTAGGAATGGGATACTTATTCTTGATTGTGACCTTGTTCAACTGACGGTAGTCGATACACATTCTAAGGGAACCATATTTCTTTTGCACGAATAAGACTGGGGCACCCCATGGAGAAATGCTAGGCCTGATGAAACCCTTATCAAGAAGATCCTTCAACTGATCCTTTAACTCCTTAAGTTCAGCGGGGGCCATCCTATAGGGAGGAATAGAGATAGGATTTATATCTGGAAGAAAATCTATCCCAAAGTCGATTTCCTGCTCGGGAGGGACTCCACGTAAATCCTCATAGAACACTTCAGGAAACACATTCACAACATGAACAAGCTGAAGGGTTGGGGTTTTGGAGTCTGTGTCCATAACCCAAACTATATGATAAACATAACCCTTAGAAATCATCTTCCTAGCCTTGAGATAAGATATGAAACGACCTTTTGAGGATGGCGGACTACCTTGCCATTCTAAGACGGGTTCATTTAGTAACTTGAAACTGACAACCCGAGTACGAAAATCAACCAAAGAATAACAAGCATGCAACCAAACCATACCAAGAATAACATCAAAATCAGTCATCTCCAACTCTACTAAATCCGCTGAAGTGACTCTATGAAGGACTGAGATAGGGAAATTTTGGTAAATTCTTTTGGCTAGGACTGACTCACCAACAGGAGTAGAAACACAAAAGGGTTCTAAAAGAAATTCAGGACATACTTTGAATTTTCATGCTATATAAGGGGTCACAAAAGATAAGGAGTCACTGGGGTCCAACAAAGCATACACATCTAAAGAGAAGACTTTCAACATACCAGTAATAACATCTGGGGAACCCTCTTAATCTTGATGAGAGGACATAGCATAAAGGCGATTCTGGCACTGACCACCAGAACTAGAAGCTGTGCCCTGCTAGACTGGTCGACCTCTTGGGGCTGCTGGAGCAGACTGAGCACTACCACCTCCCTGACCCTTCTTATCTGAAGGGCAATCTCTGATACAATGTCCAATCTGACCACAACCAAAATAACCCTCTCTACCATCCAAACACTCACAGGGGTGATTCTTTCCACACTTGGCACAAATGGGAAAAGAAGGTCCCTTTGCACTACTACTCTGAGAATAAGAGTCTGCACCTCTACCGGACTAATCATGACAGGGCTTGAAGGCCTAAGAAGGAGTACTGGCTAAAGAATGCATGGGTCCTGACGACCTCTTCTGAAAGGATGAGCGATGTCCGCCTCCGTACTTCTGATGGTTAAATCCCTAACCCTCAGATCTAGCTCTTTTGTTCTCCCTAGCAATCTACTTAAGATTGTCTCCCTCGATCTGGTGCGCATGGGTCATAAGCCTCAAAATGTTCATATCACTCTACAGCATTGCAGACCTACACTGTTTCTTCACCATATCAAAAATACCATAGATAAACTTGCTCATCTGATCATACGGGTCCACTACCATGGAGGGGGCATACATAGACAACTGAGTGAACTTCAAGCTATACTCTTGGACTGACATCGACCCCTGTCTTAAGTTCACAAACTCCTTAGCCTTTGATTACCTCAACTCTCGGGGAAAGAAACTGTCAAGGAAAGCCCTCTCAAAACACTCCTAAGTCATAGGGACCATATCCCTAGTTCTAACTTCCTTTCATTGAGTGAACCAGATATGAGCTACATCCTTGAGTTGATAGGATGCAAGCTCCACACAATCAGCACCAACCACTTGCATAATATCAAATACCTTCTTCACTTCATCAATAAAGTTGAGTAGGTCCTCACTCACTTTCGAATCCCAGAACTCAGGTGGGTTCATACGGATAAAGTCACAAACTTGGGCCGCTACCCCACCTTGAGAGTGGACGGGGGCAGGAGCCTGCTGATTGGCCTGAGCGGCCAAGGTCTGGGCTAGCAAATGGATGGCATTCCTAAACTTCTCATCCGTGACCTCGGGGGCCGGACCTGGAGGAGCGGTATTTCGAGCGACTCGATGAGGCATAGCACATCGAGGCATGATCTGAAATGTACAAGGTAAGGATTAGAGGAACATTAGAGTTAATATCTATTGCATGATATGATCATGAAAGAAGTGAAGTTTTCTAAGACACCTCATAGATTCCCTCTCATATGTGTGGCATGCTTCACAAACATGAAAGAGACTCTACTCGATGTGGATTTTAGACATCCTAGGACTCTTGAACCTGAGGCTCTGATACCTAGTTTGTCACGCCCCGAGGCTACTTCCTATGCGTAACACGGGATCCGGGACACAAGTGCCCCAGATTAACCCTTGGTCATAGCATACTCAAACATAACAAAAGATAAGCAGAAGCATAATAAGAGATCATGGGAATCCATAACTAAATATCATAAAGTATACAAGGACCCAAATCCATAAATTACAACCAACTATGTATGAAGCCTCTAAATCTTAAAATACGAATTGATGGGAGAAAACCCCAACTAACTCAGAAAACCAATGTAAAGGACATAAGGGAGATAACTGCAACAACCAGGTCTATCATTATGGGTAGACCAATCATGCCAAGTTTTAGAGTTAGAAAACTCCGAGTTTGAGAGTTTGAAATTCTGGTCTAGGCTAGCCTCGGCCAGTTTTGGAGTGAGGTAGAATCTAGGGAAATTTGGGTAAAAATAGGTTTAGGTATCTTGGGTTGAGCTAGTTTTCCATGTTGCCAAGACGTAAAGGATTCCAGAGGACTTTTCAGAATTGAATTTGGGTAAGTAGAACTCCCAGAATTGCGTTTGACGTGAAGAGGTTATTTCGGGACGTCGTTGGAACCAAGTGTGTTGTGAAATGGAAAAAACTAGCACATTTATGAACTTTCTTCCCATGATGAGCATTGTCATGTGCGATATCGTCTATCACTATAGCGGTAGAAATTACCGCTATATCGGCGGTCAAGGGGCGGTCAACCCACTTAAGACCGCTATAACGGCAGGTGCTCGCTATAGCGGCAGGTGCCCGCTATAGAGGGACCGCTATAGCAGAGTGGAGACTGCTATAGCGGGCCGACGGGTTTTTAATACAGAAACAGCTCCCAAAAGATCAGAATTTCACAAGTTTGTTTTGGGAGTAGGGCTGGGCAAATTGAGGTGATTTTCTCCATTCCTTCGTCAAAAATCGTTCCTAAGGTAAGGTTTTCGTTCCCCACACTTTTTACTACATTTCCTATGCAGTAGAATTGTTAGGAGGGAATTTGGGGAAGGTTGGAATGACCTAAGAATGATGGAATTTGGGGAAGAAGGGGGTTCCAAACATGTATGTTCTTGGGTAATGGTTTAAATGCGTTAAAATGATCATAGACTGTTTAATTTCCGATTTTGTCCGTAAAAAATGATAAGACTAGGAAAATTAATGGTGGAAAATCCCGAAAAAATGGTGGGATGATCATATGTGGCCTGGGGTTTGGGGATTTAGTATAATCCAGGTAATGTACATGCATGTATGTTAATGGTATGCATTACGTGTTATTTTTAGACCAAGAACGCGAGAGGAATCTAGAACACGGGAAAGCTCAGTTTGATTAGAGCTTGGAATATTCGAGGTAGGTGATGGCTTTCGTATTTCTGCGAATGTGTATATTCATTGTACTCGTTGTCCAAGTGATTGTGTGCCTTACATTGCTTAGGGGAATTGTGTGGAATTTATAAGTTTAGTTTACAGTCTATGTTTGAATGGTTTTTACTTGTTGGCTTTACAAGGGGTGTGCATTCATTCTATTTACTGTAGTTGTTGACATTCGGTTGGCTCGGGTACCACGCCTGGTACTGGTATAACATTCATATGGCATGGTTACCACGCCTGGTACAGGTTTACTTTCTTGCATCTTGCACTGTTTCATGGGTTATTGTATTGCATTGGTTGATATTGGTTCCGTGAGTAGACCGGGTTGTTATTGGAAAGTGCTATTTTCTTGTGGTCCTTGAGTGGCCGGGAACTGTTGTTTAACTATTGAGTTGGTCTTGGTTTAGGCCAGGTAATCACTTCTTGTGGTAGTTGTCTAGAGGGGATTCCAGGGTGGGTCCGGGATAGACGGTAAGGTGTGGTTATGGTTGTTCTTGTTGGTGGATTAGAACTGTAAGGGATGGATTCATGGGGTAACAATGCTAGGTAGAGACCTGTAGTCTAGAGATGCCTGTGATATTGTTGCATATTTGCCATATTATTTGCTAGATTTTCGTGTACGATTTATATACTGTTCTTGATTACTGTCTGATGATCCTACCAGTACACAATGGTGGTGTACTGATACTGCACTTTTCTTTCTTTTGGTGAGTACAGAAAATCTTCCAGCGGTTGAGACGAAACCTCAGATTTAGCACCGGTGATTCCGATCATCAAGGGCGAGCCAATGATTCGAGATACCTTGGGATTATCTCTAGAGTTTTAGTCCATTTGTTCGGACTTGAAACTATTGTATATTTGTGTTGGGGGTTGCATCCCCGTACTCTAGTTTTTGTATTGGCATTTGGTACAATGACTTTCAGTTCCTAGGTGGGAATTTCCGCAGTCATATTATAATGATTAATTTGAATAGTTGATTATATTTTGATTACTAGTTTACACTTACGCTTGCTGGTTTTAGGCTGTTAGTCTAGGAAAGGGTGGAACTCTATTGGTTCGCTCATCTGGGGGTTGGGTGGGTGCCACTCACGATGGGTTGGGACTGACAAAGATGGTATCAAAGCCTAGGTTCATTGATCTCGTTGTACCAAACAGGTCTAGTAGAGTCTTGCAGAATGGTGCGGAGACGTCCATACTTTTCTTCGAGAGGCTATGGGTCTTTAGGAAAAACTATCTCTTCTTTCTTTTCCTTCGTGCTATAACTCGATTCCAATTGGTATTTGGTGATACGAATTGGTATCTGGTGATACGAATTGGTATCTAACTTCATTCACTCTTCTGTCTGCAGATGGTTACTACAAGAAATAACAGAGCAAGGCCAGCAGTCCAAGCAGCGGGCCCAACAGTTTGAGGCAGAGGTAGGGGAAGGGGCAGGGGACGAGCTGGAGCCGCACCTGTTAGGGGTGGAGCTCGAGCTGCTACTGCTGCACGTGAGGTAACCCCTCCCCCACCTCAAGATCCTGTGGCTGCAGATGTGGAGGAAGTAGTGGTAGAGGATGGAGGAGCTCAGAAGGAGGCGACACCGGTTGGGGGTGCAGGCCTTCCCAATATGACACCAGAAGCTTTCAGGCATGCTTGGGATATTTTGAGTGGGTTGGTTGGTGCTAGAGCCATACCCGCAGCTTATGCAAATCAGGCCTTGGATACGCAGCCAACAGTTATTACTACACCAAGGATGGATGCAGCTTTGGGCACTAATGATCTTTTAAGGCCAATGCTAGGCCCGGTGATGACAGGTAATGAGCATGAAATGCTGACTAAGTTCCTTAAGCTGAAACCTACAACGTTTTAGGGTACAGACAAGGAGGATGCCTATGAGTTCATCCTGGATTGCCATGAGAGGTTGCATAAACTGGGTATTATCCATCAGCATGGGGTGGACTTTGTCACTTTTTAGCTGCAGGGTGATGCCAAGCAGTGGTGGAGGTCTCATGTTGAGTTTCAGTCATCTATATTACCTCCCCTGACTTGGGAGCAATTCCATGCCTTGTTTCTAGAGAAGTACGTTCCCCGTACTTTGAGGGATCGGAAGAAGAATGAGTTTCTGAACTTGGAGCAGGGTAGCATGTCGGTCTCAGCTTATGAGGCTAAGTTTCATGTGTTGTCTCATTTTGCTACACAGATGTTGTGTTCCGAGGAGGAACGGGTCCGGTTGTTTGTTAAGGGTCTTAATAGTGATCTGCAGGTACTGACAGTGCACATGACTATTTTAGGGAAAAGTTTTAATGATATGGTGGACTATGTGAAGATGATTGAGGGAGTTAGGCAAGCAGGGTAGGCTAAAGCTTTAGCCAAAAGGCCCCGGAATAAGGGGAATTTTGGTGGTTCATACTCCATGGGCCAACATCAGCAGGCTTATTCAGCCCATCCTATTCAGTCAGCTCTGCCAGCTACTATAGGTGGTCGTCAGGGAGCTCAGTCTTCAGCTCCCAGAGGCCAGGGGCATCTTATACATCAGCTAGCAGGCCTACTTTGGACCATGGTTTCTTGCATTGTGGTGAGTTGGGCTACTTTAAGAGAGAGTTTCCACATAGGCAGGCAGGTAATCAGGGTCAGCAGCAGACTAGAGCAGTGGTTTCGGCAGGCAGAGGTGGTAATGCTAGGGGTCATCCACAGGGTGGGAGGTAATTTCCAGAGAGGCCGGAGAGACCGAGGAAATGGCAGCGCAGGTAGGGATGCGGCGCATCTGGCCTGAGAAATTGCCTGGATTGATGATCGGGCACATTGCTATACTTTTCCAAGAAGGACTGAGGCTGAAGCCTCAGATGCGGTGATCACAGGTACTATTCTTGTATGTGATAAAATGGCCTTAGTATTATTTGACCCAGGATCTACGTATTCATATGTGTCTGTTAGATTTGCTTTGGGTTTGAATTTGCATTGCGATATACTTGATTACCCTATCCATGTATCTACCCCAGTTGGAGAGTCAGTGATTGTGACTCATGTGTACCGTGACTATTCGATGGTGTTTGTGAGGCTACGTACTTGGGTAGATTTAGTGATTCTGGATATGGCTGATTTTGATATTATCTTGGGTATGACCTGGCTATCTCCTTATCATGCTATGTTGAACTGTAACACCAAAACTGTGAATCTAGAAACTCCGGGTAAGGATAGATTAGAGTGGGAAGGTGTATACAAGACTAAGCCAGTTAAGATAATATCATTTGTCCGGGTTAGGAAGCTAGTGAGGAGGGGGTGTCTAGCCTTCATGGCTCATCTTCAGGATGATAGTGTGGAGTCCCCTTTTATTGAGTCAGTTCCGGTGGTGTCCGAATTTGTAAAGGTATTTCCACTGGATTTGCCTGGTATGCCTCCGGACAGGGATATAGATTTTTTTATTGATTTGGAGCCAGACACTCATCCCATCTCTATTCCTCCATATAGAATGGCTCTGGCAGAGTTAAGGGAACTTAAGACTCAGCCGCAGGAACTCCTAGATAAGGGATTTATACGTCCCAGTGCTTCACCTTGGGGGGCTCCGGTTTTGTTTGTGAAAAAGAAAGATGGTAGTATGCGGATGTGCATAGACTACAGACAGTTGAACAAGGTGACCATCTGGAATAAGTATCCTTTACCTCGGATAGATGACTTGTTTGACCAGCTTCAGGGTGCATCAGTGTTTTCAAAAATCAACTTGAGGTCGGGGTACCATCATCTAAAGATTAGGCCTTACGATATTCCAAAAAACTGCTTTTCGGATTCAATAGGGACATTATGAGTTTCTAGTAATGTCGTTTGGTTTAACCAATGCGCCGGTAGCATTTATGAGTTTGATGAATGGGGTGTTTAAGTCCTACTTGGATTCTTTTATGATCGTGTTTATTAACGATATTTTGATCTACTCTAAGAGTAGGAAGGAGCATGCTAACCATCTTCGCATTGTGTTGGATATTTTGCGACATCAAAAGTTGTATGCAAAATTCACTAAGTGTGAGTTTTGGTTGACTTCTGTGGCATTTTTAGGGCATGTAGTGTCAGAAAAGGGGGTGATGGTGGATTCGCAGAAATTTGAGGCAGTTCAGAGTTGGGTCCGGCCTAGCTCTGTGACAAAGGTTAGAAGTTTTGGTGGGCTCGCGGAGTACTACCGGAGGTTTGTGAAGGACTTTGCTTCTATTGCTACTCACTTGACCAGGCTGACATAGAAGGAGGTACCATTTGTGTGGTCCGACAAGTGCGAGGAGAGATTTCAAAAGCTCAAGACACTCTTGACCATGGCTCCTATATTGTCCTTGCCGGTGGAAGGTAAAGACTTTATTGTTTACTGTGATGCTTCACATTGTTTTTTGGGTGCTATGTTAATGTAGGATAGGAATGTGATAGCCTATGAATCCAGGCAGTTGAAGGTGCATGAGAGAAATTACCCGACTCATGACTTAGAGTTGACAACGGTGGTTTTTTCTTTGAAAATCTGGAGACACTATCTTTATGGTGTTAAGTGTGAAGTATTCACAGATCATCGCAGTCTGCAGCATATTTTCACTAAAAAGGATTTGAATCTGAGGCATAGAAGGTGGATGTAGTTATTGAAAGATTATGATATGACCATTCAGTACCATCCGGGTAAGGCTAATGTAGTGGTAGGCGCATTGAGTTGGAAGACTATTAGCATGGGTAGCTTGGCTTGTTTGGGAGTGTCCAAATGACCACTAGCTAAGGATATTCAGGCTCTGGAGGCCAAGTTCATATGCTTGGGTGTCTCAGATCAAGGTGGGTTGTTTTCCAGCATTGAGGTCAAGGCCACCTTCATAGAAGAAATCAAGGCAAAACAGTTTCAGGATCCGAAATTGTGCAAGTTGCGGAGTAAGGTGATATATGAGGAGTCCAGAGATATCATGTTAGACTCTGGGGTGTATTGAATTTCAGGGAGAGGATTTATGTTCCTCGGGTTGATGATATAATTCCAAAAATTCTGACAGAATCTCATGGTTCATGGTACTCGATTCATCCGGGTGTGACCAAAATGTACAGGAACTTGAGGCAGTATTACTGGTGGCCCTGGATGAAAAGGGACATAGTTGATTTTGTGTCCAAGTGTCAGAATTGCCAACAGGTAAAGTATGAACATCATAGACCGGCGGGACTACTTCAGAGGATGCCAATTCCAGAGTGGAAGTGGGAAAGAATAGCCATGGATTTCGTGGTGGGTCTTCCCAAGACACTGGGAAAGTATGATTCAATTTGGGTCATTGTTGATAGGCTGACCAAGTCCGTTCATTTCTTTCTGGTCAGGGTAGATTACAACTCACAACAGTTGTCCAAGATCTATGTGAAGGAGATTGTAAGACTGCATGGGGTACCTTTGTCCATCATTTCAGATAGGGGTACGCAGTTTACTTCTAAGTTCTGGGGCAAGTTACATGAAGAGTTGGGTACACAACTCACTTTTAGCACAACCTTCCGCCCCCAGATTGATGGTTAGTCGGAGAGGACGATTCAGGTATTGGAGGACATGCTGAGAGCATGTATAATGGACTTCGATGGTCATGGGGACCAGTTTCTACCATTGTGCAAATTCTCATACAATAACAGTTATCACTCTAGTATCGATATGGCACCGTTTGAGGCCCTGTATGGGTGGAACTGCAGATCATCAGTTGGGTGGTTTGAGGAAGGTGATGTGAAGCCCCTAGGCGTAGACTTAGTGAAGGAAGCGCAGGAAAAAGTAAGGGGCATACATATCAAGTTGTTGGCTGCTCAAAGCAGGAAGAAAGAGTATGCGGATCGTAAGGTCCGAGACATGGACTTTCAGATTGGTGAACAAGTATTGCTAAAGGTGTCACCAATGAAAGGGGTTATGCGGTTTGGTAAGAAGGGCAAGCTTAGCCCTCGGTTTATTGGTCTATTTGAGGTCCTTGAGATGGTGGGGCCAGTGGCTTACAAGTTAGCACTGCCACCTAGTTTGTTGGGCGTCCATCCGGTAATCCATGTATCCATGCTCAAGCGATACCATGGGGATGGGGACTACATCATCAAGTGGGATGAGGTACTCTTTGATAAAGATCTACGTTATGAGGAGGAACCAGTTATGATTCTTTCTCGGGATGTCCAGAGATTGAGGACAAAGGTGATTGACATGGTGAAGGTATAGTGGAAGCATCATCCGGTTAAGGAAGCCACTTGGGAAACCGAGAAGGACATGAGGTACAAGTACCCTCAATTGTTTGAGGATTCAGGTACTACACTTCCTTCCTTTTATTTTCATAATTTTGGGTTTGATCATTCGGGGATGAACGATAGGTAAACTGGTATCTGTTTTAACGACCGGGTCCGTCATTACGGGTAGACCAATCATGCCAAGTTTTAGAGTTAGAAAACTCTAGGTTTGGGAATTTGAAATTTTGGGCTAGGCTAGCCTCGGTCGGTTTTGGGGCGAGGTAAAGTCTAGGGAAATCTGGGTAAAAATGAGTTTAGGTGTCTTGGGTTGAGCTAGTTTTCCACGTAGCCAAGACATAAAGAAGTCCGAAGGACTTTTCGGAATCGAATTTGGGTAAGTAGAACTCTCGAAATCACGTTTGACGTGAAGGGGTTATTTCGGGACGTCGGTGGAACCAAGTGTGTTGTGAAATGGCCAAAACTAGCACATTTACAAACTTTCTGCCCGTGATGAGCGTTGTCACGCACGATATCGGCCACCGCTATAGCGGTAGAAATTACCGCTATAGCGACAGTCAAGGGGCGGTCAACCCACTTAAGATCGCTATAGCGGCAGGTGACCGCTATAGCGGCAGTCAAGGGGTGGTCAACCCACTTAAGACCACAATAGCCGCAGGTGGCCGTTATAGCGGGACCGCTATAGCGGAGCGGAGACCACTATAGCGGGCCGATGGGTTTTTAATACAGAAACAGCTCCCAAAACATCAGAATTTCACAAGTTTCTTTTGGGAGAAGGGCTGGGTGAATTGAGGTGATTTTCTCCATTACTTCATCAAAAATCATTCCTAAGGTAAGGTTTTCGTTCCCCACACTTTTTACTACATTTCCTATATGGTAAAATTGCTAGAAGGGAATTTGGGGAAGGTTAGAATGACCTAGGAATGATGGAATTCGGGGAAGAGGGGGTTCCAAACATGTATGTTCTTAGGTATTGGTTTAAATGCATTAAGATGATCATAGACTGTTTAATTTCCTATTTTGTCCATAAAAAATGATAAGACTAGGAAAATTAACGGTGGAAAAGCCCAGAAAAAGGGTGGGATGATCATGGGTGGCCTGGGGTTGGGGATTTAGTATAATTCGGGTAATGTACAGGCCTGTATGTTAATGGTATGCATTACATATTATTTTTAGACCAAGAACGTGAGAGGAATCCGGAACACGGGAAAGTTCAGGTTGAATAGAGCTTGGAATATTCGAGGTAGGTTATGGCTTTTATATTTCTGCGAATGTGTATATTCATTGAACTCGTTGTCTAAGTGATTGCCTGCCTTACATTACTTAGGGGAATTGTGTGGAATGTCTAAGTTCGGCTTACAGTCTATGTTTGAATGGTTTTTACTTGTTGGCTTTACAAGGGGTGTGCATTCATTCTATTGACTATTGTTGTTAACATTCGGTTGGATCGGGTACCACGTCTGGTACGGGTATAAAATTCGGTTGGCACTGATACCACGCTTGGTACGGGTTTACTTTCTTGCATCTTGCACTGTTTCATGGTTTATTGTATTGCATTAGTTAATATTGGTTCCATGAGTGGACTGGGTTGTTATTGGAAAGTGTTATTTTCTTGTGGTCCTTGAGTGGCCGGGAACTGTTGTTTAAATATTGAATTGGTCTTGGTTTAGGCCAGGTAATCACTTCTTGTGGTAGTTGTCTAGAGGGGATTCCAGGGTGGGTTCGGGCTAGACGGTAAGGTGTGGTTATGGTTGTTCTTGTTGGTCGATTAGAACTCTAAGGGATGGATTCATGCGGTAACAATGCTAGGTAGAGACCTGTAGTCTAGAGATGCCTGTGATATTGTTGCATGTTTGCCATATTATTTGCTGGATTTTCATGTACGATTTATATACTGTTCTTGATTACTAGCTGATGATCCTACCAGTACACAGTGTTGGTGTAAGGATACTGCACTTGTCTTTCTTTTGGTGAGTACAGGAAATCTTTCAGCGGTAGAGACGAGACCTCAGATTTAGCACCGGCGATTCCGATCATCAAGGGTGAGCTAATGATTCGAGCTACCTTGCGATTATCTCTAGAGTTTTAGTCCATTTGTTCGGACTTGAAACTATTCTTTATTTTTGTTAGGGTTGCATCCCCATAATCTAGTTTTTGTATTGGCGTTTGGTACAATGACTTTCAGTTTCTAGGTGGGAATTTCTGCAGTCATATTATAATGATTAGTTTGAATAGTTGATTATATTTTGATTGCTAGTTTACATTTACGCTTGCTGGTTTTAGGCTGTTAGTCTAGGCAAGGGTGGAACTCTATTGGTTCGCTCATCCGGGGGTTGGGTGGGTGCCACTCACGACGGGTTGGGTCGTGACAATAACTCATAACTCTAGCCCTCACAGGATGAGGACTCACCAATCGGATAGGCTGGAAAGCTGACACTCACTAGCCACGTGCCTGAGGGATATAACCTAAATCTGCATCATCAAGAGGATGCAGCGCAATATATGCATCAGTACTATGTAATGTACCGAGTATGTAAGGTATGCATGAACATGATGAAGACATGCTAAGTATGCTTTAACAATCGAAATCATGCTTTAAAGGTAAAACTGGATGCAAATGACTCTATAAAGTACCACAAGCTGAAAACATGATCATAAACAAAGAGTCTGAAATTTGAATAAGAGTCAAATACATTTTTAAAGCATAAATTATTTCTGAGGGAGGTTCTCTAACCGACATAGACTATGTGAGCTACATGGAATCCGATGTATATGCCTCATCGAGAGGACCCAATATACCTTGCCAGAGTATAAAGGCATGACTATGGCGTGATCTCTAAATCTGATGCCCAACAGAGGGGACTTATAAACCTACGCTGGCACGTAGTTTTGTGACTAAGGGTACTCTCACCCTGTCCAACTCGATGCTAAATACTACTCCCAAAACATACATATAGCTCATATAATACTGGGGCATATCTGATGCCAAAACTGATCATAACTGATGACATATCTGATGTCAAAACTGTTTGAAAAGCAATAAGACATATATGATGCCATGCAATTCAAATTCATACTTTTAAAGACTTAGCATAGCTATAATTCAAATCATGCTTTACCTTTCTAATTTCATACTTGAAGAATTAGGCATGCAGTTTCATAAACACAAAAGGTCATGATATCTAATCATGTCAAATTTCTCTTGAAAATATGCGATTCAATGGGATCATGCTAGAAAGCAACTTTAATGCTTGGGCTTTCAAAACCAATGGGGGAATCATGATCAAATCATAATTAAATAATAAGAAACCATGAATTTAAGCATAAAAACTGATTTCATAAGTTTTTCCCAATTTAGATCAAAACCCTAATTTTACAAGTTCCTAATTCAATTTGAGGATTGGGGGTTTTGGGCACAAGAGTGAAAGGAACATATTGTTGAATACCCACATACCTTGATTGAAGCTAACCCACTTGAAATTGAGAAAATTAGGAGACTTGAACTTGGAGCTTGAGACCTTAAGCTTGAGAGAGTTCTTTTTTCTTTTTGGGAGATGAATGAGGTAATGAGAAGGGACTTAGGCTAATGAGAGTAAAACTCTTTTAGAAATAGTCAAAACGACATCATTTAGGAGTTAAAAGGGTGGGTAATGACTATAATGCTCCTGGACGTAATTAGGAAAAAGCTGGAAAAAGTTGACTTTCAGGGACCACCCCCGGGTACCCCCCCCCCCCCACCTTACACCCATCCACTCCTAATTTATTTATTTTTCAAAAAAAAATTATGTTTTTCAAAAAAAAAAAATCTACCTCCCACCCCACCCCACCCCGCCTCCACCCCCAAACTTTTGTATGTTTTTTTTCAAAAAAAAATAGTTTTTTCATGTCTTTGCAAAAAAATAAAAAAAATTACCCCCCCTCCCCCCCACCCCCACCCTACACCTTCCATCACCACCCCCATTTTTGTATTTTTGTTTTTCAAAAAAAAAAAAAAAAAATTATGTTTTTTTTTAGGAAAAGTTTTTTTTTAATGTTTGTTCAAAAAACAAAATTTACCCCTCCCCCCTCCACCTCACCCCAGCTTAACCCCCCCCCCCTACACACTTGCCACCCACCCACCCACCCCTAATTTTTATTTATTTTTCCAAAAAAAAAATTATATTTTTCAAAAAAAATAATCTACCCTCCCCCCACCACCACCCCACCCCACCCCTACCCCACCTCCGCCTCCACCCATCCACCCTCAAATTTTTGTATGTTTTTCCAAAATAAAAATAGTTTCTTTTTATGTTTTCCAAAAAAAAAAAAAAAAATTTTACTCCCCTCAACCCCCCCCCCTACCTTCCACCCACCCACTCCTAATTTTTTTTCCCAAAAAAATAATAATTCTTGTCCCCCTCCCCAACTACCCCACCTCCGTCTCCACCCATCCTATCTCAAATTTTTGTATGTTTTTTAAAAGAAAATTAATTTTTTTCATGTTCTTTCAAAAAAAAAAATTCATGTTTTTTTAAAAAATTATATTTTTTTCTGCCACCCCACACCCCCCATCTCAGCCCCACCCACCCTCCACTTTTTTTTGAAAAATAAATTAATATTTTTTAAAATTAAAAATTAATATTAATTTTTTTTATTTTTTTAGCACAATTAAGAATTTTGAGTAGAAGTGAGTGATCTATTATGGGTCTATATGGATACCCATATTTTACCCATTTTGACCATATTTGTAGGGACTCTTAAAATAGCTTGAAGCCCATATCTACCAATTAAAATATGAGTGATCCAAGCTATTAAATATGAGTTAATGGACTCATTTCATTAATATGGGCTGAAATTGCCATCCCTACTCACAACTAATGTGACCTCCTGCATTCAAAACCCAGTCGCAGGAGGCCAATTTGAGCTGAAGGAGAATATGGTGCAATTGTTGCACACAAGCGGGCAGTTTACAGGGCTGTCACATGAGGATCCACAGGTTTATCTCCAAAACTTTCTGGAGATTAGTGACACATTTATTCCTGTTGGAGTCTCCACAGACTACGTGAGGCTCACACTTTTCCCGTTCTCATTATTGGGAGAAGCAAAGAAATGGTTGAAGGCAGAACCCTCAAATTCAATCACAACTTGGGACGACTTGGCAAAGAAGTTCCTCACTCGATTCTTTCCTTCAGGAAAAACTGCAAAGTTGAGGAGTGGAATTCTAAGCTTCAAGCAGAAGCCATACGAGAACCTCTATCATGCATGGGAGAGATTCAAGTCTCTTCTTAGGGATTGCCCACCTCACCAGCAGAATAATGAGGTATTAGCTCACATTTTTGTAGAAAGTCTTGACCATAATACAAAGATTTTGCTAGATTCAGCGGCAGGTGGTCAATCTTTCGAGCAAACCTATGATGAGCTTTATACTCTCCTCAACCATATTGCACAAGGTAATCCAGAGTGGCATGGTGACATGTCCAGAAATATGGTAAAGAGGCCTACGGGTATGATCGAGGTAGATAGTGTCACACCATTGGCTGCACAGTTGGCCACATTTCAGAATCAGGTGATGACTCAGTTTAGCAAACTAAGTATGGCACAACCTCAGGCTCAAGTGAATACAGTGCAGCAGGTTCAAACTTGGTGTGAAACTTATGGTGTTAGCGGTCATTCTGCAGAATGGTATGGAGCAAACCCAGAGTCGGTGAATTTTGTGAGCAATGCACTAAAACACAATTAAAATTATGGTAATGCCTACAATCGCAACTGGGGGAATAATCAGGCTCACCCATAGCAGTTTCAACAGCAACAAGGTTTGCATAACAACACTCAGTCTATCAATATTGAGGAAATATTGAAGAAGATCATGGCTAATCAAGCACAGATTGCTGCTGATCAAGCACAGATGACTGCTGATATAAAAAATCAGCAGTAAGCCACAAAGACATTAGACGTGCAAATGGGTCAATTGGATCAGGCAATAAACACGAGACCTCAAGGGGGTTTGCCTAGTGATACAGAAAAACCAAAGCAAGTGATGGCAATCAACTTGAGAAGTGGTAAAGATTTGACTGACGAACCTCCAAAGAAAAATCATGAGGTGCAAGATGAGTTGATCACTACCAAGCATACTGAATCCAAAGAAGCTGACAAAAAGAGAAAGTTTGAGTACCCTAATAAAAGGACAATCGAGCAGCCTTGAGACAGACCACCATCATCATTCCCTCAAAAGCTCATCAAAGCCAAAGTGGATGCTTGTTTTAAGAAGTTCTTTGACACGTTAAGAGAACTTCATATTAACCTTCCTTTGTTATATGTTTTGTAGGGAGTGATTTAGTATGCTAAGTACTTGAAGGATGTGGTGGCAAACAAAAGAAGGTTGGCGGATATTGAGACTGTGGCACTTACTGAAGAGTGCAGTTCAGTGGTGATGAGCAAGATGCCCAAAACGCTCAAAGATCCTGGGAGTTTCACCCTTTCCATACAAATTGGTGAAAGTGATATTGTCCAAGCCTTGAGTGACTTGGGGGTAAGCATCAATTTGATGCCCCTTTCATTGTTTAATACTCTTGGGTTAAGAAAGCCAAGGCCGGCGTCAATTGTGCTACAGATGGAGGACAGAACTAGAGTGGTTTCTGAAGGAATCATTGAGGATATTCTCATCAAGGTTGGTAAGTTCATTATTCCTTCTGACTTTATTGTTCTTGATTATGATGCAGATGATAGGGTACCAATCATATTGGGACGTCCATTCTTGTCTACTGGTGGAGCATTGATTGATGTTAAAGAGGGTACGCTCAAGATGAGACTGAATGATGAAGAAGTGGTCTTTCGAGTGTAAAAAGCACTCAACACACCCTCACACTACAAATATCTATGAATGATCACAACTATGGAAGTAGATGAGTGTGGGGTGGAGAAGCAAGTACCTCTAATTATGTCATCAGACTCTCTTATGGAGTTGCCCAAGCTGACAAATAAGTCTGAACCTTCAAAACTTGAATGCAATCCTAAGAAGGTAGGTGTAAGAAAGGCCACAAACCTCGAGGGTGAGCACAAGAGAGGTCATAAAAGAAAGAGAAGATGGGTCTCGAGTAGGAGGAAGAGAATGAGAGAATGGGAATAAAAGTTGTGATCTAAGTCGTGCTGCGATGGTAAATCAGGTGCTGCTTGGGAGGCAACCCAAGTTAAGGTAGTATTTTTACTCTTGTTATTTTTTCTTTAGTATCACTTTTGGTTTGTTTTCGTGTGATGTCAACAGGTTGAAGGGAAGTCTGAGTACCTGAGATCTTAGCTAAGGAGCATGGAAAACACTAAGTGTGGGGTCCTCCGGGCCCCTTTGATAAACTTGATGCTACTAGCTAGGCCTAGAGGCCTCAGGGAATATTTTTATCTTTACTTTTAATTTATACTTTGGGAACAAAATATGGTTTTAAGTGTGGGGTGGGACTCTTCCAATTTTGTTAGGGTGAAGTGAACTATAGGATTTCTATGTTTATTTATTTTGATTAAATTGAAAAAAAATTACAAAAAGATTTTATCTTTGTTTATTTTGTTTTGTGTTTGGAATGTTTAGTAGAAGCACACTTCACCCACCCCTCGGTTTTTCATTTTGATTCTTTTCTGAGGGGGAGCCCTTTGAACCCAGTATTCATTTTTTTGGGAGTAAATTTAAAAAATTTGTCATTAGGAATAAATAGAGATGCTCTTTCTAGATGCTACACATGATTACTTGTTGCAAGTTGGTGTTAAATTCTATGGAATGATTTGAAAAATTGAATGACTACTGTGAGACACCTAGGCTCTTTTATCTGACTCTTGTTGGCATAAATTTGAATTCTTGCATTTGCTTTGTTGAGAGTCTATAGGTAGCCTTCTTGATTTGAACATGTGCCAAGTGTGAGTGAGGTTTTTGTTATATTCCATGTTGAATTCTGGTGTCTATAACTTGCCTCGTGTATTTGCAAAGCGAAATAAAGAATGTTGAGTTTAGGAGATGATATAGGCATTTCTTTGATAGCCATGTTTTACACCCTCTTTATCTACCCTCTGTGCATGACCTTAGCTAGCCCTATTGAGCCTTTAGCCTATTCTTTGGTAGCCTCATATATAGCTTATTCTTGTTCTTGCAATTGCCCGCAATTTGATCCAAAACTCCTAAGTGCTTTAGTGGAGAAATTAAGATGTTAAGGAGTGTAAAATTGAAGAAGGAAAAAGTGAAGTTGAAGCCTCAAGGAAATAGCTTTTGGTGTGTTGAAAAGGTTTATGTGTTGTTGGTAGGGAGTAATGTAATGACAAGACAAATTGATCAAAAGAAGTGAATGATGTGTTGATAGCAAATACTCTCTACTAAAGATGTGTAAGCTAGCTTAAAAATATGGGGCTAAACGAAAGAAAGTTGGGAAGATAATAATGGTGTAAAATAGATTGGTTGGAGATGATGTTTGATGTAAAATGTGATTTATTAAAGCGCTTAAGGAAGATAGTCACAATTCTTGACCGAATAGTTCCTACCCGTCCCTTAGCCTACATTACAATCCTTAAAGTCCTACTTGATCTTGAGCTTTGACATTCTGATATTAGTGGATTACTACACTACGGGCAAGCCTATGGTTCATACTATGTGACATGTGAATTCTTTGTGAGGGTGAGCGAAATTTGATTCTTACACCCATTCTTGTGATAATTTGCATAGGTGTGAGTGAATATCGATAACTCTCTTGTGGTGAGGGTGCTTGTTTTATGATAGATAGGTGACTTATATGATCTCTTTGTTGAGTAATGTGCACGATTTTTCCAACTGAGTAGAGTCAATTCTTGAGGCTAGGGAGTCTTGTAGTAGTATTCATGTGATTTTAGTTGTAATATGGCATGCTGAATGTAGAACATGCTATTCATGTAGTTGTTGTAGTTCTAGCTTGAATGTCTTAGTGTTAATAGGAATTTTAGAGTATTCCTTGATGATGATTAATGTAAAGAATTGTTCAAGGACGAACAAGGCTTTAAGTGTGGGGTGGTGATCTTAGGCGTAATTACACACCTAAGTGTCATTATCTATGCATGTTTAGCTTAGTTTTGAGGATATATTGATGTTCTATTGAGTTATATTGTGTTTATGTGTTTATTTGGTTGCTAAAGTACATGTTTAAATTGTTTAAGGTGCATTTGGAACAAGTCAAGAGTCAAAATGATCAAATAGAGTTTAGACAAGAAAACTAGCTTTGCTAGCTTGAGCTATATGTATTCTAGTGTACTTTGATGAGCTCTATTGTGTTGTATGGACTAATGTGTGTTATGAATTGATGTATGAGACCATTGGAGGATATATGGAAGCTAAATTAATCCTAAAAACAAGTCACAAGAAGTGGGGAATCAAGGAACAAGTGTACAAGGAGAAGAGAGCAAAAAGCAGACAAACCTTCACGTTTGGAGGGGGGCCATGCGCCGCACCTCTCAAGGCTGAGGTGGAGGCCATGCCTCGAACACCCTAAGTTTGAGGTGGAGTCTCAGCCTCGCACCCCCCATCACAGAGGTCCACTGGTTTGGTCACGCGGCCAGCCATGGGGTTTTAACTTTGTTTAAGTTGGGGGCAAAGTTGTAAATGCATATGCTTCTCATGGGACAGCCTATGGACGACCTAAAACACTATAAAAGGAGTACTTAGCCACATTTACACACATCTTTGGAAGAAGACACGAATTGGAGAGCAAAGGAGACATCACGGAGCTCAAACTAGGGTTCTTTGTTCTTTAATTTTTCTTTCTTGTTATTTTACTTTAAGAATTCATCAATGGTGATTCTTTGTAAGACAATGAGTGGCTAAACACCCTCTTTCTAGGGTTGAGGCTACAACATGATTGTTTGATTAGGATTTTATAGTTGGTTTATATGTTTATTATGTCATGTAATTGTTCTTGCGTTCTTGTTTTACAATTCTAAAGAATCATGAACTTTAGGATAAATCTAAGTCTCGAAATTATTTACCATAGGAGTGGAGGGATAGAATGAAGAACGTAGGAAGTGTGGATAATATCTTTTATTATTAGTTAGCAATTGTAAAGGATGATTCATGGTTAGGATAGCAATATACCTAAACGCCCCACTTGGTTAATAGAACGGGAAGATAGTTAAATGCCTCCGAATTAAAGACTCACATCCCCTCTCAATGATGTAATTGTGAGATTAATTTGGGTAGATGACTAAGAAGATACCCATTCCTGAGTTATAATATTAACCCCGTAGATCAATGATCACAATAAACACCAACACCGGTTATAAACCATAGTTAAGCATGAATGTGAAGTAAATGCCTCAACCCCGGATCTCTCCATATATTGTTTACAATCTGAATTTCATATCGTCGTTATTTTTAGTATTTAGTTTACAAAATAAAAGCTCATACTTCTCTTGGTTATGAATCGCACTTGTTTAACTTTAATAATAATAATTAAGTTGGATCATTTATTAAACACCAAGTCCCTATGGGATCGATATTTGGCTCACAAGAGAAACTTTATTACTTGCACGACCACGTACACTTACGTGTGTGCTTGGGAGCAACAACCGTTATAGCATAATAAGTCACAGTTAATGCAGAAACTTCCCCAAAAACATTTAGAAATCCTCAAGAACATTTTGAGGTAGAGCATAGGTGAAGAGAGGCAATTTCTACTGAATTTCCACTAAACTCCATCAAAAAGACCAAGAACAAGCAAAAGCTTTAGAAAATTGGAAGGCTCCAGTCCAGTAGAGTTTTCAAGCTATTCAACGTAGGTGATGGTTATTGTTTTCCAAATGCAGTGTGTGTTTATGTAACTGTTGCTTAGTATTGTATGTACATTGCATGCTTAGGGAATGGAATTATGAATGTTTAATTGTCCGGGTGTCAGTCATGTGAAATGAAATTAGTTTTGTTGCTTGTTAGTTTACAAGTGTGATTGTGTTCATTGTTTGTTAACTGTTGGATTTTGTATGACATTCGGTTAGCTTGGGTACCATGCCTGGTACAGGATACATGTTAGTTGGCTCGTGTACCACGCTTGGTAAAGGATACAAATTGGTTGGTGCAGGTACCATGCATGGTATGGGTTCTATAATAGTTGGCTCGGGTACCACGCCTAGTACAGGTTTATTTATACTTGTTAATTGTATTTGTCGATGGTTCTATGAGTGGACTGGGTTAATTATTGAGACTGTGATTGTTGTATATTAGTCCATGAGAGGCGGGGTAGTTGTACTTAAATGTGGGGTTGGTCCTTGAGTAGATCGGGAATTGTATGTTAAACACTTAGGTGTTATTCTAGGGATCCTTGGTTGGTACGAGTTACTTAAAAAGGGTATATGCTTATTGTCATTATTTATTATTGTGGTGGTTGTTGGACATGTTTCATGTAGTTGGTAAGTTAGAGGAAAGACTGAGAGTCTAGAATGATATTGTTCGCTTGTTAATACATGTCGTACTGCTTTACTCAGCTTTGGTTTATTATTCATATGTTGTTTATTGGAACTGGCGATGATTCTATTAGTACACTGTGATTTTGTGTACTGATAATTCACTTGCTTTCCTTTTATGAGTACAAGACATATTCTGGCGGCTGCTACGCGACCTCAGTTGTAGTCCCAACGGTTCTAGATTCCAAGGGTGAGCTACTTCTTTAGGGCTACCATGGACTCATCTAGTACATCTCTGGTCCATTGTTAGGACTTAGACTCTATCATTTTGGGGTTGCATCCCCGCATTCTAGACGTTAGTAGATATTTTGGTATAGCGACTATTAGATTCTATGGATATTTTCGCAGGATCTTATGTTATTAGTATTTTGGCTATGACTGCTAGTTTATTTTAATGCATCTGGTTTTGGATCTGTCAGTTTCGTTAAGTGTTGAGTTGGGTTGTTGGTTTGCTCATCTGGGTGTTTGGGTGGGTGCCACTCGTGGCGGTCTGGGTTATCACAAAGATGGTATCAGAGCCCTAGGTTAATTGATGTTGTCGTACCAAAATGGGTCTAGTAGAGTCTTGCGGAATGGTAAAGAGACGTATGTACTTTTCTTCGAGAGGATATAGGACTTTAGGAAACTACCTCTTCTTTCTTTCTTCGTGCTATAACTTGATTCCAATTGGTATCTGGTGATACAAATTGGTATCTAACTTTTTTCACTCTTTTGTCCGCAGATGGTTAACACCTGATGTAACAGAGCGAGAGCGGAAGTTGCAGTGGCGGGACTAACAGCTAGGGGGTGATAAAGGGGCATGGACAGGGGAAGAAAAATAGCAACACCCACCAGAGGAGGAGCTCAAGCAGTGTCAAGGCCAAGGGCAGTGACCTCTTCCCCACCCCAGGATCATGTTGAAGAGGAGGTTGAGGTTGTACTTGAGGATGGCGCGGAACAGGAGGAGGCGGCATCGACTGGAGGTGCAGACCTTCCCCTTATATTGCTCGAGCTATTTTAGCAAGTGTGGGCTTTTCTGAGTGTCCTGGCAGGTACTAGATCCACCCCTACTGGTACTGCAGATCAGGTTCCAGGCACTCAACCAGTTGTCGCATCATCTTCTAGGATGGATGCAGCATTGGGTACTGATGATTTCTTCCGTATGATGCTAGGTCCTGTTATGACCGGGACTGAGCATGAGATGCTGACCAAATTCTTGAAACTGAAACCTCTGACATTTCAGGGGATCGAGAAAGAGGATGCCTTTGAGTTTATTCTATACTGCTAGAGAGGTTACAAAAGTTGGTCATTGTGCAGTAGCATGGGGTAGAGTTTGTTACCTTTCAGCTTCAGGGTGACGCCAAGCAGTGGTGGAGATTTCATGTAGAGTGTCGGCCACCAGCTTTGCCTCTGATGACTTGGGCACAATTTCATGCTCTGTTCTTGGAGATATATATGCCCTACACTTTGAGAGATCGAAAAAAGGATGAGTTTCTATGGTCCTTGAGCAGGGTAACATGTCTATTTCAGCCTACGAGGCTAAATTTCATGCCTTGTCACATTATGCTACTCAGCTTCTGGGTACTGAAGAGGAGAGGATTCGTTTGTATGTGAAGGGCATGAATACTAAGTTGCAGATGTTGTATGTGTATATAACCTCGGCAAAGAAGAGTTTTAACGAGGTGACTGATTACGTAAAGAAACTAGAGGGGGTCAGATAGATTGGGCAGGCTAAGGTGTTAGCCAAGAAGTCCCAGAATAAAGGAACTTTCAATGGTTCTTACTCTAAGGGTCACAGCCAGCAGGTTTATTTGGCTCTTCCTATTCAGTCAGCCCTGCCAGCTTCGGCAGGTGGTCATCTGGGAGCTAGTCAGCCATTTTAATCTCCTAGAGGCCAGGGGCTTCTTATACTTTTACAAGCAGGCCTTTTCTTGACCGCGAATGTTTTCATTGTGGTGATCTGGATCACTTTTAGAGGGAGTGCCCTCACATGCAGATATGAAATCAGACTCAGCAGCAGACGAGGGTTGTGGTTCCGACAGGTAGAGGTGGCAATGGCAGAGGTCATCCACATGGTGGGCGGGGTAACTTTCAGGGAGGCCGGGGAAGTAGGGAAAATGGTAGCGCGGGTAGGGAAGTAGCACAGCCAGCCAGAGAGGTTGCTCGGATTGATGACAGGGCCTATTATTATGAGTTTTTGGGAAAGTCTGAGGCCAAAGCATTAGATTTCGTGATAATAGGTACAATTCTAGTCTGTGACCGGATGGCTTCTGTATTGTTTGACCCAGGTTCTACTTATTTGTATGTTTCTATGAAATTTTCTTTGGGTCTAGATTTGGTTTTTGATGTCCTGGATTCCCCTATTCATATTTCTACCTAGGTTAGGGAGTTTGTGGTAGTAACCCATGTATATCGTGCTTGTCCTATGTTTTTTATTGGTTTTCAGACTTGGGTAGATTTGATTATTCTGGTCATGCTGGATTTTGATGTTATTTTGGGTATGATTTGTCTGTCTCCATATCATGTTGTATTGAATTGTAATGCTAAGACAGTGACTTTAGTGATTTTGGGTAAGGATAGGCTAGAGTTGGAAGGTGTGTATAGGCCTAAGCCGGCGAAGATTATATCCTTTGTTTTGTCTAGGAAGTTAGTGGGGAAAGGATGTTTAGCCTTCTTGGCTCATTTCTGGGATGTTACTTTGGAGTCCCCTATGATTGGGTGAGTTCCAGTGGTTTTGGAGTTTCAGGAGGTGTTTCTAGCAGATTTTCCAAGCATGCCTCCGGATAAGGACATTGACTTTGTATAGATTTGGAGTCGGGCACTCACCCAATCTCTATTCCAACTTATCATATGACTCCGACAGAGTTGAGGGAACTTAAAACTCAACTTCAGAAACATTTAGATAAGGGATTTATTCATTCCAGTGCTTCACCTTGAGGTGCTCCGGTATTATTTATGAAGAAGAAGGATAGTAGTATGAGGATGTTTATAGACTACAGACAACTGAATAAGGTTACCATCCGAAACAAGTATCCTTTACCCCGTATAGATGACCTCTTTGATCAGTTGTAGGGTGCATCCGTATTTTTAAAAATTGACTTGAGGTCAGGGTACCATCAGCTAAAGATCAGGCCTGAGGATATACCTAAGACGACATTCCAGGCTCAGTATGGGCATTATGAGTTCCTGGTAATGTCGTTTGGGTTGAGGAGTCGACGGCTTGTATAAGTTTGATGAATGGGGTTTTCAAGTAATTTTTGGATTCATTGATCATTGTTTTTATAGATGACATTATGATTTACTCCAATAGTAAGGAGGAGAATGCAGAGCATCTTCGCATTGTTCTGGAGATATTGAGGCACAAGAAATTATATGCCAAGTTTTCCAAGTGTGAATTTTAGTTGTCTTCGATTGCCTTCTTAGTGCATGTGGTATCAGAAAAGGGATGATGGTGGATCCCTAAAAGATCAAGGTAGTTAAGAGTTGGGTTCAGCCTAGCACTGTGACTGAGATTAGGAGTTTTGTGGGGCTTGCAGGCTACTATCACAGGTTTTTCAAGGACTTTGCATCCATTGCTACTCACTTGACATGATTGACTCAGAAGGAGGTACCTTTTGTTTGGTCTGACAAGTGTGAAGAGAGATTACAAAATCTCAAGACACTTCTGGCTACGTTCCCATCTTATCATTGCCGATTTCAGGTAAGGATTTTGTTGTGTTTTGTGATGCTTCACATTTGGGTTTGGGTGTTGTGTTGATGCAGGACAAAAATGTTATAGCTTATGCTTCCAGGCAGTTGAAGCCCCATGAGAAGAATTACCCAACCCATGACTTGGAGTTGGCAGTGGTGGTCTTTGCGCTAAAGATTGGGAGACACTACCTTTATGGTGTCAAGTGTGAAGTGTTCATAGACCATCACAACCTGCAACATTATTTTTCCCAGAAAGATTTGAAACTGAGATAGAGGAGGTGGATGGAACTATTGAAGGATTATGATGTGACCATCCAGTATCATCGGGGCAAGGCTAATGTGGTGGCAGACGCATTAAGCCGAAAAGCGGTTAGCATGGGCAATTTAGCTTGATTGGGAGTGTCCAAATGATCATTCGCTAGGGAGATTCGGGCTATAGAATCTAAGTTCATGCAGTTGGACATCTCATAACATGGAGGGGTGTTGGCTAGTATTGAGGTCAAACCCACGTTTATAGAGGAAATTAAAGCCAAACAGTTTCAGGATGCACAGTTGAACAAGCTTTGGAAAAAAGTGGTATCCGGAGAGTCCAGGAATGCCACATTGGATGCTGGCAGGGGGATGAGTTTCAGAGGGAGGATTTGTGTCCCTCAGGTTGATGACTTGATTCAGAATATGCTAGCAGAGTTTCATGGTTTGTGGTATTCCATACATCTAGGCGTAACCAAAATGTACCGGGACTTGAAGCGACTTTATTGGTGGCCTGGGATGAAGAGGGACATAGATGACTATGTTTCTAAGTGCCAGAATTGTCAGCAGGTTAAGTACGAGCACCAAAGGCCTGCAGAATTGCTTTAGAGAATTCTCATTCTCGAGTGGAAGTGGGAAAGGATAGCCATGGATTTTGTGGTGGGTCTTCCTAAAACCTTGGAAAAGTATGACTCCATTTGGGTCATCGTGGTCAGGCTGACCAACTCAGCTCATTTTATTCCAGTCAGGTGGATTATAATTCGCAGCAGGTGGCCAAGATTTACGTTAAGGAGATTGTGAGATTGTATGGGGTGCCACTCTCTATCATTTCAGACAGAGGTACGCAGCTTACAAGTTCTGGGGAAAGCTTCACGAAGAGTTGGGCACCCAACTGTAACACCCCAAAATTCAAACCAGCTATCAAACTCAGAATCCAGAATTTGTTTCTACAACTATTCGACCCCACGGGCAGCCATCATGGGCGTCGAAGCTCCGATGGGCTGTGGGGCATGTCATGGGAGTCATCCAGTGTCTTTGAGCCATAATCACCCCCAGTTTGACGGCCTTGGGTGACGTGCGTGGCATCCCACGGGACATCAGCCCCATCGTCAGGATCCTCAAATCCCTTTGTGTTCCGACGGGCGGTGACCATGGGCGTCACGGTTGTGAAGGACTGTGGGAACCTGCCGTGGAAATCCTTCAGCAACCCCTCAGTCTCAGCTATCTCTCCGACGCCTTGGACCGATGGGCCTTTGTGGGTCCGATGCCCATCGGGCAGCCCGTCCGGCGAGTATTTTTTTTGCAAATTCTTATTTAAGTTAGGGGTATTCCAGTCTTTTACCCTATTCTTTTAACTCTTAAGTGAGGTCGTTTTGACCATTTTTAGTAGGGTTTTATTCCCTAATAGCCTAAACTCTTTTCATTCTATGAAATTTTGCTCCAAAAGAAGAAAGAGTTCCCCTTTCTCCAAGTCTCAAGCTCCAAGCAAGAAGCTCCAAGTTCGAGCCTCCATCTCTTTTCATACTACATCAAGCAAGCTTCAATAAGGTATGTGGGTATTCAATAAGGGATTCTTCCACCCTTATGCCCAAAACCCCCAAATTTTATATGGATATTCATGGATTTCAAACTAGCGTTCTTACCTAATTCTTATGGACTTTTCTACAAATTGTTTTCTCATGAATCTATTATGAAATCTAATACTAATTTGTATGACTTTGCATGGATTTTTACAAGTGAACTCCTATTTCATGAATTGAATGTTAAATATAGCCAATTTTGCATGCATGAATTGATTTAAGTAAATTGGGGTATTTGAGAACATGATTTCATGAATTTTAAGCAAGTGTATGCATAGTTCCTATGTTTTATGAAAGTACATGTTATTAGGAAATTGAACTAGGGTCATGCAAGTTTTCAAGTTATGAATTATTATTCAAGTCAAGATACTTGATGCGTCATCAATGCACACGAATCATTTTCTAAAACAAGGTCCATGAGTAGTATGAAGATCTGGGTTATGAACATATTTACGGACAAGATTTGACATCTAGATATTTCACATGTATGTGAGCCTCATGTTATGTTTTGGGAGTAGTATTTAGAACCGAGTGATGAGGGTTCTAGATAACCCAAATCCAAAACTACGTAGCCACCGTAGGTTGCCTCTGTGGCTTATGATAGGATCCTTATGACATGGTTCTAACCTTGGCCGGTTAGGACAACCTTTTTCAATGTGGATTCATGACACTGGACTCCATGTATCTCATTATGGTTTATGTCGGTTAAGAGAAACTCTCGTATGAATATTCTCAAGCTATGAAGTTATATAATATCCTACTTGGAAACTTGACTTTATTTCATGTCTTATGTTTTATATCTTGATATCTACTTATGCTTCCCCTTTTTATGTACGAGCTCATTTAAAGCATGTTTTAAGTATGTTTTTATCATGATTATGCATATCTCACATATTCAGTACATCCTATAGTACTGATACATATCTTGCATTGCATCCTATTGATGATGCAGATTCAGGTTCCCTTCCTCAGACACATGGCTAGTAATCGCAGGCCATTCAATCAGTGTTGGTGAGTCCTCATCTCCCGAGGACCAATTCCTGAGTT
Organism: Jaltomata sinuosa; assembly: GCA_003996215.1. Taxonomy (NCBI): domain Eukaryota; kingdom Viridiplantae; phylum Streptophyta; class Magnoliopsida; order Solanales; family Solanaceae; genus Jaltomata; species Jaltomata sinuosa. The sequence continues at coordinate 108,838 of QJPP01000367.1, read as the reverse complement.
TAGCTTGGTATCGTCCTTTCAGTATTTAGAATTAGTTGGGGTCTTGTCCCAGTAACTTTTTATGTCATATGTAGAGGCTTTTCAAACATAGATAGTATTCGGGTCTCTTTTTCAGATTATGTTTTATCTTGACTTTATCATTTATGGATTGGGTTGCCTAGTTTTCTATTTATACTTATGCTATATTTTCTTATGAATATCTGAGTAAGTTATGACCAAGGGTTAACTTGGGGCACTTGTGGTCCCGAGTCCCATGTTACGCCTAGGGGGTAGTCTCGAGGCGTGACACTAACTCACTTTCAGCACAGCTTTTCATCCTCAGATGGAAGGTCAATCGGAGAGGATGATTCAAGTACTGGAGGACATGCTGAGAGCATATGTAATTGACTTTGGGGGTCATTGGTACCGGTTTTTACCATTGTGTGAGTTCTCATACAATAATAGTTATCACTCTAGTATCGACATGGCACCATTCGAGGCACTTTATTGGAGGGGATGTAAATCACCCATAGAGTGGTTTAAGGCAGGCGATGTGAAACCTTTGGGCGTAAAATTTGTGAGGGAAGCTCAGGGAAAAGTAAGGGGAATTCAAACCAAGTTGCTAGCGGCCCAAAGCAGGCAGAAAGAGTACGCAGATCACAAGGTAAGAGACATGGCTTTTCAGATTGGTGAACAAGTGTTGTTGAAAGTGTCATTAATGAAAGGGGTAATGCGATTTAGAAAGAAGGGTAAGCTTAGCCCTCGGTATATTAGTCCATTCGAGGTTCTTGAGATTGTAGGGCCAGTGGCTTATAGGTTAGCACTGTCGCGCAGTTTATCCGGAGTCCATCCAGTCTTTCATGTATCCATGCAAAAGCGATACCATAGGGATGGGGAGTACATTATTAAGTGGTATTTGATCTTGCTAGACAAGGATCTTCAGTACGAGGAGGAGCCGGTTGTGATTCTAGATTGAAATATCCGAAAATTGAGGACAAAGGAAATCAGATTGTTTAAGGTTCAATGGAAGCATCATTCAGTTGAGGAAGCCACTTGGAAAACCGAGAACGACATGCGGGACAAGTACACTCACTTGTTTGAGGATTCAGGTACTACCCTTTTCTCTCTTTTAGCTAATCTTTTTCGGGTTTGATCAATCAGGAACGAATGATGGGTATATTGCTATCTATTGTAATGGCAGATTCCATCGTTATGGGTAAAACATTCACGCCAAGTTTTGAGTTAGAAAATTTCTGTGTTTGGGAGTTGAAAATTTTAGGATAGGCTAGACTCAGATGGATTCTGAATGAGGTATGATCTAGGGAAATCTGGGTGAGGATTGGGTTAATTATCTTGTGTTGAGCTAGTTTTTCTGTTAGCTAAGATATTAAGGAATCTGGGGGACTTTTTGAAAGTGAATTTAGGTGAGTAGAACTCCCGGTATCAAAGTTGACATGAAAGGGTTGATTCAAAACGTCAACATTTGAGGTGTGTTGTAAAATGGGAAAATTTGTGAGATTTTCCGAGATATTGTTCCGTGTCAATCGCTACGGCGGCACCGCTATAGCGGTGTATGGACCGCTATAGCAGAATAAGTTGCAGCTAATGCAGAAACTTCCCCAAAAATGTTTAGAAATTCTCAAGTATGTTTTGGGGAAGGGCATAGGTGAAAGGAGGAGATTTCTACTAAATTTCCACCAAACTCCATCGAAAAGACCAAGAATAAGCTAAAGCTTCAAAAAATAGGAAGGCTCTGGTCTAGTAGAGATTTTAAGCTATTCAAAGTAGGTGATGGTTATTGTTTTCCAAATGCAATGTGTGTTTATGTAACTGTCAATTAGTATTGTATGTACATTGCATGCTAAGGGAATTGAATTATGAATGTCTAATTATCCGGGTGTCAGTCATGTGAAATTAACTTGGTTTTGTTGCTTGTTGGTTTACAAATGTGATTTTGTTCATTGTTTGTTGACTGTTGGATTTTGTATGACATTCGGTTGGCTCGGATACCACGCCTAGTACAGGATATATTTTGGTTGACTCGGGTACCACGCCTAGTACATGATACTTATTGGTTGGCTCAAGTATCACGCGTGGTATGGGTTCTATAATAGTTGGCTCAGGTACCATGCCTAGTACAAGTTTAATTATACTTATTGATTGTATTTGTTGATGATTCTATGAGTGGACCGAGTTAATTATTGCGACTGTGATTGTTGCGTATTGGTCCATGAGAGGCCGGGTAGTTGTATTTAAATGTGGGGTTGGTCCTTAAGTAGACTGGGAATTATATGTTAAACACTTAAGTGTTATTCTAGGGATCCTTGCCAGGTTACTTAAAAAGGGTATATGCTTATTGTCATTGTTTATTGTTGTGGTAGTTGTTGGACCTGTTTAATGTAGTTGGTAAGTTAGAGGAAAGACTCAGAGTGTGGAATGATATTGTTGGCTTCTTATTACATGTTGTACTGCTTTACTCAGCTTTGGTGTATTGTTCATATGTTGTTTATTGGAGTTGGCTGATGATCCTAACAGTACACTGTGATTTTGTATACAGATACTGCACTTGCTTTCCTTTTTTGAGTACAGGACATATTTCGACGGCTGCTACGCGACCTCAATTGTAGTCCTGACGATTCCAGATTCCAAGGGTGAGATACTTCTTTCGGCCTACCACGGACTAATCTAGTACATCTCTAGTCCATTGTTCAGACTTAGACTCTATCATTTTGGGGTACATCCCCGCATTCTAGACGTTAGTAGATATTTTGGTACAACGACTTTCAGATTCTAAGGGTATTTCCGCAGGATCTTATGTTATTAGTATTTTGGCTATGACTGCTAGTCTGTTTTAATGCATCTGGTTTTTGAGCTATTAGTTTTGTTAAGTGTTGAGTTGGGTTATTGGTTCTCTCATCTGGGGATTTGGGTGGGTGCCACTCACGGTGGTCTGGGTTGTGACACAAAATCATATAAATGTGTTGGAGACATAAAGTGATAGAATAATTGTTAAGAGATAAAATTATTTCCATAAATTATGTGAAGTCAGAAGTGAATTTGGACAATCTTCTAACTAATTTTTAAAAAAAATATTTATAAATAAAGCTTCAAATAAAATGGAACTTTTGACAAGTTGTATATAACATGATGGTAACCCAATCTCTGTAATTGGAGATCTATTGAAATAGGTTCAAATGGGTAACAACAAGTCATTAATTATTTGATCTTGAGCATTATAAAATTTGACCCTTCTAAAATATAGTATGTTATGCATATAGTGCAAATCTGTAAGAAAAGTAAAAATGAGTTGTTACTTAATCCATTATCATATCCTTTATCGTTAGTGTATTACTCTGTAGAATACATTTGATGTATGGGCCTATATGAGTGTGAAGTGGTGCCGTTTCTATAAAATTGTGAAATTTTTTTAGAGCACTCATGAATATCAGTACATGCGTATGACCTCTTAGCGCAAAAAACAAACAACAAGAAAGATTGTGCAAGTGTAATGTGATAGAATAAAGATTCTGAACTTATAAAAGAATTCTTGGTTCATAGAATTTTTATTTTAACGAATTAGGTCAGGCGCAGATTTTACTAAAACTAAAAGAGGCAATCAACAAAGTCTTGGATAGGCCCAAAAGTGGCCCATCCAGAAAATAAAAGAGGCAATCAACAAAGTCTTGGATAGGCCCAAAAGTGGCCCACCCGGAAAACAAAAGGAAAAGAAAATAAGAAGGAAAGAAAAATTGAGTCTCAAAAGGGAAAGCTAAGAGACAACAGATCAGAAAAGTTTAGAAGCTTTAGGCAATCCCAAGAAACCCTCATTTTTGTCAAAATATGATCCTCAGAGTTCCCATCTCAGCTTTCTTTCTTTCATGGTTGAAGATTAGGTGTTGTTGAAGCTCCCTTCCATTAATATACTTCTGTTGAAGCTCAGGTACCTATATTTTACCTCTTCTTCAATTGTTCATTTCCCCATCAAAGGTGTTTTCTCCGTGGAAGCCTCACTGAGACTGATACCACCCACAGAGATTACACCTAATATTGGTTCTAAACTTGAATCAAAGGCTAATTAGGCTTTGTTTTGTCAAGCCTTAAATATCCACCATAGAAATCAGAGCAAGAAATTAGCTGGATGTCTGCATTTTTTTGTCCTCAAAAGCTTCAAAAATGGTATGTCTTCTAATCATCTGTAAATATTATTTTGTAGTGCTTGAAGTCCTATCTTGAGTTATCTTGAATCTAGACCTTGATTCATAATTTATATCCGCCTTCAAAATAAAGACATGAGACAAGATTTCACTAAAGGTTAATAAAAGATGTATGAAGTGGACTTGTAACATAAAAGATAATATTTTAAGGCAAAATAACTGACTAGACTGTTCCTATGCTTGGTGTGATATCAATTGAACACCCTAAGCTCTCACCGGGTGCGATGATATCATATCGATCACCAAATAGAAGTACTAAACTTCACCAATTATTTTGTAAGTTTGATCTTATTTTATCTAGGTATGATTCATAGTCTATGTGACACCAGATCCGACACATTATTCTCATTTGGGAAAACTCAGCAAAACTTGTTGTTTTATTTTATTTGTTAATATTTTTTTGAGATATGTGAGAGATTGTTAAAAGAAATATTATCTAAAAAAGAATAAGAATTATCTTTTAGAATTTCTCTAATTAATTTTGGTCAAAAAAAATTAGTATATATTTATTACTCTTAGATATGACAGCATTCATGAGTGCTATTAATTTTGGTCAAACATCTAATGGCCGAACGTTCAAAATTTGAATTTGGTAGAGTAAATTTTTTAATTGAATTATCTTATCTAATTAATTTTGGTAAAAAATAATAATTATATATTTATTACCCTTAAATATGTCAGCATTCGTGTGCTATTAATTTTGGGTCAAACATTTAATGGCTTAACGTTTAAAACTTTAATTCGGTAGAGTAAATTTTATTAATTGACAGTTATCTTATCGATTGTCTTTAAGACCTTTTACTACCAATTTTAATTCATTTTTTCAAATTTTATGGCAAATGAAGAACATCATCTTTACTTTTCTATATATACTTTTTAAGTGTTCATGAAAGTAAGAGGAAAAACAGTAAGGAAAAGACTAGAGAAAAAATATCTCTTTCTTTTCAATTATTTTCTGGGGTTTTTAGTCAAGTTAAAATCTTTGTTAGTTCAGTGCTTCTAGTTCTTTGCTAGAAGAGATTGTTGAATCCTGGCAGATACACTTGCACTGAGTGAAATATCCTTAAGGACACTGCCATAGGCACGCCTCAAGCTATGAGAACTTTTCGTGATTTCCTATATTTTTCCAACATATATGACATGAATTTAATGACTTGATTTATTTTCAAGGAACTTCTCCTCTTATAAATACAATTATATGCTTTCTTACACTTTCAAACTGTAACATAGTGAATTTAAGATTCGTTCTCTTATTTTTTCTTACATTAGCCAAAAACTCTTTCTTTTGGGGTGCAATTTTCTCCGATGCATTTTCTGGTAAGAGAAAAAATGAAATTGTATCTGCAACCAACAACTTGTCAATCAAATAGTCACAATTTTGAATTTTGCTAAAAGCATAACATTATTTATTGGTTTTGGTGTCTATGTTTATATTTATATACGTTTGCAATTTGTTACTTTGTTTGTCACTAGGGCTTACTGGCAGCCAAATGCAAGCACAACAGTCAACACTCAAAATACTGACAGAAGTACCTCAATGTGTTGAGAGCATCAATGGTGTTAAAGAAGAAAGATGGAAAAATACTCTTAGCTTCTATAAACCCATGCTCAAAGGTATTACATAACTTAATAAACCATATTTTCGTAAATGCTCTATAAAGGGATAATCTTTTCTTTTAACTAGATTCATTATAAAGATTAGATTTTGGGAAGATTTTCTCTTTTGTAAGGTAAATAATTTACAAGCGAAGTAGTATGGAATGATTTGGGTCGCGCACGATTCTCTCATTGTTGTTAGAGTCTTGCAATTGTTTCCCCTTTTTCTTGATTTTTTGGCAACTCAATTACCTGCGCATTAAAAAAACAAATGAAATCTTAAAAGGACAACATAACTGATAGCTCTGATGAATCATATGATGACATGATTGAACAACATGGTAGTGAATTCACAAGTCTCCAGAGGACGACTTTAAAATTGTTGCTTATCAGCAGGAATCGAATGAAGAATCTGAATTACCTGTATTACATGCAAACTACATCAGAAGAGAGGACATGAAGATTAGAGACATGGACAAGAAACATGTAGTGTCTTTCCTCCCGCTAAATCATTAATGAAGTTTCAGGTAGTGTCCAAAGAATAGAATCATTAGATAGTTAGTACATTATTATCATACCAGCAAAGTACTTTATTCCATAAACTTTCATCCTACTTTTATCAAATAGTGAATGTGGAATTTCAATCTAATCCTAAATTTTTATCTCTGAATCATTCTATGAATAGTGTTCCCAGTCATTCCCTTGGTGTCTTGCCTAAAGGGGTCAAAGTTCTAAGTTCTAGCAGCGGGTTACTCCTTTGTCAAGGGTGGGAGAATTATTATGTTCGTAATTTTGTAATCAAAGATTGAAAACTTATCCCTCCTCATCAATATTATCATGAATTTAATCCAGCTGTTGTTCTTGCATTTGATCCTCAGGGTAATATTGAATCATATTATCACATTGTCACTGCAGTCCCTCTTCTTGGTTAGCCAATTGTCTTTTTTGAGATTTACTTATCTCAGTCAATTTCTTGAAGGTTCTTTTCTTCATACTGTCTTGAGTTAGAAGATTCAATTGTTATTGGTGGGGGATTTCATATGAAGAGGATGGCTTACAGGAATACAACATCAAATGATATGCTAGTATTCGAAGTGAAAAATGAGATCACAATAATTCTACATGAGATATAGCATATAGCTCTACTTCTATCTGAATTAAAGCACCATATCTCCCAAGTGGAATAGGTACATGTAGAACTTAATATGTATTCCAGTAAGTCATCCCCTTCATATGAAATCTCCCACCAATAATAATTGTATCTTCTAAATCAAGACAATCTGAAGAAAAGAACCTCCAAGAATTTGATTGAGATGAGTATATCTCAAAGAAGAAACTGGCTGGCTAAGAAAAGGGACTGCAGCGACAATGTGATAATATGATTCAATATTACCTTAAGGATCAAATGTAAGAACCACAGTTGAATCAAATCCATGATAATATTGATGAAAAGGGATAAGTTTTCAGTCTTTGGTTACAAGATTACAAACATAATAATTCTCCCACCCTGACAAAGGAGTAACCTGCTGCTAGAACTAAGAACATTGACTATTTCAGGAAAGAAACTAAGGGAAGGACTGGGAACTCCATTTTCAGAACGGTCAAGAGATAAAAAAAATTAGGACTAGATTGAAAATTCATATTTGATGTTTGATAAAAATAACCTGAAAGTTTATGGAATGAAGTACTTTGTTGGTATGATAATAATGGACTAACTGTCCAATAATTCCATTGTTTGGATACTTCCTGAAACTTCATTAATGATTTAGCGGGGAGGAAAGGCATTACATGTCTCTTGGACACATCTTTGATCTTTATGCCCTCTCTTGTAATGTAGTCTGCAGGTAATGCAAGTAATTCAAATTCTTCATTTTGTTCCTGCTGATAAACAACAGCCTTAAAGTCATCATCAGAAAATTTGTGAATCCCACTTCCATGTTGTTTAGTAATGTCATCATCCATTTCATCAGAGCTACCAGTCATGTCATCCTTCCAAGATTTCATTTGTTATTCTAATACATAGGTAATTAAGTTGCCAGAAAATCAAGAAGAAGGGGAAGAAATGTTTGTAAAACCCTAATGGCGACGAGAGAATCGTGCGTAAACCAAATCATTGCAATACTACCTCGCTTATAAATTATTTACCTTACTAAACAGAATATCTTCCCAAGATCCAATCTTTATAATGAATCCTGTGGAAAAAAAAATGATCATCCCTTTATAGCATATTTATAGACATATGATTTATTAAGTAATGGAATACCTTTGAGAATGGGTTTTTTGGGATATATGAAGTTTTGATGATTGATAAAATAACATGAATTAAGTACATAAAATAAGTAAGTCAAGCAGGTTCATCGATGTAGTGTCTCAAGAGCTAAAGCTGTCAATGGGACCATGTTATGGGTAACTCCAAGAAGTGAAATAATCAAGGAATAGAAGTTACTGCTTTAGTATTTAATCAGAAACAAACATGTGCAAATACTGAAGAGGTTTAGTTCGAGTACAACACTGAAGAAGCAAAGAGTTTGAATAAAAGAAGAAGTCACAATTGAAGAAGAACTCTAAGCAGGAGTTCATGTTGAAGAAGGAGTCTTGACGGAAGTAAAACTCTTCGAAGAGTTTTCTCAAATATAAGATATGTACAGTAAAGAAGTTACGCACTCACAAAGCAAAAAAGGCAATTGACAAATTGACTTGGCAAGTGCAAGTTGAATACTGAAGGAACACATTGAAGAACCTGGGTCATAGTACAAAGTCTAGCTAAGAGGTTTAGCATTGATGTATTAGGATTTTTTTATTGAGTTGAAAAATCTTAGTTTCAGTATGTTATAAACTAAATTAGGATTGTTGTCTTCAAGTTGGGACAACTCGAAGACTTGGGTACACAAACCTTAGGAGGTTGGTGTTGTTAATCAGATATTATGATTCCTTAGGTTACAAAGGTTTGTAATCTTTTGTTGAAAGGTTCATTGTGTTTAGTGAAGTTAGGGTTAAATCTTTACACGTCGTGGTTTTTTACACCTATTGTGAGCTAGGTATTTTCCACGTAAAACTATAGTGTTCCTTACTTACTGTCTTTACAGCTTTTGTTGAAACACGTCAGGCAACCTGTTTCACTTATAGGCAACTCATAAGTTAAATTAAAATACTAGGTCGTGTAGAATATCAGGTTTATAAAAGCTAAGAGTATTTTTTTCATCTTCCTTCTTTAACACCATTAATGCTCTCAATACATTGAGATACTTCTGTAAGTATTTGAGTATTGACTGTTGTGCCTGCATTTGATTGCTAGTGCAAAATCCTAGCAATAGACAAAGTAAAAAATGGTACACATAAATATAAACAAAGACACCAAAATCTATAAATAATGTTACGCTTTTAGTGAAATTCAAAATCATAACCATTTAAGTGGTATGTTGTTGATTGCAGATATAGTTTCCTTTTTCCTCTTACCACAAAATTCGTCGAAGAAAACTATACCCCAAAAGAAAGAGTATCTGGCTAATGTAAGGAAAAATAAATGAATGAATCTTGAATTCACTATGTTATAGTTTGAAAGTGTAAGAAAGTATACAACTATATCTATAATAGGAGAAGTTTCTTGAACATAAATCAAGTCATTATATTTATGTTATATATATGGATTTGGTTTCTAAAATTTTAAATAAATTGGTTGTATTTATTATATAAGTAAAATGGTATTTTTCCTTCTAATTTGTTGTGGAATTCATAGTTTTTCCTAATTAGCCTCAAAGATGAACATAGAAAAATTGTGGATATTCATCCTTAAATGTAGTTCTAGATAAGATTTTCTCAGGATAGTATCTAGTCTATATATTTATTTTTTTTAATTGATATACCTTTTTTATAAGAGAATAACCTATGCTTTGGACTTTAAAGGATTAAACAAGTCAAAACTTTCATGTATAAATATGAATCAGTTTTACTAAATTAAAATAAAGTATGTACTATCTTTATTTCATCTTATATGATACAATTTTAATTTAAGGGTGTGTTCGGTATGAAAGAAAATATTTTCTAGGAAAATAAGTTATTTTTTACTTATTTTCTTGTATTCGGTACGCAAGTAGAAAGTTTTTTCCTCAAAATATTAGTATATATATCTAACACAAAACAATGAGAACGACTAGGGATAGAATGATGGATATTGTGATAGGGAAGGGAAGAGGGAGGATAGGGGATTGTGGTGGGTGGGTGTGTAAGGGGGGGTGTAGGTGGGACAGGGTAGGGGTGGGATTGGGGGTAGGAAATATATTTATTTAAAAAAAATTAATATTTTTCTTTTGGGAGGAGGGGGCCAGTGGGGGTGGGGTCAAGGTAGGGAGGTGGGTGGGGTAGGAAATACTTTTAAAATATAAAATAAAAATTAATTTCTTTTTTTAGGGGGGGTGGGGTTGGGTAGGGAAACAAATTTGGCGACAAGTGGATTGGAAGGGGGGGTAGGGAGGTGGCTAAGGAAAAAATAATTTTTTGGAGGGGGGTTGGGTAGGGGATCGTGTAGGAAAAACATTTATTTTTAAAAAAATAAAATAATTTTGTTTTGGGGGGGAGAGGAGCATTGGGGGATGGCATCAGGGTAGGGAGGTGGGTGCGAGTGGAGGTTGGGTAGGAAGAAAAAATTGGGTAGGGATGGGGGTTTGGGGGTTTGGGGGTTCGGTAGGGGGTGGGTAAGAAAAAAGATTAAAAAAAATTGGAGGGGGGTGGGGGTGAGGGTGGAGGTGACACGGTGGGGTAAAGGTGGGGGTGGGTGTGGGATTTTGTGGGATAGATGATTTTAAGAGTGCTATGAGACATTACCACTTGTTTTCCCTACTTTAATTAAGGAAAATATTTTCCTTATTTTCAAGGAACTTGTTTTCTTAAAGAAAATATTTTCTAAAATTTTTAACCAAACGAACATGAGAAAATAGGAAAATATTTTCCTTCATACTGAACATACCCTAAGAGCCAAGCAATTTTTATTAAGAATTCTTATTTACCTTACGTGCTTTTAGTTAAAAATTTCTGACTTATGGTACATTTTTAAAAAGTTTAAAATATTAATTTTATTTTTAACTATTAAAAAAAAAGGTACACAAAAAAATTGTCTGTAAGACCAAACTATAAGAATTTATATAATACCAATACATTAATTTGTTTACCCACTTCACCCGTTGTAATGACCAGGTTCGTCATTACGGATAAACTTTTCATGCCAAGTTTCGAGTTAGAAAATTTCTGGGTTTGGGAGTTGAAAATTTTGGGCTAGGCTAGTCTCGGACGGTTTCTGAGTGAGGTATGATCTAGGGAAATCCGGGTAAGAATTGGGTAACGAATCTTGTAGTAAGCTAGCTTTTCCTTTAGCTAAGACATAAAAGAGTCCGAAGGACTTTTCAGAAATAAATTTGGGTAAATAGAACTCCCGATATCGAGGTTGATGTGAAGGGGTTATTCTGAAACGTCGGGGAACTAAAGTGTGTTATAAAATGGACCCTTTTGGGTGAAATCCTGAGTTTTTGTCTGTGATGAGCGCGGTCACTGCGCGATTGCGGCTACTGCTATAGCGGAATAATTTCCGACTATAGCGGAAGTCAACTTGGTCAGCACCGCCATAGCAGCCAGTTTCGCTACGGCGACGGTGCTATAGCGGTGTACGGACCGCTATAGCGGTCTGAGTTGGGATTTAATGCAGAAACTTCCCCAAAATATTTTGTTTTCATCAAGAACATTTTGGGAGAAGGGCAAGGCAATTTTAGGCGAACTTACTCCGTTTTGCATCATTTTTCATCCCAAAGGTAAGGATTCTACTCCCCTAACTTAGTACTTCAATTCCTACGGAGTAGAATTGCTAGTTGTGAACTTGGGAAAAAGTTTTAAATGACCTAGAAATGGTAGAATCCAAGGGAAAAGGGGATACTAGGGCATAGAAGTCTTTGGGTCTTGATGTTATTATTGGGTTATGATCACCTAGCCATAATTCTCTAAAAGTATCCGTAAAAATGATAGAATTAGGTGAATTAATGGTGGAAAAGCCCGATATTAGGTGGAACGATCATAGTTTGGCCTGGGGAATTGGAATTTTGTATAATCCGAGTATTTTAGGCTAGTTAATTAATTATAGTTATTATATGTTGTTTTAGACCAAGAACAAGCAAGAGCTTCGGGAAATGGAAAGTCTCCGATTTAATAGAGTTGTTGAATAATTCGAGGTAGGTGATGGTTATTGTTTCCCAATATGCAATGTGTGTTCATGTACTAATGCTTAGTACTATATGAGTTGCATATTTAGGGAATGGTTTATGAATGTCTAATTGTCTTGTTATCAGTCTTGTAAAATGAACTGGATGTTGTTGCCTATTGGTTTACAGGTGTGTTTTATTAATTGTTTGTTGACTGTTGGATTGTGTGATATTCGGTTAGCTCGGGTACCATGCCTGGTACAGGTTACATATTGGTTGACTCAGGTACCACGCCTGGTACGGGAATAATATCAGTTGGCTCGGGGACCATGCCTGGTACAGGTTATATATATCAGTTGGCTCGGGTACCACGCCTGATACGGGTTTGATTTATTGCATTGATTGTATTCTGACGATGGTTCCATGAGTGGATCGGGTTGTATTCTTAAATTGTGATTATTGCATATGGTCCATGAGAGGCTGGGTAATTATATTTAAATGTCAGGTTGGTCTTGGTGTAGACCGAGGTTGCATGTTTAACACTTAGGTAGTGTTAGGGGGATCCTTGGTGGGTCTGGACTAGGTGGAAAGGATATATGTTATTTTCATTGAGTGTTGTCAATGGTTGTTAATTTGTTTCATATGGTTAAAGGTTAAGGAAGAGACTGGTGGTCTAGTTATACGGTTGGCTTGCTTACATGTTTACTTTGCTTTACTCAGTGTTGGTTTACTGTTCATATCTTGTTTATTAGAGCTGGCCGATGATCCTGCTAGTACACGGTGGTTGTGTACTGATTCTGCATTTGCTTTTCTTTTTGTGAGTATAGGCAATCTTCTAGTGGCTGACACGTGACCTCACTTGTAGTCCCAGCGGTTCCAGATCTCAAGGGTGAGCTACTTCGGTTGAGCTACCTTATTTTCTTCTCTTAGTTGTAGCCCACTTGTTTCGGGCTTAAACTTTATTTTTTTTTTGGGGTTGCATCCCCGTACTCTAGACTTGGTAAATATTTTGGTACGGTGACTTTCAGGTTTTAGGGAGGATTTCCACAGGTTGTTTTTAGTTTTGAATAGATGTGAATGTTAGTTTATTTATGTAAACTGGTTTTAAGATGCTAGATTATACTAATTGTTTGATTAATATTGGTTCGCTCATCCGGGAGTTTGGGTGGGTGCCACTCAAGGCGGGTTGGGTCGTGATAAAGATGGTATCAGAGCCATAGGTTCGTTGATATCGTCGTACCAAAATGAGTCTAGTAGAGTCTTGCGGAACGGTATGGAGACGTCTGTACTTTTCTTCGAGGGGCCATAGGACTTTAGTAAAACTATCTCTTCTGTCTTCCTTCGTGCTATAACTTGATTCCAATTGGTATTTGGTGATACAAATTGGTATCTAACTTTTTCGCTCTTCTGTTCGTAGATGGTTAATATGAGGAACAATGGAGCGAGACCAGTGGTTCCAGCAGTGGGACCCGCTATCAGAGGTAGAAGAAGGGATAGGGGCAGGGGCCAAGGTAGAGCAGCACCCGCCAGGGGTGGAGCTCAAGCAGTTGCAGCTGCACGAGAGGCCACCCCTCCCCTACCTCGGGATCAGGTCGAAGAGGATGTTGAGGTTGTTGTTGAGGAGGGCGCAGAATAGGCAGAGGCGGCATCGGCTGGAGGTGCAGGCCTTCCCCCTATCACACCCGAAGCATTTCAGCAAGTGTGGAGCTTTCTTAGTGGACTAGTTGGTGCTAGAGCCACCCCCGTGGGTATTGCAGATCAGGATCTGGGCACCCAACCAGCGGTTACTACAGCTCTTAGGATGGATGCGGTGTCGGGCACAGATGACTTCTTCAGGCCAATGCTAGGTCCGGTTATGACGAGAAATGAGCAGAGATGCTGACTAAGTTCCTTAAGCTGAAACCTCTTACGTTCCAGGATACTGAGAAGGAAGATGCTTATGAGTTCATGTTGAACTGTTATGAGAGGCTGCAATAGTTGGGCATTATGCAATAGCATGAGGTTGAGTTCATCACTTTTCAGCTGCAGGGTGATGCTAAGCAATGGTGGAGGTCTCATGTGGAATGTCGGCCATCGACCTTACCTCCACTGACTTGGTAGAAGTTTCATGATCTCTTCTTAGAGAAGTATGTACCCCATACCTTGAGGGATCGTAAAAAGGATGAGCTCCTGGCTCTGGAACTAGGTAGCATATTGGTCTCTGCTTATGAGGCCAAGTTCTATGCCTTGTCTCATTTTGCTACTCAGTTGTTGGGTACCGAAGAAGAGAGGATTCGGTTGTTTGTGAATGGTTTGAATAATGAATTGCAAGTGTTGTCTGTGCACATTACTTTAGTAGAAAAGAGCTTAAATGAGGTCACAGACTATGTCAAGAAGTTAGAAGGGGTCAGGCAGGTTGGGCAGGCTAAAGTGTTAGCCAAGAAGTCCCAGAACGATGGAACTTTCAGTGGTTCATACTCTAGGGGCCAAAATCAGCAGGTGTACTTTGCCCATCATATTAAGTCATCTCTGTCAGCTGCACAGGTGGTCGTCTGAGAGCCAGTCAGTAATTTTTAGCTCCTAGAGGCCAGGGAGCTTCTTACACATCTACCAGCAGGCCTACTTTTGATCGCGAGTGTTTCTATTGTGGTGATCTGGGTCACTTTAATAGAGACTGCCCTCACAGACATATGGTTAATCAGAATCAGTAGCAGTCTAAGGCTGTGGTTCCAGCAGGTAGAGGTGGCTATGCTAGAGGTCGTCCACAAGGTGGGTGAGGTAACTTTCAGGGATGTCGTGGAGATAGGGGTAATGGTGGCACAAGCAGGGGAGTGGAGCAGCCGGCCAATGAAGTTGCTCGAATTAATGATCGGGCTCATTGTTATTCTTTTCCAAGGAAGTCTGAGGATGAGGCGTCAGATGCGGTGATCATAGGTACAATTCTTGTCTGTGATAGGATGGATTTTGTACTTTTTGACCCAGGTTCTACATACTCTTATGTTTCTGTGAAGTTTGCTTTGGGTCTGGATTTGACTGGTGATATCCTTGATTCCCCTATCCATGTTTCCACCCCAGTTGGAGAGTATTTGATAGTGACTCATGTTTATCGTACTTGTTCTATGGTGTTCGTGGGATTGCAGACTTGGGTAAATTTGGTCATTCTGGACATGTTAGATTTTGATGTTATTTTGGGCATGAACTGTTTGTCTCTTTATCATGCAGTATTGAATTGTAATGCTAAGACTGTGGCTCTAGAAATTCCGGGTAAGGATAGGCTAGAGTGGGAAGGTGTGTTCAAGCCTAAGTCGGCGAAAATCATATCATTTATTCTGGCTAGGAAACTAGTGGGGAGAGGGTGTTTTGGCCTTCTTGGCTCATCTCTGGGATGATAGTGTGGAGTCCCCATCGATTGAGTCAGTTCTAATTGTTTCAGAGTTTAAGGAGGTTTTTTCGGCGAATTTGCCTGCTATGCCCCCCGGACAGAGCTATTGATTTTTGTATTGACTTGGAGCCGGGCACTCGCCCGATTTCCATTCCTCTGTATCGTATGGCTCCGAAAGAGTTGAGGGAACTTAAGACTCAGCTTCAGGAACTCTTAGATAAAGGTTTTATCCGTCCCAGTGCTTCACCTTGGGGTGCTCAGATTTTGTTTGTGAAAAAGAAAGATGGTAGTATGCGAATGTGCATAGACTATAGGCAATTGAACAAGGTTACCATCCAAAACAAGCACCTTTTACCCTATATAGATGATCTCTTTGATCAGTTACAGGGTGCATTTGTGTTTTCAAAAATTGACTTAAGGTCAGGGTATCATCAGTTGAAGATTAGACCCGAGGACATTTCTAAGACTGCTTTTCAAACTCGGTATGGGCATTACGAATTCCTAGTGATGTCGATTAGGTTGACTAATGCATCGGCAGCATTCATGAGTCTGATGAATAGGGTATTTAAGTCTTATCTAGATTATTTCGTCATTGTATTTATAGATGACATCTTGATCTACTCCAAGAGTATGGAGGAGTATGATGAGCATCTCCGCATTGTGTTGGGAATTTTGAGGTACCAGAAGCTATATGTAAAAGTTTCTAAGTATGAATTTTGGTTGACTTCAGTCGCTTTCCTTGGGCATGTAGTGTCAAAGAAAGGGGTGATGGTGGATTCCCAGAGGATTGAGGCAGTTAAGAGTTGGGTTCGACCTAGCTCTGTGACTGAGGTGAGGAGTTTTGTGGGGCTTGCAGGGTTCTACCGTAGATTTGTCAAGGATTTTGTGTCCATCACAACTCACTCGATAAGGTTAACTCAGAAAGAGGTACCGTTTGTGTGGTCGTACCAGTGTGATGAGAGCTTCCAAAAGCTCAAGACGCTTCTTACTACAGCTCTCATTCTCTCATTGCCAGTTGAAGGTAAGTATTTCATCATTTATTGTGATGCTTCACATTCAGGTTTGGGTACTGTGTTAATGCAGGACAGGAATGTCATAGCATATGCTTCAAGGCAGGTGAAGCCTCATGAGAAAAATTATCCAACCCACGACTTGGAGTTGGCAGCGGTGATTTTTACGCTCAAGATTTGGAGACACTATCTCTATGGTGTCAAGTGTGAAGTGTTCACCGATCATCGCAGCTTACAGCATGTATTTACTCAAAAGGACTTGAATCTGAGGCAGAGGAGGTGGATGGAATTATTGAAGGATTATGATGTGACCATCTAGTACTATCCGGGTAAGGCTAATGTGGTAGCAGACGCATTGAGTCGAAAGACCGCCAGTATGGGCACTTTGGCTTGTTTAGGGGTGTCCAAACAATAATTAGCAAAGGAGATTCAGACTGTGGAATCAAAGTTTATGCAACTGGACATCTCAGGACAGGATTGAGTGTTGGCCAGTATTGAGGTCAAATCCATATTCATAGAAGAGATAAAGGCCAAGCAGTTTCAGGATTCGCAGTTGAGCAAGCTTCGGAGCAAGGTAGTTTCCGGAGAGTCTGGGGACACCACCTTGGGTGCTGATGGGGTGATGAGATTTAGGGAGAGGATTTGTGTTCCTCGAGTTGATGATATAATTCAGAAGGTTATGACAGAGGCTCATGGTTCGTGGTATTCGATTCATCCGGGCGTAACCAAGATGTACAGGGATTTGAGGCAACTTTACTGGTAGCCCGGGATGAAAAGGGACATAGCTGAATTCGTGTCCGAATGTCAGAATTGTCAGCAAGTTAAGTATGAGCACCAGAGGTCTGCAGGACTACAACAGAGAATGCCCATTCCTGAGTGAAAGTGGGAAAGGATAGTCATGGATTTTGTGGTGGGTCTTCCCAAGACCTTGGGAAGTTATGACTCAATTTCGGTCATTGTGGACCGGCTGAACAAGTCAGCTCATTTAATTCTGGTTAGGGTGGACTATAATTCACAGAAGTTGGCTAAGGTATATGTTAAGGAGATCGTGAGACTGCATGGGGTACCAGTGTCCATCATTTCAGACAGGGGTACGCATTTTACCTCTACGTTCTGGGGTAAGTTACATGAAGAGTTGGGCACTCAACTCACATTCAGCATGGCATTCCATCCTTAGACAGACGGTCAGTCGGAGAGGACAATCCATGTGTTGGACGACATGTTGAGAGCATGTGTGATTGACTTTGGAGGTCATTGGGACCAGTTTTTACCATTGTGTGAGTTCTCATACAACAATAGCTACCACTCCAGTATTGATATGCCACTATTTGAGGCGTTGTATGGGAGGGGGTGTAGATCTTGCATACGGTGGTTTGAGGCTAGCGATCTGAAGCCTCTGGACATAGACTTGGTAAAGAAAGCGCGGGAAAAAGTAAGAGGTATTCAGACCAAGTTGCTAGCAGCCCAGAGAAGGCAGAAGGAGTACGCAGACCGCAAGGTCAGGGACATGGACTTTCAGGTTGGTGAGCATGTATTATTAAAGGTATCACCAATGAAAGGTGTTATGCATTTTGGTAGCAGGGGCAAGCTCAGCCCTCGGTATGTCGGTCTATTCACATTCTCGAGATTGTAGGGCCAGTGGCTTACAGGTTGGCCCTAACGCCCAGTTTATTAGGAGTCCACCCAGTATTTCATGTATATATATTGAAGTGGTACCATGGGGATGGGGATTACATTATTAAATGGGATGAGCTATTACTAAACAAGGATCTTCAGTACAAAGAGGAACCGATTGTAATTCTGGATCAGGATGTCCAGAAGTTGAGGACAAATAAGATCAAATTTGTGAAATTATAATGGAAGCATTGTCCAGTTGAGGAAGTTACTCGGAAAATCGAGAAGGACATGCGGGACAAGTACCCTCACTTGTTTGAGGATTCAGGTACTACATATTTCCCTCTTTTATTCCGTATTTCTGAGTTTGATCATTCGGAGACGAATGATGGATAAATTGGTATCTATTATAACAATAAGGTTCATCATTATGGATAAACTTTTTGTGCCAAATTTTGAGTTAGAAAACTTCCGGGTTTGGGAGTTGAAAATTTTGGGCTAGGCTAGTCTCGGATGGTTTCTGAGCGAGGTATGGTCTAGGGTAATTCGGTTAAAGGATGGGTAATGAATCTTGTAGTGATCTAGTTTTTCCATTAGTTAAGATATAAAGGATTCCGGGGAATATTTCAGAAATGAATTTGGGTAAGTAGAACTCCCGGTATCGAGGTTGACGTGAAGGGGTTATTCTGGAACATCAAAGAACTAAGGTGTGTTGTAAAATAGACCCTTTTGGGTAAAATCTTGAGTTTTTATCCGTGACGAGCATGGTCACTGCGCAATAGCAGCTACCTCTATAGCAGAATAATTTATGCTATAGCGGAAGTCAACTTGGTCAGCACCGCTATAGCGGTCGATTCTGCTACGGCGGTGGTACTATAGCAGTGTACGCACCCCTATAGTGGTCTGAGTCAGGATTTAATGCAAAAACTTCCCCAAAACGTTCAGTTTTCATCAAGAAAATTTTGGAAGAAGGGCAAGGCGACTTTAGGCGAACTTACTCCATTTTGCATCATTTTTTATCCCAAAGGTAAGGATTCTATCCCCCTAACTTAGTACTTTAATTCCTACTGAGTAGAATTGCTAGTTATAAACTTGGGGGAAGGTTTTGAATGACCTAGGAATGGTAGAATCTGGGGAAAAAGGGGACACTAGGGCGTAGAAGTCCTTGGGTCTTGATGTTATTGTTGGGTTATGATCACCTAGCCATAATTCTCTAAAAGTATCCATAAAAATGATAGAATTAGGTGAATTAATGGTGGAAAAGCCCAGTAATGGGTGGAATGATCATAGTTTGGCCTGGGGAATTGGGATTTTATATAATCTGGGTATTTTAGGCCAGTTAATTAATAGTAGTTATTGTATGTTATTTTAGACCAAGAACAAGTAAGAGCTTCAGGAAATGGGAAGGCTCCGGTTCAATAGAGCTGTTGAATAATTAGAGGTAGGTGATGGTTATTATTTTCCAATGTGCAATGTGTGTTAATGTACTAATGTTTAGTATTGTATGAGTTGCATGTTTAGGGAATGGTTTATGAATGTCTAATTGTCCTGTTATCAGTCTTGTGAAATGAACTAGATGTTGTTGCTTGTTAGTTTACAAGTGTGTTTTGTTAATTATTTGTTGACTGTTGGATTGTGTGACATTCGATTGGCTCGGGTACCACGCTTGGTACAGCTTACATGTTGGTTGGCTCAGGTACCACACCTGGTACGAGAATAATATTGGTTGGCTCGGGTACCACGCCTGGTACGAGTTATATATATCGATTGGCTCGGGTACCACGACTGATACGGGTTTGATTTATTATATTGATTGTATTTTGACGATGGTTCTATGAGTGGATCGGATTGTATTCTTAAATTGTGATTATTGCATATGGTCTATGAAAGGTTGGGTAATTATATTTAAATGTCAGGTTGGTCTTGGTGTAGACCAGGATTGCATGTTTAACACTTAGGTAGTGTTAGGGGGATTCTTGGTGGGTCCGGACTAGGTGGAAAGAATATATGTTATTGTCATTGAGTGTTGCCAATGGTTGTTAATTTGTTTCATATGGTTAAAAGTTACGAAAGAGACTAGTGGTCTAGTTATACAGTTTTCTTGTTTACATGTTTACTTTGCTTTACTCAGTGTTGTTTATTGTTCATATCTTATTTATTGGAGCTGATCGATGATCCTACCAGTACACGGTGGTTGTGTACTGATTTTGCACTTTCTTTTCTTTTTGTGAGTACAGACAATCTTCCGGCGGCTGACACGCGACCTCACTTGTCGTCCCAGCGGTTCCTAATCTCAAGGGTGAGATGCTTCGGTCGAGCTACCTTATTTTATTTTCTTAGTTGTAGCCCACTTATTACGGGCTTAAACTCTGTTTTATTTTGTGGTTGCATCCCCGTACTCTAGACTTGGTAGATATTTTGGTACGGTGACTTTCAGGTTCTAGGGAGGATTTTTGCAGGTTGTTTTTAGTTTTGAATAGATGTGAATGTTAGTTTATTTATGCAAACTGGTCTTAAGCTGCTAGATTATACTAAGTGTTGGATTAATATTGGTTCGCTCATCTTGGGGTTTGGGTGGGTACCACTCACGGCGGGTTGGATCGTGACACCTATTACATTCAGAGTTTTACACTATTTTATTATTGTTAATAGAATTTGCTAATGTAATTATGTATTTAAAAAAATTCTCTTAATCTTGATTTATGAATGATGAACCATGCAAGACGAAGTATAGACCAACTATTCTATGATCATTTGGCTTCAAAACGATACGAAGAATCTGTCGGTTTGGCTTATTATAAAAAAGTTGTTAAAAATTTTGATAAAGGTGCTGAAACTGATAATAAACAATTGATGTGTTTTTGAAAAAAAATATTGATAAATTGTTGTACTGCTAAATGACTAAAATACTTTTAAGATTTTTTCAAAAAATTATATATTAAAACTAATTCTTTAAACAAGAAAAGGAACGACATTAACAAAGTAAAGAAAAAGTTAGGGGTTCTATTTTGGGAAAAGTATTTTTAGAATTAGAAAAATAATAAGGATAAAATAGTAAAAAACTTGGTCAAACAAAAACTGCTTATAAATTGAAAAGTCAACTTATGACTTTTGACTAATTTTGGTTTGTAAGAATTTTTTGTTTACCAAATGCGTATATATGTAAAGAGAAAAATACTTATAAGTCAGTTTAACCAGCTTATAAGCTTAGTCAAACACCTCTACTACTAATCATTAAGCTTAGTATATAAAGTTTAATGATAGATTCAATAGATAAATTTCATTTCTAATGCTTCAAGATCCTACTTTTCATGCTAGCTTAAATTCCATATCATCTCTTGTACAAGCCCATTGAATGGGAAACATTACCATATGAAAGTACTTTCCCACACTTGATATTTGATGTAAAATGTGTTGCATTTCTTGATTTGGACCTTTATTGTAAAGGGTTAGACTTGAGTGTAAATATTGAGTGTGAAAAATGATCACGAACTAGAAAGATTGCTAGTTCGCTTCATATTTATCATTCCAAGATATTCTAGGAAGAGGTCACGTGATATTAAGCTTCTGGAGGTTATAGTGGTGATATGATGATGATCCTGAGATTTTTGATATGGTAGTTATACCTGGTTCTTATTAATTTTTTTGCTCATGCATATGCATACATCTCATGGTTCATGAAAACAGGAAATTATTTGATTTTTGAAAGAAATGCCTTGAAAAGCTTATTTTTCTATTTATATATATTTATACACATCACTGTGGGCAAAGATCCTGCAACAAGATCGTGGGAAAAGATTTGGCTTGTTTACTATTCATATATGTGTATATATATATCACCGTGGGTAAAGATCCGGCAACAAGACAGTGTGTAAAGATCCGACTTGTTTTATTTTGGGGCTTCGTGAGTCCCCGTGAGAGTATTTCAATAATCATTGGCCATTGCATATCATCTGATATCATTGCATTGCATTATCATTTGTATTATTGTTTTGATTGAGATATACTGTGTTATTATTGATATTGAACTGCTAAAAATTTTTTGTGTGAAGGATTATTTTAGTATTCTTTATTCGATATATATCGTAACTGCTTAAACTCGGTCGGCCTATGATGCCTGCTGAGTACAAGTGGATCGTACTCACTCCTACTTTTTTACATCCTTTTTATGTAGATCCTAGCTCGAGTATTCAGCACGGCCCTTGATTCGTGCGAATATTGAAGATTTGAAGTTTTGGTGAGTTCCCGTTCTCGAAGACTTTCGTGGCTTCCTCTATCATTTATTTCTTTCTTTTTTCATTTCTTAGACAGTTCGGGTGTTGGTTTTTTTGGACCTCATATTAGAGTCGTTCATGTACTTATGACTTCTGAGTTTTTGGGACGGATTGTATTTCGTTAGACAGTTCGGGTGTTGGTTTTTTTGGACCTCATATTAGAGTCGTTCATGTACTTATGACTTCTGAGTTTTTGGGACGGATTGTATTTCGTGTGGATCTATATATCATAGTTGAAACTTTATATTCATCACTTGTGTTATCTCGCTTATATTATTGTTTTGATTTCATTCTTTTGCTTGACTTAGATGCTACGGTTGGGGGATTAGGTGTCATCACAACTCTTTAGTTTTGGATCGTGACAGTGTAAAGATAGTATAAGAATATTACCCAAAAACGAATCGTTGAAAATCCCTTTTGGATCTCCCAAAATCAAGTTCCCAAGCTTCAAAAATCGAGATATGAAAAATTAAAACAAAAAGGGAAAGACCCATTACTAAGTTACAACGATCTCCGCACCTGCGGAGATATGTTACAGAGCATAATAGTAGGCGTGATCAAATGCCCACCGCTGCAGTCTCCACTTACCACATGGACCCTCTCAGGCACGGGGAAAAATCCCGTCGCTGCGGCTCCACCAAAGCGGAACTTCCTCTCCACTGCGCCCTCGTATGTGTGACCATGGACTCACAGGAGTGAAGGGTCCCCAACCCCCTCATCCTCCACAGATGCGATGCTCACCCGCAGGTGCAGTTGCACAAGCACTAGCAAACAACAACAACCACCATCAACTAAACGAGTTCGGAATTAACCCTAAGAACTCACCCAGAACCTCGATAACACAAATCAAATATGCTACCCAACTGAAAATAATATTCCGGACTCAATGGAATCATCAAAACATTGAACAGAGGTCATCTTCAATGAATGTTGATCAAAGTCAACTCTAAGCTTAAACTTTCAACCTTCCAACCAACTACCTGAAATCCATCTGAATGCCTTAAAACCTGAACCAAAGGTCCTACTAATCCAAAAATTAACATTCCAGAGCTAACAGAACTGACAGAATTCCTATATGACCTCAAATCATCAAATGTTGACCAAAGTAAATAATACCAACTTTAAAATCTTTCAAAAATGAAAAACTCACATAATACTCCACCAGCCATCTCGAGAATTGAGTCACCCACACTCACAGACCACAAGTATCACAAAGCAACTATGGGGAGGGGTAAAATGATCAAAGTGCACCAAAATCTAAAAATCACTATGAAGGTTGTTATAATATTTTTGCTAGCCCTTTTGTTATACCAAAAAATAAATAATCTGGTGGAAGGAAGCCATTGAATACAACTTTACTTCTTTTTCAGAAATTTTTTTCAATCAGACATGGTAGAACAGCAACAAAAACATACTATGTATAGTCCCAAAGTGGAATCTGGGGAGGGTGAGGTGTGTGTAGGCCTTACCGCTACCCTTGAGGAGGTAGAGGAGTTATTTCTGATAGACCCTCAGCTCGAGAGGAGTAGGAAGACAAATGAGTAAAAGGGGTAATTTTAAAAAAAAATAGACGCTTTTTTGAACTATATGTGTTTAAACTGCCAAATTTACTTATGAATACAGATATGTGTTGTTTCAACAGATAATTAAGAACCATTGGAGCGTGGAGGCATATGGTTTTCGACATTTCCAATTATATAGATCTGTGAAATTAAATCCTCCGCAATATGACCAGATCTTGCCATGTAGATGTTTCTCAGCAACCTATATTGGGAGATTCTTGTGGACAACATAGTTTCTGATGTACTTTTATGATGTTATAATTAACTCAAGTACTTTGTGTACATGGTTTATTGATGAACATTCTTTGAAAATTATTATCCTTTCTTTTTCTGTGGTTGGTACATATATTTAATTTGATTTGACTATGTAGTTAGATGGTGTACTTGAGTGGGTACACACATAGGAATGCTCTCTTGAGATTTGTTTGAATACTTATGATCTTGAGCCAGTGGATTTTGTGGTCCATCACTTCCATTTTTCTTTGGCCCCATTTCCTAGGAAGAAAATCTTCTTCTTGTCTAGCTTTTGTTCAAGAATTCTGTAGTTTCTTGAGTTTTAAGGCATAAGTTTCCAAGTGATTATTGTTGTACTTGACATACTTGAGGAAATTGATTTCTCTCTTTTCCCCCACCCCATCCCTCATCAAGAGAATCAATAGTGTTTTCACTTGTCGGGAAATTGATTTCTCCTGGTATGGTATTGACATTTTATTTATTGAAGCTTGTGTGCTCATGGGGTGTGGCTTTGTGCTAGTCCATCAAGTGGTGGGTCCTTGGGCCACTTTTATTGACTATTTTTTTTCTTAGCCTAGTTTGGGCCCACCACTTTTATTGACTATTTTTTTTCTTAGCCTAGTTTGGGCCCTGGTTTCTTAGAATTAAAAATCCTCAAAATATTGTGTAAGGCCTTTTCTTTTTCACCTTGCCCCCTCTAATAGATTGGTTTGACCAATCTTAAAAACGAATAAAAGCGAATAGTGAAAAATAGATTTTCGTTAAAACACCGGAAAACTTCTTAATTTTTTCGTATAAAAATACTATTATTTTTTTTCCTCTTCTGCAATCAAAATATCTACGGGAATAGTCATAGAATATTTTTAGTGGGAAATTTCAACGAGAAAATAGTTAATTTTTTAATAGTGAAATGACCGAACCTATGCTAAGCCCCGGTGGCACATCAATAGGAGAAATTGTTTATGCATGCATGTTTGGGACCTCATCAATTACTTTGTATATATATCCAAGTTCATATAACCTAGCAGGCAGCAAAAGCCCAAGGTTAAGAAGGCAATTATCACACGCTCATAGTCTTGTTATGCTCATATTATGTAAAAATGTTTAGTATTGTAATAGATGAATGTACGACGTTCCAAAGTGTAACAGCTCACTAGGATTTACGCATATTGATTTTCGTTACACACTTAAAAACCAGACAAGCTAGAGGAACTTCCTGCCATACAAGAAAAGAAAGACCTACACTTGTACTCCCCAATTTGGTAATCTGCGAACAATCAAAATCTAAGTTGAGCAGATTCTTCACTTTTGATACTGCGCCCGTGTCAGATTCTCCAAAAATACGCTGCTTTTGGAGAATCTGACATACACCCATTGATATTTTTAAAGAGTCCGAGCAACATAGATCAAAAGATATGATTTCTAGTTTACTATTCTTATCATAAGAGGTTAAATCTTATTGATGTGATGAGAAAGCTGAGAATGTAAACAGTTGATTGTAATTGCAGGAATGATGAATCAATTTCTTTTAGATTTGGGCAAAGGGTAATACATATGTGCATCTGAATTATGCGACATGATCTAGATATTCTCTTTGTCAATAGTTTGCGTCAATTAAGCTTTTTCTATTACAAAACTGGGGTATACTTATGCTTCATTTTTTATTTTGCAGAACTGGAGAAGCGGAAGAGAAAAAAAGATAAGCGGAAAGCTCAATTTGACGAGATTGCAATAAGACAAAAACTATGAGAGCTAGAACTTGAATGGAAGAGGGATGGTGGATCCAAGAATAAGTTCAAATTTGTATTTCTAGTACATTCTCTTATTTTAGCTAAAACATTCCTTTCACTCTCGATTAGTTCAAACAATCCAAGTCATACGAAACAAAATAGTCTCCAAAAAATTAAAATGAAAGATAGCAATTTCAACTTGAGAAATAACTTTGTCACTACAAAGTGCCCTTATGAGCTAGAGTTGTCATTGATAGCATTGGATCATCATGTTGATTGTTCATCAGGAAAATTTGCTATTCCTGGAAATTGAACATTCGGTGTTGCTTCCACCTGCACATGTTGAGGGACCATCTGAAAAGTCAACTCTAGCAAACTAATATTTCTAATAAATAAAGAGTAGTAAGCAAAGTGAAATGAAAGCACAAACTCACTGTGATGTTCATTAGGCAGGGTAGCACTTGGAGATCTAGGATTTTTGAAGATATCATCCGCATAATTGAAATTGAAATACGCATCACAATTTTTCCGCTTATTTGAATCACTTCCTTCAATATCATTCGCATATGATGTCGCAACGATATTGCTTGGATCAGACATGTTTTGTTCATCAATATATTGCTGAAAATTAGAATTTGTTGCTCCCAATCCATTAATTATTGCATTTTCAACATCTATATCAGACATCATTGCACTATCTGAATATGCAGTTACAAGGGCCGCATTGAGATCCAAGTTGTAATCATTTTGAGTATGATGATCCAAGTTATAATCATTTTGAGTATGATAATCCAAGTAGTAATCATGATGATCCCCACTGTTAAATATTAGGCTAGACCTATAATTAGTTATCCCAATTGAGCTTTTTGAATCCAACATTCCAAATAATGAGCCATGTTGTTGTTGTAGCCCATCATCAGGATCATTTTGGGCAGACAAAGATGGATTGAAGTAGTGGGGTTGAACCTGAAGTTGTGGGTGATGGAGTTATTGCTGACTTGAACCAACAAAAATATTGTTGGCATTAATGAGTGGAATCTCTGGGCCTCTTTGGGTTTGATTTGGAACATTTGTTTGAAGATGAGGCATTCTCCCAAAATCTCTACAGCTACATCTTCTTTTTCTTTCTAATGATATATTGTAGCTACTTCTTTGTTGAGAACCACTTGAGGATCCTTGATGAATATATTTTCACTCTTCCTTTGGTCTCCAATTGCGACATTTTTGTAAGAAGAAAAAATCAAAAGGAGAGTTGGACCACGGATATATTTATCATCTCAACTCATTGCTATTTAGGTGTACTTGAAAACTGTGTCACAAGTCATTTTTAATAGAAAATGTTTTTGTTAGTTACCGATGAACGATAAAAAATATTTTAAACTAAAAATTGACCATAATATAATCTCATTAAATAGTCATTTTAGAAAATAAAAATTAGCAACAAATCACTAAACATGCAATAAAAATTCTGTTGATGCTAATCCTCTTTAAATACAGAGTGTTTTGATAAAAAAATTGATTACTAAATATGAGAATAATTTTCAAACATTTACTGGGGGGGGGGGGGGGGGGGGCAGTGATATTGATCTCACAATTGTTTGATGAAAAATCATTCCAAGCAAAATATTTTCTAGTAACTAGTACCAGAAAATAATTTTATTAAAAAAATATTTTTCTTTTCCCTTACCAAACACATAAATATCTGATACATATTTACCACTTTAATATTTGAATAATTAACCTAAATAGTTGTACACCCAATCGATTAAACTAAAAATAGTTGACGGATGTATAATAAATGTATAGTCCATATATAATGTGTATGATCATGTATTATCAATGTATAATATATGTATACCGACTCAAAAAAATAAAAAATAACATGCCCGACTATTTGTATGAAGATCCCTTAATTCTTTTTTAAGGATGTACCTTAAGATGATTAGCCACTTGCATCCTGGTAAGACCGGACACATTCATCAGCTCAAAAAAATTTTGGTAGACAACCTACATGTTCCATTAAAATATAATTATAATTTAATCACTACTACAATATTCCTAGATCAAGCCGAGGTACATGTAAATACAACAATCACTATATGCCTTAACTCCAAATAAGTTGATGTTAACTATAAGTAGGAATTCTAAACGAATTGTGGAGAAAATTAATTATCATTAAGATAACCTTATCTCCTTCACCAAGTTGTTGCATAGCTTCCATGAATTTGATATGAAGATCATTAGTTTATTTCATGCATTTCTTTCTCCTAACGAACTTATTAGTAGCACTACTCTTTCTTTCTCCTTCGTTAATCTCTTTTTTGCTTCTTCTTCCTCTCTTTTTCCACAGCTTGTATTTTCTATTTGATACGATATTATTTTCAGTCTTATGAATATTATTGCTTTGTTCCTCAGTATATGTAGGCATATTCTTCTCCCCAAACTTGTCCTTCATTTCCAATAATATTATTATTACCAATATCATCAACATTCATCTGATCTACATTTACTTCTAGTCCTTTTCTTGCTTTCTCTTTTTATATTTTTTTTCCTCAATACAAATTGCCACAAGTGTTTTACAATTTCCTCATCAACTGAATTTTTTATGTAAAGATAAGCTTCATCATATAAAACCTTTTTTGCTAAGAGTTTATCGTGTTCAACACATATAATTGCATAATTATTTCGAGAAATTAGTAATTAAAATTGAATTATATTATACATGATGTGTAATTTCATGCATATGTATTGAATTTTATTTATTATAATAGTAATATTGTTACAAAACAACCATTTATCATATCACTTTAACAAAAGACATAGGATTAGAAACACATAACTTTTAAAACTAAACAACAAAAGATTGCCACTAATTCTACTTAACGACGAATTGTAAAAAATCACGTTTGCTACGTACAGACTATTTAGCGATGTATTCCATAGTTTATTCTTTTTTTGTAGTGATATATTGATTAGAATAACTGACTCTACCCACTATAACAATAAAGTCATAAGAGATATCCATACCATATCCATAAAAACATTATGTGACTAGCCAGTTAATTTCATGAATTTTATTTATTATAACAATAATGTTATAAAATAATTGTTTATCATATGCTAAAAAAATAAGATCTTGTAACAAATAATTTATGCCGCTATAAATAAAAACTTATCGCTAATCTTATTCAACGATAGATTATACAAATTTTGCATATCTATAGACTATTTAACAACAAATTAATGGCTTATTTTATAGCTAATTCTCCTAGAGTGTGTTAACAAAAAATAATTGACTATATCAACTATAACCATGAGTGAAAGAGTAGAATAAATACTTACAGAGTGAGACTATATCCATGACCACAGCTTGTTCCAAGAGTTGAAAAGAACTCCTATTCGGTGAATGGACATTGATTACTATCACATCAATTTTTACCTTTTCTTTGGAGAGCATTGACATTGCCGCAGACACGATAGCAACCGTCATAATTACATACATTCATGGATTTTGAAAGTCAATGAAGAACAAGATCATGAGGATCTATTTATTTCACATTCATTATATGTTTTCATGTTATATTGCTACACTTTAGTTTATATAATTACTCATATTAATCAACTTATATTGTAATCGATGTGTGATCTTAATTTCACGAGTTCACATGAAAAAATTATATACAATATTAGTTAGGATAAATAATTGGGTTATATATAATAAAGAAGATCATATATAGATATATTATTGCTGAACCTATTCAAATTTATTCATTGACTTGTCGAAAGAAAACATTAAATAGATCATATACTATCAAAACAAGAGAAAATAGGATCAAATTTTTTAAATGTAATAGAAAGTTACATATGAAATTTGTGTGCTATTACATTTCTCATATATATGATTATATTATTGTTTAATATAATTCAATAATCTTACCTATGTACAATAATAAAAGTACAAATGACTAAAAGATAATAAGAACGATAAAAGAGTTATTAATCGTTATAAACTATTGAGCCACAAATTGAAAAAAATACAGTTTTTAGTAAAAGGAATTACCTATTAAATCAGTACTTACTGGATACAGTGAGGGTGTATTTCTATCTTTAATATCAAAAAATTAAACCCTAACCCATTATTTAGATGTTGACTTTGAATTTCGAATGTTTCTAAAAGCGAAAAAGGATTTTAAAACTTTCTTTTTCTAATATTTTTTTATCATGCCTTGCAAATTATATTTTATTCCTACTGTTAATTAATTATCCACAAATTTACTTGCTTTATGCATGTGTACTACTGCTACCTATAGCTAATAAAGAAATTCTAGTCAAAATGATTGGACATACTTTGGACAGGGAACAATCAATGAATACTAACAACGTAATTTAGAAATCAAACAAAAGTAAATAAGGAAAAAGTCATAAAAACACACTTAATACCACCAAAACTTGGTGGGGGGTTTGGCTACTAAATTGTGAGTTATATACCTTTTATTGTGAGGTGAAATAGTTCAAGAGAATCACTGATTTAAGATAGTTTTCTAATATAATAAGATAACTGTAGCATTTACTATTTTTTTTCAAAAATTTTGAAATTAAAATTATATTGTCTATTGTTTTCACTTATTAAAGTATAGCAAGTAATTGAATGACTATTAAAGTTAAGCCAAAATAAAAAATAATATTTGAAAAGTAGCCATAAAAGTAGATTCAAATTTGTTCGTTCTAGATTAAGAAATGTTTTTAATAAAATTGAAATATTTTAAAATATAAGGTGCAACGCGCAAAAGGATTAAATAATATATATATATATATATATATAATATATATATTATATATTATATATATATATACATATATATATATATATTAAAAATAATTAATAAAAATTTCTTTAAGGATTGTTGTTTTTTTTTGGTTGAATTAAAAAGGAAAAAAAAAGCAAAAGGAAAATGTTTTTTTCATGAAAATCAGATCTCCCCACGTTTTTTTGTCTATATTAAATAAAAGACAAAAAAAAAATATCTCAAATAATAATGATAGCCAGATTAGCTCTTATCATGTCCTTCTTTTCCTTCCCTTTATCCCAATCTTGTGCCTCCACCACTCAAGTGAATTTATTTTTCTAAAATAATTGATAGATTTGTAAAAATCAAAGATCTACACCTTCAAATATTATTTTTGAGGGATTTAATTAATTTTCTCCTCCAACTCTATGTTACTCTAGGCCGATTGACAAATAACTTTTTTTTTTCTCTACCAAAAAGACCAAGTGTAAAACACATACGATTAAAATTGCCATGACCTAATTTCTCAGATCATGATGACACCTACAATCCTCCAGTAGGCGAACCAATCTTCGTAGCCCAGAACGATTAGTAATGGGCTACTACCTAATCTAACACGCACAATATAAGCAGAAATAAGCGGAAGCAGATATAAAATAGATCAACGCGGAAGCAAACAACCTGAATATATAAACATAAAGAAGCTAAACCAACCTACGACCTGGTATCGATAGTACAGGAGCTTCTAATAGAATACAAGTGCTAGAGATAATAAAATATTAAATACAATTGTCTTCGAATAAACAAAGAGTACAGTGCCAAGATATGAGATGTGGTCAAGCCTCGGTAGGCAGGAGCTCACCCTAATCTCGAATATCCAAAAGCTGCACAAAAATCTATGCGATCAACGGCGAAGGCTCACACTAGAATCTACACCAGAAAGATGCAGAAGTGTAGTATGAGCACCAATTGCTAAGCAACGGATACCCAGTTATTATCGACCGACTGAGCGCATATAAGATATAAAGGAACTAAAATAGCAGATAGCAAAGAAGAAGTCATAGAAGCAACAGAGAAAGTACATGGAAATTAGCGGATAGAAGTCAACAAAAATTATAAACATTCTATGCTAGCCACATAAGATATATATAACACCAAACACAGGAGAAGGAAAGAAGAACGCAATTGGATCCCTTGCAACAATAATGCATATAAAGAGAGAGTTTAGAAAGAATATGGAGGTATACTGGTAACCTCAAGTAAAAAGGGAAAGAAGGGAAGCAATTAAACATACTCAAGCTAGAAGTGTAACGACCTGTTTCATCGTTACTGAAAATATATATGCGATAAAGGAATGTACCTTTCATTCGTAATAAGAGTTAGGATTAATTCTTTAGTATGAGAGTACATTTGGTATGTACTAAGGTCATACAATACTCCTAGCACAAAGTTAAGTTGAAAGCTTCCTTACCAATTTAGTTTCAAGCTAAGTTCAAACTAGGGTCAACTTCAAACATGCATTCCTCCTAGAATATAAGGAGTTACGGGTCTCAATACCTACCAAATTAAAGATCTCTGAGTCCTATTTCCAACGCCACTGACCATTTGTCAATCCACTTTCCGAGTAAAAAGTTATGACTATTTTACTGAAGACTGTCTGTGCTGAAAAGTTAAGTCCGCTGTAACAGGATTTAGGTCGCTATAGCGGTATCGCGATAGCGGTTGGCAGTCCTCTATAGAAGAATGACGAAACCAGAAAGCCCAGAAATGGATTTTATAATCCCATTCTCTCTTATTTAGTCAAAAACAGACAAGGATTGCTCCAAAAACCCTCTTAAGCTGCTCCAAAGCTTGGGAGCCATGGCGAGGAGGGATTCCGGCTAAAAGGATGCAAACTCACAGATTTTGAGCTTGTCATTCGGTAAGGAACGCCTTCACGGAGCTAGAAGTTTCATTGTGCAGTTGCTTGGCATCTAGGTAGGCTAGGTTCTTTCTTTGAGTAGACTTAGACTTGTTTGTAATTCATATTGTTGATATAGAAGGAAAGGAGAAATCATGTTTAGGCCTTCGGGCATGGAGTCTGGAGGAATATTGTATGATTTGGTTGGTTTACTGATTAGGGATTAATAATGTCGGGGTGATGTGCTTCATTCTGGGTTATTTATACATGTCAAAGTTGGGTTCTGAAAATTAGATTGTTGGTAAGGTTTGGGGAATCAAAAATGCTATGGTTAATTAAATGGCTAGTTTAAAGGGAGTTTCGGGGATGATTCTGAAATAAAAGAAGTAGAGTAAACTACAATAGTTAAAGTACCAATGTTGGGGGATGTCTTTCCATGTTGTATCTGTCTTAAGAGAAGGGTTCAAAATTGATGTATCTGCAAATATGTATCTAAAGGGGTAAGCCGGGGATTAGTTTTCCGGTGGGTCTAATTATACCTTATTATTTGTAATTATTGATGGTCCTATGAGTGGACCGGGTTTAATTGTTGAAACTGTGACTATTGTATATCAGTCCTGAGAGGCCAGGTAGTTGAACTTAAGTGTGGGGTAGGTCTTAGTATAGACCGGGATAGCGTGTCAATACTTAGGTGATGGCTACTAATTTTCTAATATGCATTATGTGTTCATGTACCATTATTTAGTAATGTATGAGTTGCATGCTTAGGGAATGAGTTGTGAATGTCTAATTGTTCATTTATCAGTCTGGTGAAATGAACTTATTTGTTGCTTGTTGGTTTACAAGAATGTTTGTTCATTGTTTGTGATTGATTTGACTTAGTGTGATATTCGATTGGCTTGGGTACCACGCCTGGTACGAGAACACTAATGGTTAGCATGGGTACTATGTCTGGTACAGAATACTAATGGTTGTCTCGGGTACCATGCCTGGTACGAGTTCTATATGGGTTAGCTCGGGTACCACGCCTTGTACGGGTTTATTTATGCACTATTGATTGTGTTTGTTGATGGTTCCGAGAGTGGACCGGGTTGATTGTTGAATCTGTGGTTGATTGTATTGGTCTTTGAGTGGCCGGGTTGTTACACTTAAATATGGGGATGGTCCTGGGGTGGACCGGGTATCACATGTTAACACTTAGGTGTTGGTCTAGGCATCCTTGATTGGTCCGGATAATGAAAAAAGGTAAATGTCATGTTTATTGTTTGTTGTTAAATGATTGTCAAACATGTTCCCTGTGGTTGATAAATCAGAAGGTAGACTGAGAGTCTGGAGTTATATCACTGACTGTTGTTACATGTTGTACTGCTTTACTCAGTATGGGTTTACTTATTGCTCTTTGCATGTCGGTTCCTGAGAGGGTCGAGATTTACTATTACTTGACATATACGTTGGTCTTGAGGGCCGAGTGGGTGTGCCTAAGTGATAAGGTGGTTTCTTCAGTAAATTGGGGTCATATATTAAATGGCATAGATGATGTCCTAGGGATCCATGGGAGGTCCGGGTAACTTGCAAGTTGTGACACATTTATAGGTGGTCTTGTTGCTCGCATAGTCGGGCATTGACTTATATAGTTGTTGAGTCCGGTTGTTGACCGGGGGTCTTATTGATAGTCACATTGTCTGGTAATATTAGATTAAGGTCGTACTCTTGCTTTTCCAGTTTTGGCAAGAGTGACAGACCGGTTAGCGGTAAGGCCTGGGCTAGTTGGTCCCAAGACTAGGGGTGGTGAGGCGTAATGCTTGATGGGTTCAAGACGGGGGAACTTGGAGGGCCTAAGGTTTCTAGAGGGTCAGGTTTGACTGGGTTAGTGGAACAAGGATAGTATTCCATGAGTGCCTAAACCGGCGGAAAGTCCTAGTGTCAAGGTGACTTGGGAAGTCTAAGGGTTAAGGTGACTTGGGAAGTGGGGTTAAGGTGACTTGGGAAGTCTAAGGGTTAAGTGTGACTTGTGAAGTCCTAGGTGTCAGGGTGTAGAGTCTCTGAGGGGTGGATGTTGGAAGAATGGATTATTGTATTTGATTACATATTTTCTCTTGACTTCTTATATGATGGTATGAGTGAATTCGGATCGACCGATGATGCCTGCCAGTACGTGTGGTTGTCCTGATTCTACTTTTTCTATACCCTTTTGGGTATAGTCTGATTACAGGGTTGGTGATGTTTCACATGTACATGACGATGGTTATCTCCAGCAGCTCCTACTTCTTGTTTCTATAGTGGAGTTGAGTCCTTTTACATTTTTTCATAATACTCTTGTAGTAGCTCTTGTATCGGCTTAGACTAGGTTCTAGGGAGGGCTGTTTTCAAACTGTAAATGTTTTGTCTCTTAGAATATTGTAAATGATTTTCTTGTATCAAAAAGGTTTATTTTCATGTTTTACTTCTTTTTTCGTATTGCCTATTGGATCGGGTGGTAAAGGTTCTCCTATCTAAGAGATTAGAGTAGGTGTCCGCATGCTAAAAACCCAACGCCAAGATAAGAACAGACAGAAATCAACCTCACAAGCACAACCCTAGGATGGAATAAGCTACGCCACAAAGAACCGAAAGCCACTAATCGGCACCATGATAAAGGATAGAATCTGCTAACTCACAACTGCTCAGAAGGCCTCATAACAGTGCCACAACAATATAGGACTCACTAATCCATCAATGATCAAAAGTCCAAATAATCAGAACCTCAACAGGCTAGAATCCACTAATCCACCAATAACCGAAAGCCATAACAAGATCTACAATAAGATATAAGAAATATAATTTACCTATTATCCCAATGGGCGCCCATACACCCGAGGAACACAATCAAGTGAAAATAAATCCTCTGACATCCCATACTACCAGAGCGTACACTGAGCACACAAAAAACAAGGGTGGAATCCGAATACAATATGCATGATGATGATATGATGGAATCGGTGTGATAGTAACCCTGTGTGTACCTCCTCTGATGCCTATAGGCCCAACATGTAGGATCCATAGAAGGACACGGCCCGTATACCTCAACTACATGGTATACCCCTCTTCCGGCACACTCGTCATGTCACCCCTAGTCCGGATTGGCAAGGTCCATGGAGGTCCATGACAACATACTAAAATGTGAAATCTTAGTATAACCGCCCGGAGTGTATCCGGGTCTAGATCAATAATCAGAATCTCGTATTACGTGCATAGAGTCAATTCAGGTCTAAATCAGTAGTAGTACTCTCAAAACCCCATCAAAGGGTGCCCAAAGTGTATCTGGGTCTAAATCAGTGATCAAAGTCTTAGCAACCCTTATAAAGGATGCTTGAAGCGTATTCGGGTCTAAATCCATAATAAAAACATGGCTAGCGCTACGACACAACTGAGTCTAGTATTAGTGTGAAAATTGGTGATAAAATCATCATAATATCTCCTTTACTACAAGAAGATCCATAAAAATCAATTTCAAATTTTTTTTATAATCATTTTTACCGAAAATGGGCCCTCAGGGCCATGCAAAGTTTAGAAAATTGGTTATAGTAGGCCCGAAGCCAAAACAGTAGTAAAACATGTAGAAAATACTTTGCATGAATGATATGCTCGCAAACAATAGATTAGCCCAATGGCTCACAAATAACCTATTGGTCCTGCACAGGCACAATCACCTCTACAACATAGATATCCAGCCTAAAGTAACATCTCGATATTCGAGACTCACGGAATTCCCGACTATCTCACCGTCTATTGTCCAGAAGCATATACAAAGGCCACTCGGGGCCACAAGGGTAATATTACAATACTAAAACGATTACTACAAACAACATAGAAATAAATCAAATAGAAGAGACGGACAAGGTCTGGGATACAAACCTAGAATAACCAATCCAAGGATACTAATTAATGCAATTATAGCCTATATACGCAAAGTCTAAGGTAGGAAGACCGTAACCTACCTATCGTCTGATAATTAGCTGCTAGAACTGTATTGTCTAAGGTCAAACTGCTCTGATAAGCCTCGAATCATAAACACACTATCAACAACATATTCTATGTGTCAATACAAAGCTAACGGTACCCATATTGCTAACATTTTAGCCGGGTTAAAATCTGGGTCAAAAACGGGCATGTGGCCTCACAACCCAAAACCGAAAATGAAAATTGCAACAATGTTTCCAATACTACCAGGAGTACATGCTCAAAAGTTGAGCAGATTGACCATCGGAAGGGCCCCAAACAGCCCATAAAATCATAAGATCAAAGAGGGAAATTAAAGAAGAAATTGACGGAATTTAATGAAGAAATCTTACCAATAGAAGTCAGGAAAAGGTCATGGACTGGAATTATCAATCCCCAGCACCTTGAAGTATCCCACACTAGAAAATGGAGCTTGGAGCTCAAGAACAATAAAGAAAATTATTTATAAGGTGAAGAAAACAAAGAAGAAGGTATATATACAGTCAGAGATTTCTGCATCACTATCTCGAGAAAAATCCTCGAGATCGCGATGAACAAGCTGGTCAACTCATCACGATCGCGATGGTCATCCTTCGAGATCGCGATGAACAAAGGAGCAGGGCTTTCATCATTGTGGAGAGAAAACCCTTTGAGATCGCGATGAACAAAGGGCCTCTTTATCACTATCGCGAGAAAACCCTTCGAGATCGTGATGAACAAAAAGCCAGACCTTCGAGATCGCGATTGTATTCTTCGAGATTGTGATGCACAAATTTCAGCCATACCAGAAACTGAAAACCAGAAGTTCACCAAAGCTAAAATTTCATCGGATGGACCCTCGGAATACATCCAGGGTCTCGCGAACGCAAATGAACTATGCTACTCAACTAGAGATGGCATTCTAGACTCAACGGAATCGACAAAAATCCTAATGGAGGTTGACTTAACAAAAAGTGGGACCCGTGTCAAAAACCAACCTTTAGGCCAACTAAAACCAAAATGGAACCTAAGGCCAAAATCAAGTCCAGAAGCCTCGGCCCCGAACCAATGGTCCCTCTAGCCTAAACTCGAAGATCTGGAGCTAACAGTGCTGACGGAATGTCCATCTGAGGCCATCTTCTCCGGAGAATTCCAAGTTGAAAAGCTCCCGGATCCCGACCAAAGGTCTAACTAGACAAAGTCCATGCTCCTGAGCTAACGGAACTGTCGGAATTAGATTCCAAGCACGTTTGCTAAGAATGTTGACTGAAGTCAATGATTTCCTAAGTTAAAGCTCTAAAATAGGGAAATGGCCATAAAGACCAAACAAACACCTCAGGCATCAAACTATCAGTCCCAACAAGCCTTAAATAACCGCACCACTCTCTCAGAAAATCCAGGTAGCCTCCTCGATCGGACTGCACCCAATGGAGCTAAACCAAAGAGAATCTACCAAACCTTAACTTCTTACTAGCCAAGCTAGATTCCAATATTTAACTCCAAAACTCCAAAGGTCTAACAACCGAACTGGACCTTTAAGAAACTCAAGAGGGAAGCACCAACACTACACCGAAACCAAAAGAACTAAGGCAATCAACACACATAACTTAAATCCTCAATACCACAACCAAGTTCACCCAAAAGGGCCACCAACTAAACCTTTAACTCTTGAATCCTTTGGCCTGCAAAACCCTTCTAGCTAACCGAAATCCTTTGCACCAAGACCATGAATCTTCACCCAAGACGAACACTCGATCCACCCTCAAAACATCAGCTAACCCACTAGAGATCCATAGTTCCCGTTGTACTCAACCTCGAACGAGGTAACCTTTATAATCACTCTTTCCAAGACAAGCTCTAGTCTGCTAGCCTATCCCATCCAATATAACAACTCGTAGCATATCCTCAAAAGCTGGAGTAATCTGCCTTGACTGACCATCAACTAATGAACGGATACCTTACCAAGATCAACCTAGTTATCTGAACCCAACTGAACCAACCATCAGAGCCCAACTAAAACTTGCACACCAGGGTTGGGAAAGACATGGATGAATGCCCTGGGTCAAAGGAGAAGTCTCCCAACTGTTGGACAAAACCAACCTCGCTGAACTGTGCCAAGTTTGAATCAGCTGAAAGTGAAGGAAATAGGGTAAACTGCCCAAGAAGACTCAAACAAAACTCAAACTCTGCAAGAAGTATGGTAAGCCTACCACAAAGTTTGTAGCCATCAACTAAGCTCCAAACTATAAGAATACTGATGTTGCTCTAAATACTCAAAAACCATTCGGATTTAAGATCACCTGATGAACATCACCTCAGAAAGAAGCCCACCATGCCGCGAATACCAAGTCAAACCAACTGGTAGGCAAAGGAAAAGATGCTTGAGGCCCACGGTCGCCACCAAGATATAGAAAACTTCATAATCTTTCAACTCACCCTCTGTCTCAAAGCTTCCATTCTATTGTACCAGTACATAACCCACTAACTCTAAAAACATTCATAATACCGAAACTTCTAGCCCACACTGGCAGAACCTAGTTAACACTGGAATCCCATGCAACAGACAACCCCTCAGAGAATTAACTAATTTAAACCTACAACCTTCAGAACACAAATGCAAAAAACACTCTCAAAGTACCATCGGAATCTGATGTAGCCCTGTTGGCCTCAACCTGCACAACCTTATCATGTATAACACACAATCGCTGATCCTTGAACTGACGCTGTTAAATCTATCCAACCAAGGCAGAATGGACCTTGCACTGACAAGAACATCATTGGGATTTGGAAAGTCCAGCCTAATCAAATGGTTAGCCAAGGACTGGATGTCCAAGGCTAACTGTTGCTCTGAAACTGAAATAGAGAAGCTAAACTATCTGCACTCACTTCCTTCCAGCACAAAGATGTTGTAACCGAAGAGAACCTTCCATGATCCATCTGAAGTAACCTACTAGCCCGTGATTCTGAAACCCAACTCCAATTGACAGACAATGCCTCTGTCAAACCCATATTCTGCTGATGAACACTATAGGAACTGGAGCCAACTAAGCTCTAAATATACAATTTTCCCAATCCGTAGATGCTTCTAAGACTTGGGCCCTCCAAAGAATATAACAAGGAACCCACAGTCAATGCAACAAGCTCCCAAAGGTAGTACTAGGAAGACCTAGCTCATCAATCTCTACTGGAAGGAATCTTGACCATGAATTTATTTGAGAAAGATGCCACTGCACTTTGTAGTCAGTTGAATCGAGTCACCAACATACAAACCCAAGCAGTCCCTTAGTCATCGCCTCAATCAGCAACTAGTAACCCATATATACGAATAAGGAGTTATCTCCCTCTTTCTCTTCACACCAAACGAACCCTTACCTAAAGATACCCTAAACCTGACAAACGCTTTCTCAGAAGATCCTGGGATTGTTACCTTAGCTCCCACAACTCTATTAGCGACACGCGATAAGGCAGGAAAGGATAGGTTGAATACCTAACTCAACCAAAATGCTACAGTAAAAACTCGATCGTAATACCACTATAAAAATTCAACCACAATGCCACGACTAAAACTCAACCCAACTGGAACTGGGGAAAATAATAGAGGCAACTCAACCAGACTTAAAATAGAGGAACACAACAAAAACACCCATAAAGCTGCCAACTTCCCAAACCAATCAAACAAAGAGGGTCGACTCTAACCCCTCGGGAAAAGCAAAACCACCTAGTATCCACTGGCATATCCAACACCATACTCTTTAGGACAAGCAACTTTCCTTAGTATAGAACTATCGGTACCATACCACAAAAATGGAAAGACTTCTAGCAAGCGCTAGATAACGGCCTAGGCAACAACCACCCAAGACCACTAGAAAGGAAAACTCAAACCAACTCTAGAACCATAACAAAATCGGAAATAAATCTAACAAGACCTACCCACGAGTCACAACTCTAGGTAGTCACCTCTCAAGGATAACACACCCCATCCACTACTAAAAAGAATAAATCTACTGAGAAATTACATGCATAAACACTATAACTAAAGTAGTAATTCAACCAAACAAGATAAAGGTAGGCATATACACAAGAAATGGTAGATTCGCAAAGCAAACAACGCCAGAACTAGCCAATAGTAACAAAAGCCATACCTGCAATAACGATATCTGGAACCTCCACCTCTGGCCTACCAAGAGGGGCATCGGACTGTCAGTGTCTATCACTGGCCTAAGTAGTCAATGTTGAAGGCTCAATCATCCCTATCTAGGGACAATCTCTAGAATAGTGACCAACCACTCCACAACTCCAATAACTCCGAGAAGCCCTGATCTGACGCACGGTGCATGTCAACTATGGATGGATACCCAAACTACTTGGCTGAACGCCACCTCTAACAATCTGGGGACCACCCCTACAACCCTATGCAACACCTTTCACTGGCTGGGGACCACCCCTACTACCCTGCACACCGTCTCTAGCCGGCAATACTGGAGTCCTGGGAGATAAGACCTGCTGACTAGAAAGTGGGTTTGTGGGGTATTCCCTAGCAAAGTTCCCACGCTCACCGCACTAAAAACAAATCCTACTAAGGGAATCCGGATGGGGAGCTCTCACTGAACCTGACCAGCTACTATGGCCTACATGCCCTGAATGCGAACCTAGAAGAACTTGACCTGCACAGTGTCTACTCTGCTCAACATGCTCTGTACAACCACCCTCTGAGACCTATGGAGCCACTGAAACTAGCATGCTAGATAGGAAGCAACAGAACCAATCTCTACCAGAGAATCCCCTACCTCGAGTCTGAGAGCCATGAAAACTGCCCTATCAACGATGCCTCTTACCACTACCTCCATATGCCTCGCGATATAATCCCTCAATATCCCAAGCATGGTAAACTACCTGAAGAAAGGTAGTCCCAACTGTCACCAAGTTCTCTGTCGCTAAATGGAGTGGCAAAATCAATCCTCAAATAAAACCCTGAACCCTCTTAAACTATGTAGGCACAGTCCTAGCAGTATGCCTAATCACCTCGTGAAACCTTGCATCATACTCTAATACTGACATAAAACCCTGTTAAAGACCTGGAACCTCAAACCTAATTGAAGCACCACTTGAAAAACTGAGTACTGGCGCTACCTGGGGTACTGATGCACCCTCCGAAAGACTCTGAGTCCTAGTCACGGTATCTTAAAGAACAGGGGGAGCCATAAATCCCACCGGAGGCTGGGCTGGCCCCAAACCCCCTAACTGGTATGGTATACTCTAACTCTGAAATCCTGGCATTGGAGGAAGCACTAAAGTAACAGGCACAAAAGCCTCGTCATCACCCGCTGTCGTAGTCATCCTAGGCATCTGTAAAGGAATGGAACAATGAGGTTTGAAAGTCAATAGAGCCAGGAATGCACGATAAGGAGCCAAAAATATGGAACTTTTCCTAATAATGCCCTGTAGCCTCTCGTAAATAGGATACAGACGTCATCGTACCAATTCACGAGACTCTACATAGACACTTGCTCTTGTACTAATGACATCGGAGAACCTAGAGCTATGATACCAAGCTGTCATGACCCAATTTCTCAGGTCATGATGGCACCTATAACTCTCCAGTAGGCGAACTAATCCTCGTAGCCCAAAATAGTTAGTAATGGGCTACTACCTAATTCAACACGCATAATATAAGTAGAAATAGGCGGAAGTAGATATAAAATAGATTAATGCGGAAGAAAACAACCTGAATATATAAATATAAAGAAACTAAACTAACCCACGACCTGGTATCAATAGTACAGGAGCTTCTAATAGAATACAAGTGCTAGAGATAACAAAATAATAAATACAACTATCTTTGAATAAACAAAGAGTAATAGTTCCAAGAGCTGAGATGTGGTCAAGCCTCGGTCGGCAGGAGCTCACCCTGGTCTTGAATATCCAAAAGCTTCACAAAAATCCATGCGATCAACGACGAAGGCTCACACTAGAATCTTAACCAGAAAGATGCAAAAGTGTATTATGAGCACCAATTGCTAAGGAACAGGTACCCAGTAAGCATCATCGACCTACTGAGCACTTATTGAATACCCACATGCCT
This sequence comes from Jaltomata sinuosa, assembly GCA_003996215.1. Lineage (NCBI taxonomy): Eukaryota > Viridiplantae > Streptophyta > Magnoliopsida > Solanales > Solanaceae > Jaltomata > Jaltomata sinuosa. Next base: position 66,356 of record QJPP01000367.1, on the reverse strand, counting down.
GAATTAAAGCTTTCTTAATCTAGGATGTGAGGGATGGAGACTTGAAGGTGGAATCCTTAGCTTGGAGCTTGAGAGAATAGAGACCATTTCCACTTTTAGTATTAAATGAGGGTTTGAGAGAAGACTTAGGCTAATTAGGGATGAAACCCTACTAAAAATATCCAAAACGACCTCACTTAGGAGTTAAAAATATGGGTAAATACCAAAATAACCCAAGGATTTAATCCAAAAAAACAACTTAAAACTACAGCTTCAGGTTCCATGAGAGTAGTCCACGAGTCGTAGACTGAACCATGACTCATGGTTCCTGGCCTAAAATACCAGCTGTGAAACATGGTTTTACGGGGTAACAGCATGACTCGTGGAACCATCCACGAGTCATAGAAACCATTCGTGGTTACTGGGGAAAATGAGTGCCCTCAGTCTGAGTTCCATGAATTGGTTCCATGACCTGTGGAACCATCCACGAACTGTGAAATTCAATCATGGTTCTCAGACCTGAGGGTGGTATGCAGGACTAATTTCACGAGTCCATTCCACGGCTCGTGGTTTGGGCTCGTGATTCCTGGAAGTTTAGAATTTTACAAAGTTTCTAAGTTTAAAGGCTGATTCAAATTCTGGGGTGTTACAGTTTCCAATTACGAACTCCTCAAGATACCAATTGGAATCGACTAAATTTCAATTATGATTGTGGAGATACCAATTGAAATAGAGATATACCAATTGGATTCAACCCATATAAGCAACTATACAATCGCACGAGAGGAAAGAATAAAGTGAAACAATTTCCTATAATGTCTTATAGCTTCCCAAAGATTAGATGTGGATGTCAACATATCAATCTGTAGAACTCTACTCCACATTTGCTCTTATACTGGGAGATCGGTAACCTAGGCTCTGATACCAAATTATCATGACCCAGCTACTGGACCGTGCGGGCACCTACTCTAATTACCTAGATAAAAGAACCCTTACCACCCAATTTAAAATAGGCCATGCAGAAGTAAATAAGAACACAAAAATTTATCTTAAGTAAATAGAATCCAATTTCAACCTTGTGATTACAACAAAAGCTTTTCAAAATATGACTGAATCCTCCCTAGGAACAAGTATAAACAGGTACATGAACTTCTAAGAGAAGTGCAAAAGCAGACTAAGACACAGCTTCCACTGTAGGAAAGAGAGGAGTAGAAGTTGTTGGAGATCACCATTTATCTTCCCCTAGGAAACATCACTGATCCTACAACCAGACTATACCCAAAAATAGTATAGCAAGAGTAGTATCAGTACAAATAACATGTACTGGTAGGTATCGTCGGCCGACCAGGGTTAGATCACATAAACAAAATATAGAAATTACAAGAGAAAACATGACAACTTGTATAACAATATAATCCACAACATTATTATCCACTTGTGTTACCTAAGGGTATTCATATTCTTATTCCCGTTGATCATTCATCACCTTCACATCAAGTGTCAATCATCCTAACTCTCAGATGTTAACCCTAATAGTTATTATAAGTAAATCTATTTCACTTACGTCTTGATTAACCTAGTAATAAATGGAAGTCAATAATCATCACCTCGTAACAAGTACAACTGTGAACATACATTATGATAAATTACCTCAAGTTTATGAAACTTAGCCTTTTCAAGTAACTCTACAACTTCTGTTAAGTACAAGTCAAGAGATAATAAGTCAAGTCAAATTATGACCGAGTCAACAACCCTAACTCTAACAAATATTTAAGTCAACAAACCATGACTCTAACCATATCCAAGTCAACAACCTTGACTCTAACCATATCTAAGTCAATAAACCATGACTCTAACCATATCCAAGTCAATAAACCATGACTCTAACAACCTGAATCCCAAATATACCAAGCAACATCATAATACAGTTCACTCAAGGAACCCACAACAACAACCATGATAATACTTAATCCACTCATGGAACCAATATATAATGAACATCAACAACAGATAAACCCAATTCACTTAAGGAACCAACATGTAATGAATATCAATGTAACCTTGTACCAGGCATGGTACCTGAGCCAACTATGAATAATATTATACTAGGAATGGTACCCCGAGCCAATCATACAATGAATATGTATCAGGCATGGTACCCGAGCCAACCATGTAATGAATCATAGAAACTAATCCTGTGAAGATGTCCAAATATCGGTAAATCCCACCATAATAACCGATACCATAACAATCATAACCACAATGAGAATAAGTAATCATACTCGTACAGTCAACAAGCCTTTAATATGACCTTATTATATGTGATTAATACTTAGGATATCATCTAACAATTACATTCCTTAAGTATTCATTTGAGGTAATGATGACACCTACAACCCCTCAGTAGGAGAACCAATCCAGACCCAAACAAACCACTTACCTAACCCAAACTCGACATTTCAGAGCTAACAGCGCTCACAGAATTCCCATCCGAGGCCGTCTTCTTTAAATATTGCCCAAAGTCAACCCTACAAGTCCAACTGGTCTAAAAATATAGAACGAGAGAGAATTTCAAACTGAAAGCTCCCAGATCCCAACCCAAGGTCTAAATAGACCAAAGTCCATGCTTCGGAGCTAATGTAACTACCAGAATTTGATTCCGAGCACGATTGCTAAAAATGTTGACTGAAGCCAATGATTTCCTAAGTGAAGGCTCTAAAACAGGGAAACGGCCATAAAGACCAAAAAAATGGCTTGGGCACTGAACTACTGGTCCCAACAAGCCATAAATGACTTAGGGCCATTACAGACAAGTTCTAACAGTACAAAGAAGGCTAAAACACATAAATGACTGGAAGGGTCATTACATCATCCACTACTAAAAAGGACTTTTGTCAGCGGAAGTCAAGAAAGAAGGAAACACCAGAAACTCAGCACCTGTGAATACAAAACCTGCACCACTCTCTCAGAAACCCAGGTAGCCTCCTCAACCAAAACCCAGGTAGCCTCCTCAACCGAACGGCACCCAATGGAGCCAAAACCCGAGGAAAACTACCATAAACTTCAACTTCTCACAAGCCAAGCTTAACTCCAAACTTTAACTTCTAAAACTCCAAAGGTCTATCAACCGAACCGAACTTTAAGAAACTCAATTGGAATGCACTAACACAACGCTAAAACTAAGATAACCAAGGCGATCAACACACGAAACTCGAAGCCTCCATACCACAATCAAGTTCACCCAGAAAACCACCAATCAAACTTCTAACTCATAAATCCATTGGCTTGCAAAAACCTTTTTATCTAACCTGAATCCTTTGCACCATGACCACGAAGCTTCACACAAGTCAAATACTCGAGCCACACTCAAAACATCCACTAACCCACCAGAGATCCATAGTTCCTGTTGTACTCAACCATGAATGAAGTCACCTTTATACCCAAACTCTATCCAAGCCAAGCCATTATCTACTAGTCTTTTGACATCTTCAATGCCAACCCATAGCATATCCTCGAAAGCTAGGGTAACCTTCCCCGACTGACCATCAACCAACGAACGAATACCTTTGCTAAGATCAATCTTGATATCAAAACCCAACTGAATCAACCATTGGAGCCTAACTGCAACTAGCATACCAAGGTCAAGAATGACATGAATGAACACCCTGTGTCGAAGGAGAATCTCCCATCTATAGAACCCAACTAAGCTCGATGAACCGTGCTAAGTCAGAATCGACTGAAAGGGAATGAACCAGGGAAACCTGCCCAAGAATACACAAACACCAGACCCAATCTCTGTAAGAAGTATGGTAAGTCTACCATAAAGTCCGTAACAATCAACTAAGGTCCAAACTCTAGGAATACCATTGTTGCTTCAAATACTCAAACACCATTTGGATTTAGGATCACCTTACTAGTATCACCTCAGGAAGAAGTCCACCAATTTCAAAGTATCATTAGAATTCAAAGTATCCCTGCTGGCCTCAATCCGCACAATCTGATCATATATAATATACAACCATAGATCCTAAAACTAACGTTGTTGAATTTGTCCAACCAAGGTAGAAGGAAACTCAACTCTTGCAAGAACTCTACTGGGATCTGGCAAGTATAGCCAAATCAAATGGTTAGCCAAGGACTAGATGTCCAAGGCTAACAGCCAATCTAAAACTAAAATAGAGAAGCTAAGTTGTCCACACCAATTGCCTTTCGGCCCAAAGAAGCTACAACCGAAGGGAACTTTCCAAGAACCATTTGAAGTAACCTGCTAGCCCACAATTCTAAAAACCTAACTCTAATTGCCAATCAATGCCTCTGTTGAACCCATGAGTAGACCCATACGCTGCCGATGAACACTACAGAAGCTGGAGCCAACTAAGCTCTGAATGTGTAATTTTCCCAATCCGTAGATGCTACTGAGACTTGGGTCACCCAAAAAACATAACAAGGATAGTCATAGATGATGCAACAAGCTCCCAAAGGTAGTACTGGAAAAGCCTACCATGATGATCTCCACTAGAAGGAATCATGACCTTGAATTCATCTAAGAAAGATACCATTGCACTCTGTAGTCGGTAAAATCAAGTCAGCAACACATAAACCAAAGCAAACCCTTAGTCGTCACCTTAGTCAACTACTAAAAATCCATACACATAAGCAAGAAGTCATCTCCCTCCTTTTCTAACTAAACAGGACCATTTCCAAAGATACACCAAACCTGACAGACTCCTTCCTAGAAAAATCCTGGAGTTGTTCCCTCAGCTCCCATATCTCTACTGGAAACACTCAATAAGGCAGGAAAAGAATAGTCTGAATGCCCAACTCAACCAAAATACCACGATCACAACTCAACCATAATGCTACAGTCAAAAACTCAACCACAAAGCCACTGTCAAAACTCAACCAGAATGCTACGATCAAAACCCATCCCAACTGGAACTGGGGAAAATAAGGAAAGCAACTCATATACCTACCACTTTCAAAACCAACCACAATAACGAGGATCGATTCTAAACCCTTCGAGAAAAGCAAAACTGAGCAATACACGCTTACATAACCAACACAGTTCTTCTTAAGACAAAACAACTTCCCTCGGTATAAAACCACCAGTACCACACTAAACCAACAGAAGGATCTCAACTAAACACTAGATATCTCTAGAAAAGTGATACCCAAACCAACTCTAAAACTACAAGGAACACCAAAAATGAGGCTAACAAGACCTACCCACGAGTCACAACCCCGGGTAGTAGCTTCCCAAAGACAATACACCCCTATCTACTACTAAAAAGAATGAATCTACCGAGAAATTACACGCATAAGCACTATAACTAGAATAGTAAAACAACCAATCAAGAAACAGGTAGGTATATATGCATACACATGAAAAAGGGTAGATTTGCAAAGCCAACAACACTAGCACCGGCTAATGGTAACAAAAAGCCATACCTAAAGCAACGATATTAGGAACCTTCACCTCTGGCCTACCAAGACGGGCATCAAACTGGTGGTGTCTATCACTAGCCTGAGTAGTCGATGCTGAAGGCTCGGTCGTCCCTAGCCGGGGACAATCCATAGAATAGTGAGTAACCACTCTATAACTCCAATAACTCAAGAAAGCCCTGCTCTGACGCATGGTGCCTGTTGACTCTAGATAGATACTCGAACTACTTAGATGAATGCCATATCTAACCATCTGGGGACCACCCCTACAACCCTGTGCAACACCTCTCACTGATTAGAGACCACCCCTACTACCCTGTACACTGCCTCTAGCCAGTAGAACTGGAGTTCTGGGAGATAAGACCTACTGATTGGAAGGTAGAATCATGGGTAAATCCCTAGAAAAGTGCCCACACTCACCACATTAAAAACAACTTTCACTAAATAAAGTCGAACAAGGAGCTCTTATTGATCCTGACCGGCCACCACGGCCTACACGCGCTGAATGCAAACCTCGAGAAACCTAACCTGCACCATGTCTACTCTCTCAACATGCTCTATACAACCACTTTCTGAAGCCTGCAGAGCCGCTGAAACTGGCCTGCTAGAAAGAAAGCAATGAAATCAATCTCTACCAGAGAATCCCCTACCCCGAGTCTGAAAACCACTAAAACTGCCCTGACAATGATGCCTCTTACCACTACCTCCATATGACTCATTACATAAACCCTCAATAGCCTATACATGATCAACCACCTGGAGAAACATAGTCCCATCCATAACCAAGTGCTCTATTGCCAAACAGAGTGGTGAAATCAATCCTCCAATAAAACTCTGAACTCTTTCAAACTCTGTAGGCACAGTCCTAGAACTGCACCTAATAAACTCGTGAAACGTTGTCTCATACTTCAATACTGACATACAACCCTATTGGAGAACTGGAATCTCAAACCTAACTGAAGAACCACTCAAAGAACCAGGTACTTCCCTATTATGTGGCACTGATACCCTCTCAGTCCTAGCCACAGTGTCTTGAAGAACTAGGGTAGCCATATAACCTATCGGAGGCTGGGCTGGCCCTAAACCACCTAACTGATGCAATCTGCTCTCACTCTGAACTTCTGGCGCTAGAGAAAATACCAAAATAATAGGAATAGAAGCCTCATCATCACCCTCTGCCATACTCGTCCTAGGCATCTGACAAGGAATAAAACAAATAAAGTTCAGAAGTCGATAAAGTCAGTAACGCACGATAAGGAGCCCAGAATATAGGACTTTTTCTAATAATGCTCTGTATCCTCCCACAGATAGGATACGAATGTCATCGTACTAATCCGCGAGACTTTATGCAGACACTTGCTTATGTACCATGACACCAGTGAACCTAGAGCTCTGTTACCAATCTATCACACCTCAATTTCTCAGGTCATGATGGCACGTATAACCCTCCAGTAGATGAAACAATCCCCGTAGCCTAGAACGATTAGTAAAAGGCTACTACCTAAACCAACACGTACAATAATCAGAAATAAGTGAAAGCAGAAATGAAAGAGAACAACATGAAAGCAACAACTTGAATATATACACATAAAGAAACTAAACTAACCCAAAGACTTGGTATCAATAGAATAGGAGCTTCTAATAGAATACAAGTGCTAGGGATAACAAAATAGAATATACAACTATCTCCGAATAAATAAAGAGTAACAGTGCCAAAAGATGAGATGAGGTCAAGCTCCGATCGGCAGGAGCTCACCCTAGTCTCAAATATCGAAAAGTTGCACGAGTCTCCACGCAATCAACGGCAAACGCTCACACTAGGATCTGCACCAGAAAGATATAGAAGTGTAGTATGAGCACCAATTGTTAAGCAATGGGTACCAAGTAGGCATCATAGGAAGACTGAGCTTATATAAGATATAAAAGAAATAATATAGCAGATAGCAAGGAAGAGTCACAGAATTAACGAATAAGTACATGAAAGCTAGCACAAAAGGAATACAGGAGAAAACAATCATGCTCAACTAGCTACTAGAAATATACATCTCAGACACAGGTGAAGGGAAGAAAAATGCACCTGGGGTCCTTGCAATAACAATATATATATATATATATATATATATATATATAAAGAGAGTGTTTTAAGAAATAGGCAGTATACCGGTAACCTCAAGTAAAAAGAGAAGGAAGGAAAGAAAGTAACGACCTCATGTTTGATACCCAATTCCAACAACTAAATCATGTCAATAATACACTCTCAAAGTAGGAATAATAAGCCAATAATCAAATTATGATCATGAAGTGAACCAAAAGTATAACAATACTACTCCCAAATGTGATACCTCGAATAAGAACCCGAATGTAGCAATAATCAGAACTAGAAATGCGATAGCATAACAATAAGTCTACCTACAGTCCTAACGGGTGCCCATACACTTGAGGAACACATTAAAGTGAAGACAAACCCTCTAACATCTCATACTACCGGAGTGTACACTCAACAAACAGCAAATAAGGGTGGAATCTCACGCAAATGAATGATATGATGCAGTAGTGAAAACCAGGTTGAATAGTAACCATGTATGTACCTCCTCCGATGCCTATGGTCCCAGCAAGTAGGATCTATGGAAGAAAATGGCCTGATACCTCAATACATTGTATACTCCTCCACTGGCACACTCAGCACGTAGCCCCTAGTCCGTATCAGCAAGGTCCATGGAGGTTCTCGACGCATACTAATCTCAGAACCTCAATATAATCGTCCAGAGTATATCGTGATCCAAAGCAGTTAATAAATCTCAAAAATGCATGTCCGGAGTCTATTCGGGTTTAAAATAGTGAATCAAGTCTCAAAAACCCCCCAACAAGGGTGCTCGGACATAACCGGGTCTAAAATAGTGAATCAAGTCTCAAAACCCCTCAACAAGGGTGCCCAGACATAACCGAGTCTAAACTAGTAGTAAAACAAGTCTGAGGCTCAGCTCGACCGAGTCTAGTATCATTTCAAACCAATAGGAAAATATTTCTAACACTCTGCCTCTGCCGAGTCTAGTAATAGTATGAAAATCGGTGATAAATCATCCTTTTAACTATTTTACCCTAAGAATATCCACGTAAGTCAGTTCTAAATCTTTTATAACTATTTTTACCTAAAACGGTCCCTTAGGACCATGCTAGGTTTAGAAATCCATTTAAAGTATGCCCGAAGCCAAAATATTAATAAAACATATAGAAAACCACTTTATATGTGTCACACCCCGAGGATACCCCCTAGGCGTAACACGGTGCTTAGTGTCACAAGTGACCCCAAGACAATCCATGATCTGGAATATCTAAACAATTTATGATGAAAACATATACTGTGCAGAAGCTGAAAACAGTTTAGTATCTGAAGTGGAAATGAGCCCAAAACATCTGAATATATAAAATATACATAGAGTATAGTGATAACTAAAAACAACACTAACAACTCAATAGTTGAATCTAGTCTATGTCTGAAATCCTCTATCTGATATGAGTTGCTGGGACATGGCCCCAGCTAACTCTAATAATCTGAAACTGAAAAGTAAGAACTAAAAAGTAATGCATGTCTATTGTCCTCAAACTATGAGGACTCACCAGTGAGGCTGTTGAATGCGGACTGAAAGTCAAACTAAGCGCGGTCTGGATGTTGAGTGCTTGAACATACATCACAAGATGATATAGCATAAAAGTATGCGTCAGTACTTTGAATATACTGAGCATGCGAGATACGGGCTAAGATAAACAACATATTAACTGAGTATGGAAATATATATATACTGAAGCATAAACTGAAAACTAAGTTGGATAGAATAACCAAGTACTAAAATGCATATAATATACTGAACTGAATATTGGAAGAGATACTGAGTACATGGTCAATGCAATATGAATCTAACTGTAGGAGATACTATTAATCGACATACCCCAAGCAGAGCTAACTATGGGGCCATCCTATAAACCTGGATAGAAGGGTGTTCATACCTTGCCAGGAGTACAAACAAGTCTAACGTGAATCCACTAAACTGATGTCAACAAGGGACAAAGGTGACAAACCTAATCTGACAGCTGACCCCTTTCTGACCTATGGTGGCACAGTAGTTCTGGGACTTGGGGACTGCAACTAAAGGTCTCAGCCTAATAGGATAGCTAAGCCTTCATCCCCTTGTTCACTCGGTACTAAGTCTACTCCCAACTTAATATAAACAATAGAATGCAAGTTGAAATACTGGATAGCTCAAATATTGGGTCTGATAAAGCCCTTATCTAGAAGGTCTTTCAACTATTCTTTCAATTCCTTAAGCTCAGCTAGAGCCATTCTATAAGGAGGGATCGAAATAGGTTGGGTATCTGGAAGGATATCTATTCCAAAGTCGATTTCCCGTTAAGGAGGAACTCCGGGAAGATCTTCTGGAAACACTTTTGGAAATTCATTCACCACTGGAACTAACCCAAGAGTTGGGGTCTCGGAGTTTGAATCCTTAACCCAAACAAGATGGTAGATATACCCTTTGTAAATCATTTTTCTGGCCTTAAGGTAAGAGATGAATCGACCTACAGGCACTGAGCTACTACCTTTCCATCTAAGACTGGCTCGTTTTGAAACTAAAATCGAACTACCCTAGTTCTACAATCAACTGAGACATAACAGGAATGTAACCAATCCATGCCTAGAATGATATCAAAATCAATCATTTCTAACTCTACGAGATCTGCTGAGGTGACTTTCTGGGAAACTGTGACAGGGTAATTTTTGTATACCCGTCTAGCTATAACTAGGGCACCAACTGGAGTAGAGACTGAGAAGTATTCTGGGAGAATTTTGGGACGGACCCCAAATTTTACTACTATATATGGAGTTACAAAAGAAAGCGAATCCCCTAGATCTAACAGTGCATAAACATCTAAATGGAAGACTTGTAATGTGCCCGTGACCACATCGGGAGAATCCTCCTGGTCCTGTCGAGCATGAAGAGCATACAACTTATTCTGGTGCTGAACACCCCCTGTACCAGATGAGGCACCCTGCTGAGTGGGGCAACCTGCTAGAGCTACTGCTGAGCTGGCCTGATTCTGTGGGCGAACATCCTTACTCTTTTGCGAAGCTGCTGGACAATCTCTCAGCATGTGGCCTAGATTACCACACCCAAAGCAATTCCCACTACCTATCATGCACTCACCCTGGTAGTTTCTACCACACTTCTTACATACTGGATGGATGCGCCCGCTAGTAACTGTACCTTGGGACTTAGAGACAGATGCTCTATCACATCGATCCTATTTTAATTTAGGTACTGGGGCACTTGCAGAATATGGAGCCGGAGCTGAAGACTTCTGACAAAAATGAGAGCGATTACCACTCTCTGACTTCTGCTGAGAGTAGTTGAAATCACTTGTTCTGAATCTCTTACTGTCTCCACCCCTCTCTTTGATTTTCTCTTCCTCAATATGCTGGGCATAAGTAACCAATCTGGAGAAATCCATCTCCTTCATCAGCATAGCAGTTTTGCACTTTTTGACCACATCATCTGACACACCAGATACGAACTTGCTCATACGGGCACTGGAGTCAGCTACTATCGTTAGAGCATACTTGGATAGCTGTGTGAACTTGAGAGAATAATCCTTCACACTCAGGTCATTCTGCTTCAAGTTAATAAATTCCTGGACCTTGGCTTCCCTGAGCTCAAGTGAGAAGAACCTGTCCAAAAATGCAGTCTTGAAAAGATTCCAACTCACCGGACCTGCATTGGTACCCCGAGACTCCTGCCACTGCTGGTACCAAGTGTAAGCCACTACCTTCAACTAATAGGCGGCTAAATATGCACTCTCGACAGGAGTGACACCCATAATGTTTGTTACCTTCTGGATGTCATCGATAAACTCTTGTGGATCCTCTTCTAATTTAGACCCATGAAATTTCGAAGGGTTCATCCGAGTTAAATCTCGAATCCTTGTTGCAACAGTATTAGTCTGAGGTGGAGCAGGTGCCGTAGCCTGCTGATTGTCCTGGGCGGTCATGGCCTGAGCAAGCACTTGGAAAGCAGTCCTGAATTTAGCATGCGTGACTTGCTCATTCAATGGGTCTACTGGAGCTGCTTGTGCTGGCTGATTTATGGCGTTGGCTCTTCTGAGAGGCATTTTTCTGAAATACAAAGAGCACGAGTTAGAAGGAGATTAAATAGAGTTTACAATTTATAGCACGAGCTAGAAAAGAAAGAACGAAAGTTGTTTCTAATGACATCTCATAGCTCATCCCCCATAAGTATGGCGTGCTTCACACCCATGAAGACTACTTGACACGGATTTCAGACACCTTAGGACACTTGAACCAGATGCTCTGATACCAAGTTTGTCACACGTCGAAGCTACTCCCTAGACGTAATACGGTGCTTAGTGTCACAAGTGACCCTAAGCTAACCCATGGTCTGGCATATCTAAACAATTTATGATGAAAACATATATTGTGCGGAAGGTGAAAATAGTTTAGTCTCTGAAGTGGGAACGAGCCCAAAACATTGAATATATAAAATATATATAGAGTATAGTGATGACTGAAAACAACACTAACAACTCAATAGCTGAATCTATTCTATGTCTGAAAGCCTCTATCTGATATGAGTTGTTGGGACATGCCCCCTGCTAACTCTAATAATCTAAAACTGAAAAGTAAGGGCTGAAAAGTAAAGCATGTCTATCGTCCTCAAACTATGAGGACTCACCAGTGAGGCTGCTAAAGGCAGACTGGAAGTCTAACTAAGCTCGGTCTGGACGCTGAGTGCCTGAACCTACATCATAAGACGATGTAGCACAAAAGTATGTGTTAGTACTTTGAATGTATTGAGCATGCGGGATACGGACTAAGCTGAACAATATAATAACTGAGCATGGAAATATATTATATATATATATATATATATATATATATATATATTATATATATATATATATATTATATATATATACTAAATCATAAACTGAAAACTAAGTTGGATACAATGACCAAGTACTAACATGCATATAATATACTGAACTGAATACTGGAAGAGATATTGAGTACATGGTCAATACAATATGAATCTGACTGTGGGGGATACTATTAACCAACATACCCCAAGCTGAGCTAACTATGGGGCCATCCTATAACCCTGGATGGAAGGGTATTCATACCTTGCCATGGGTACAAACAATTCTGACGTAAATCCACTAAACTGATGTCCACAAGGGACAAAGGTGACCAGCCTAATCTGACAGCTGACCCCTTTCTGACCTACGGTGGCACCGTAGTTCTAGGACTTGGGGACTACTACTAAAGGTCTCATCCTAATATGACAGCTAAGACTTCATCCCCTCATCCGCTCGGCACTAAGTCTACTCCCAACTGAATATAAATAGTAGAATGTAAGCTGAAATACTAGATAGCTCAAATACTGATAATTTTTTGAGAATGCAACATACAAATATTGAAAAATATAGCATTCGAATTCTGAAGCATGATTGTCTATCTAAGCTGCCTAGAAAGCATAATTTATGAAATACTAAATATAACACAAGCTAGGGTTTCTGAGTTCTATATATGAGACTATACAAATTCTCCAAGAAACGTGTAATTAATACCATGAAAACTGTAGCAGCTGAATTAAAATGAATCCCTAAGTTTTAGGGACCCTAGGTCTGGATATAACATGGAGAAACTGAAGAACTAATTGAATTCTAGGGACCTAATGGGTGAAAGGAACCCACTAGTGAAATCCCACATACCTGTTGAAGAAACTACAGAGAAAAACTTTGGATTTTGGGGCTGAACTTGAAGGAACCTTCTGCTTGTTCTAGAGAGAAAGTGTCGCCTCTTTTCTCCTTTTCTTTCTAAGTATCTGGTGTTTTTAGGAGAATAGGTCATTTAGGTAGTTTTTGGCTAATTAACTAGGCTTAGAATACCCAAAACAATGTAGCCTAGTCATTAAAAGAGGTAGGAAAAGACTGGAATACCCCTGGGAAATTTAAAAGAACTCTGCTGAAAATCGCGTCTCAGGGATCACGGCTTGGTTGAAAGACCGTAGTCCTGGATGATGGACCATCAACTGAGTCATGGTCCAGTCCAGGAGTCTTGGGGGTTCTCTGATCTGAGGGAACTATGACTCCACAGGATGGACCATACTCTTGAACGACGGTTCGTCATGTTGCTCGTGGTTCCTGAGACTTTAGTCTGGTCTGGGGATTCCACGAGTCAAAGGATGGACCATTGTTCTGAAGTATGGTCCTAGTCTGACTAGTGGTTTCTAGGCTTGAAATGATGGTCCTCTGATAAAGGGGAACCACGAGTGACAGGATGGACCGTGGTTCTAAACTACAGTATGTGATCCCATCTGTGGTTCTGAGTAAGGGAATTGGTACTTCTCTGATCTTTGGATCCACGAGTCAAACGACGGCCCGTGTTCTTCGACTACGGCCCATGATCCGACTCTTGGTTGCTGGGATATGAATTGGAGGTCTACTGGAAATGGGATTTACGGTTAAGATGGCGTATCGTGGTTCCAAACTACCGTCCGTGATCTTAACCGTGGTTCCAGGAAACTTAGATTTTTTTTCTATAATTTTACTTTCTTCTGGTTTTCTGAGCTAAGTCTGGGCTTGAAAGTTCTGGGGTGTTACAATATGCATGATAATGGCATGGTCAATCACAAACAGTAGCCTAATGGCTCATAATTAACCTATCGGCCCTGCACGGTCTCCAATCGCTCTACAAAGTATAACCAGCTTTACAATTGAATATCAATGCTCGGGTGTCACGACCTGATTTCTCGGTCATGATGGAACCTAAGCCCCCCAGTAGGCGAACCAATCCTCGTAGCCCAGAATGGTCAGTAATGGGCTACTATCTAACAATCTAAGCGGAAGAACAGCTTAATAAGTGCAAGCAAGGGAACAAGATGTAGAAAATATATAACCGGAATACATACATACATATGCGGAAGCTAAACCAAACCTAAAATCTGGTATCATAGTATAGAGTTGGAACTACAAATAAGGAGTACGAAGCATCCAAAATAATATATACACACATGTCTCTGAGTAGTAATAGAGTACATAAAGCAAAAGATAAACCAAAAGCTAGGCTCCGGTCGCCAAGAGCTCACCCTCAGTCTGGATAGTCCAAAATCTCCAAGCACGAGTCACAGCGATCTAGCGGTGATGGCCCACACCAGGATCTGCACCAGAAGATGCAGAGTGTAGTATGAGCTCTAGATGCGAAACAAAAGGTACCCAGTAGGTATCATAGGCCGACTGGGCACATATGAGATAAAATCATAGTAACAGCCAGAATAGAAACAAGTAGTCATAGAATTCTACGAAAAAGTCGCACTGGAACTAGCCCAGAGGGAAGACAACAGAAACAACATACAAGGCTAGCAAGTAGAATATACACACAACAGGCACAGGTGAAAGTTAGAAATCACGCACTTGGGATCCTTGCAATAACAGTATATACATAATAATTTTCAGAAGTGGACGGTATACCGGTAACCTCAAGCACAAGGGTAGGGAGGAGAAGAATAAAGATAGGCATGCTCAGAACGGGAATTTATAACCAAACTAATCATACAAACATCCAGTCAAAACTAACAACCTCGCAATATCCAATCTCAAACATATAACCATGACAGGGTGCAGTATAGCGAGGAGATAACAAAAAGTCTACCTACAGTCCCCCGGCTGCCCATACAACCGAGGAACACAATCAAGTGAAAACAAACTCTCCGGCATCCCATACTACCGGAACGTACAATCAACAAACAGCAAACAAGGGTGGTACCTCACATAGATGAATGATATGATGCCATGCTAAGTCAAAAGTGATAGTAGTACTGTATGTTACCCGCTTCTGGCATCGTATAAGGCCCAGAGGACAAGATACATGGAAGGTCACACCCGTATACCCCTACTACGCCATATACCCTCCCTCCGACACCCGCAGCTTGTAGCCCTTGGTCCGGAATGGCAAGGTCCATGGAGGCCCCCGACCAACATACTAGATGCCCGCAATCTCGAAAACAATCCTCAAGTAAAGTTGCCTGGAGAGTATCCAGTCTAAATCAGTAAGTCAAATAGTTCTAGCACACGGCCCTGTAGAGTCTAGCATCACCCCAAAAGTTGTAGTAAAACAAGTCTAGCACTCGACCCCGTCAAGTCTAGTGTAAGTGGAACTAGTGATAAAACATCCTTTGATTGTCCCGTACCCCAAGAAGACCCATTAAAACAATAACAAATCTCTTTTTAAATCATTTCCATCAAAAACGGGCCCCACAGGCCATGCAAGGTTTAGAAATCCAAAAATAGTAGGTCCGAAGCCAAAATCGTAGTAAAATCATGAAGAATTTCCCTCTATATGCATGATGAATGGTATACACAATCACAACAGTGGCCCCCAGCCCACAAAAAAACTATCGGCCCTGCACAGGCTCCAATCGCTCTAGAGCATACATAACCATCCAAAAATTGCGATAACGATGTCTGGGACTCATGGACACCCCCCGAATAACCCACCATCTATGGTCCAGAGTCAAAAATAGGGTCACACAGGACCACAAAGGTGGTAATATCAACTATGAAGAATACTACACACAGCGGAGAAAAGAAATGAGGCGAATCATGGAAAAGCGGTCAAAGTCTGTGGTACCAACCTAATAACCCAACCGAAGGATGCCAATTAGTACAATTTTATCTAATATATGCTAAGTCTAGGGAGTTTAGATCGTAACCTACCTGTCTTCCGATGATAAGCTGCTGGGATAATGAAATCCAAGCTCGAATCACTCCAAGAAACACCGAACGATGATAAAACTATCAAAAACATGGATACAATATTAAAACGAGTCTAACGATATCCATATCGCTATAAAAATAGCCGGGTCAAAATCCGGGTCAAAAGCGGGCCCGCAGGGCCCATAACTCGAAACAAAAAATGGAAAGAAGCACGAAGACCATAATGGTGCCAAGAAGACATGCTCTAAAATTGAGCATATTTGGCCAAGAGGAGGGCATCACAACAGCCCGCTCAAGAGAAGACTTAAAGTTGGAATTTAAAGAACAAAATTAGAAATCAGGCAAGGATTACTTACCACAAGGAGAGAAATTAAGCCAAGATGGTGAATTCCTTGAACCCACGAATATGCAAGAGCAAGAAGGAAGCCTCTACAACAATTTCCAAGCTTTTGTAAATGAGAAACAATGGAGGATTTTAGAAAAGAACAAGAGAAAGCAAGTTGGGGAAGAAGACTTACCAAAAATTGAAGGATCACGAATTATCGAAGAACAATTGATTTCCCCAAGGCTAGGACTGATATGGAGAAATTTGGTAGAGAGTATACGTGTTTTAGAGTTGGAAAAGTTGAGAGAAATGGATGGAAAATTGAACTAACAAGAAATATATAGTTGATGGCCGCTAGTCAGGCTAAACCAGCGCCATCGCGCTAAGGGAGGGCAAGCGTCAAGGTGCGATCGCGCACAGATGGCGCCATCAGCGCTGGAAAGCAGGCACTGGCCTAGGTGCCATCAGCGCTGGCCTGGCGCCATCGTGCACAAGGGCCGACCACAGGCTAGCGCGATCGCGCTGCCTGGGCACCGTTGGCGCTGAAGGCCTGCAACTGCACTAAGAATTTCCATGGTGCATTCCGGGCACAATTGGAAACCAAAATTCAAAAACCAATAATGCTAATAGAGTGGAAACGACGTTCCGGACTCAATGGAATCGACAAAACTTCCATACGAGGTTGTTTCAGATAAATGTTGACCCAAGTCAACACTAACTAATAAGAACCCAAAGGCTCGAAATAAGACCGGCTAACCTGGAACCTGAACCAACCACCTCCCTAACCCAAACTCAACATTCCGAAGCTGATGGAATCATCGGATTTTGAATCTGACACTTCGATCATCGAAAGCTACCCAAAGTTACACTTCAACTCTAAATGGCCTGAAAATAGAGAAATCAACACAAAACCCACACCGGAAGTTCTCAGGCCTCAACTAAAGGTCCAACTAGACCAAACACAATGCTCCGGAACTAAGGGAACTGTCAGAATTCAATTTCGAGCACATTAGCTAAGAATTTTGACTAAAGTCAATAATATTCTAAGTTAAAGCTCTACAATAGGCAAACAACCAAAACAACCAAATGAACGACCAGGGCACCAAACTACCAGTCCCAGCAAGCCATAAATGAATTGGGGTCACTACAGAGAAGCTCTAATAGTACAATAAATGCGTAAATAAAAAGATGACTAGAAGAGTCATCACAACATCCACTACTAAAAAGACTTTCGTCCTTGAAAGTCAATAAGGAAGGAGTACATGAATGCTCGAACAACTGCGGATACTGAGCACACAACTCACTCTCAGTCTCCCAAGTAGCCTCCTCGACCGGACGATGTCTCTACTAAACTTTCATAACTGGAATCTCCCTAGATCTCAATCTCCTGATATCTCTGGCCAGAATAGCTATCAGCTCCTCAACAAAGGATAAACTCTCATCTAACTGAACCGAATCTCAATGCAACACATGAGACTCATTTGGAACATATCGGCGCAACATCGAGACATGTAAAACTGGGTGAATAGCTGAAAACATTGGAGGCAAAGCTAACATATAGGCAACACTACCAACCCTCTGGAGAATCTCAAACGGCCCAATGAACCTGGGGCTAAGCTTGCCCCACCGACCAAATCACATCACGCCCTTCATGGGCGATACTCAAAGGAAAACCAAGTCACCAACACTGAACTCTAAGGCACGAAGTCTATGATCAGTGTACCTCTTCTGTATACTCTGGGCTGCTCTGAGTCTATCCTGAATCAAATGGACTCGGTCTAAGGAATCTATAAGCAAATCTGTACTCCGCGGCTTAGACTCTAACCCATCAAACTAACCAATCGATGATCTGCAACATCTACCATACAAGGCCTCAAAAAGTGCCATGTCGATGCTCGAATGAAAGCTATTATTATAAGCAAACTCGGCCAAAGGCATGAACTGATCCCAAGAACCTCCAAACTCAAGAACACAAACCCGAAGCATGTCCTCTTGGACCTGAATAGTCCTCGCGGACTGGCCATCTATCTGAGGATGGAAAGCAGTACTAAGTTGAACCTCTGTACCCAAATTCCTCTGTATAGATCTCTAGAACTGAGATGTGAATTGGGTGCTGCGGTCTAAAATTATAGAAGCTGGGACCCCATGCAACCGAACAACCTCACGAATATAAATTTGAGCTAACCTCTCTGCACCATAGAAAGTCTGAACTGGTAAGAAGTGGGCTGACTTAGTCAGCCGATCCACAATCACCCAAATGGAATCAAAACCCTGAGAAGTATGAGGCAAACCAACAACAAAGTTCATAGTAATACCTTCCCACTTCCACTCAGGAATGGAAAGTCACTGTATCAAACCACCCGGTCTCATGTGCTCGAACTTCACCTACAAACTCTGCTACATCCTGCTTCATATCACTCCACCAGTAAAGTTGTCTCAAATCTCTATACATCTTCACTGCGCCATGATGAATGGAGTATCTAGTACAATGCGCCTCACAAAGTATCAACTGAATTAAATCTCCAACCCTCGGAACACAAAGATGACTGTCGAACCTCAGAATACCATAAGAACCCAAAGTATCCTGACTGGCCTCACCCCGAACTACCTGATCACGAAGGTCACACAAACTCTGATCCTCGAACTATCAGCTCTGAATCTGATCAACTAGAGTATAATGAACCTCAACACTGGCAAAAACTCGACTAGGATCTGACAAATCAAGCCTAACTAAGCGGTTACCCAAGGACTGGATATCCAAGGCTAACGGTCGCTCAGAAACTAAAAGTGAAGCTAGGCTGCCCATACTCACCGCCTTCCGACTCAAGGCATCCACTACCATGTTTGCCTTGTGTGGATGGTATAGAATAGTGAAATCATAGTCCTTCAGCAACTCAATCCATCTCCTCTGCCTAGATTTCAGCTCTCGCTGACTCGTAATGTACTAAACACTATGGTGATTGGTGAATATCTCACAATGAACTCCATATAAGTAGTGCCTCCAGATCTTGAGCATGAAGACTACCGCCGCCAACTCCAAGTCATGAGTGGGGTAGTTGCACTTGTGAACCTTCAGTTGTCTCGATGCATATGCTATCACTCAGCCCTGCTGTAACACCTCAGAAATCAAACCATCTATCTAAGTTAAAATCTCAGAAAAATTTCATGTTTCAGGAAGGACGGGTCCAAACCACGGACCGTGGTTTGAACCACGGGTCGTGGAATGGAATCGTGATTCCCTTTGGTTCATTCAGCCTCTGGTCTGGAACCATGAGTTAGTTCTACGGACCATGGTTCAAACCACGGGTCCATCATGTCCACTCGTGGAACTAAGATCAGAGGTTTGGCAAGTCCCTCTAAAATGACGACTCAACTCTATGACTCGTCGTCTAAATAACGAACCGTAGTCCTGACTCGTAGTTTGACCAAGGACCATCTAGGTCTCGAGAAACCATGACTTCAAATGACAATCCATCATTCATTCTATGGGTCCATCCTGTTGACCCATAGAAGTGCTTCTGCAGCCTGATTAGTTGGCCAAGAACCACGAGTTGGAACCACGGATCGTGGTCCAAACGACGACCCGTAGAACTGACCCATGGTCCCTGAAACTGACCATTTTCCAGATTTTTCTTAAATATTTCCTAGAGGTATTTTAGTCATTACCCACTCTTTTAACTCCTAAATGATATCGTTTTGACTATTTCAAGAAGGGTTTTCACCCTCATTAGCCTAAGTTCCTTCTCATTACTTCACTCTCCTCCCAAAAAGGGAAATTCTTCTCCAAGCTCCAAGTCTCAAGCTCCAAGTTCAAGCCTCCTAAGTCTTTCCAATTCAAGTGGGTTATCTTCAATCAAGGTATGTGGCTACTCAACAATGGGTTCCTTTCACCCTTGTGCCCAAAACTCCCAATTCTTATGTTACATCATGAGCTTGTGAAATTAGGGTTTTGATCTAAATTTAGGAAAATTTATGAAATCAGTTTCTATGCTTAGTCATGGTTTCTTACTGCTTAATTATTATTCAATTATGATTCCTTCATTGGTTTCAAAAGCCCAATCTCTAAAGTTGATTTCTAGTATGATTCCACTGAATTGCATGTTTTCAAGAGAAATTTGACATGATTAGATATCATAACCTTATGTACTTTATGAAATTGCATGCCAAATTCTTCAAATATGAATTTAGAAAGGAAATGCATGATTTGAATTATGGCTATGCTAAGTCTTTAGATGTATGATTTGAATTTCATGGCATTCAGATATATCTTATTGCTTTTCAGCAGTTTTTACATCAGATATGTCACCAGTTATGATTAGTTTTGGCATTAGATATGCCCCAGTATTATATGAGCTATAAGTATGTTTTGGGAGTGTATTTAGCACCGAGTTGGATAGGGTGAGAGTACCCTTAGTCCCAGAACTACGTGCCCCCGTAGGTTTACAAGTCCCCTCTGTTAGGCATTAGTTTTAGTGATCACGCCACAGTCATGCCTTTATACCCTAGCAAGGTATATTGGGTCCTCTCGATGGGGCGTATACATCGGATTCCATGTAGCCCACATGGTCTATGTCGGTTAGAGAACCTCCCACAGAAATAGTTTATGCTTTAAAAATGTACTTGACTCTTATTCAGATTTCAGACTCTTATTTATGATCATGTTTTCAGCTTATGGTGTTTTATAGAGTCAATTGCATCCAGTTTTACTTTTAAAGTATGAATTTGATTGTTAAAGCATACTCAGCATGTTTTAAACTGTTTATCATGTTCATGCATCGCTCACATACTCGGTACATCCTATAGTACTGAAGCATATCTTGCGCTGCATCCTTTGATGATGCAGATTCAGGAGTCCCTTCCCAGGCACGTGGCTAGAGCTTTCAGGCCACTCTATCTGTCAGTTGTTGGTGAGTCTTCTTAGGTCGAGGATGAGTTATGTTCTTAGCGTATGTCAGCTTTTATTTTCGTACTTCGAGTTAGCTAGTGTCTTGTCCTAGCAACTCTTTATGTTATGAGTAGAGGCTTTTCAGACATAGACAGTATTTGAGTCTTCTTATGGATCTTGTATTCCTATTTGACTTGATTATCCATTTATGCTACTCCAACTTTATCTATTATGCTTTCCCTTATCTTTGTTATGCTTGAGAATGCTATGACCAAGGGTTAGCTTGGGGTACTTGTGGTCCAAAGTCTCATGTTACGTCTAGGGGGTAACCTCGGGGCGTGACACCTATTGTATCAATACACAACCAAGACCAACCCCGAAAGCATCACAATACACGGTGAAACTCTGACCCTCAACCGGTAAGGTCAAAACTGGAGATGAAGTCAATAAGGCCTTAAGCCTCTGGAAGCTATCCTCGCACTGATTTGACCACTAAAATGGAACATCCTTCCTAGTCAATATAGTCAAGGGTGCTTCTATGGAAGAAAATCCCTCAATGAACCGCCTGTAGTACCCGGCTAACCCAATAAATCTGTGAACCTTGGTAGAAGTAGTAGGTCTAGGTCAATCACGAACCGCTAAAATCTTACCCGGATCAACTCTAATTCCATCCTTAGACACCACGTGCCCTAGGAATGCAACTGACTCAAGCCAAAACTCGCACTTTGAGAACTTGGCATAAAGCCGATGGTCTCTCAAAGTCTGAAGTACAGTCATGTGCTGCTCATGCTCATCTCTACTCCTCGAGTATATCAGAATGTCATCAATAAATACTATCACAAACATATCCAAGTATGGGCTAAGCACCATGTGCATCAAGTCTATGAAAGTTGCGGGGGAATTAGTCAACCCAAAAGACATCACCAGGAACTCATAATGGCCATAACGTGTCCTGAATGTTGTCTTAGGGATGTCCTCCGCCCTAATCCTCAACTGATGGTAGCCGAACCTCAAATCAATCTTCAAAAATACGGTTGAACCCTGAAGCTGATCAAACAAGTCATCAATCCTCGGCATCGGATACTTATTCTTCACTGTCACCTTATTCAGCTACCGATAATCAATACACATCCGCATCGACCCATCCTTCTTCTTCGCGAAAAGAACAGGAGCACCCCAAAGAGACACACTCGGCTCGATGAACCCCTTAGCTAACAAATCCTGGAGCTACTCCTTAAGCTCCCTCAACTCAGCAGGAGCCATACGGTAAGGAGGAATAGAAATGGGCATGGTGCCCGGCTCTAACTCAATGGAGAAATCAATATCTCTCTCAGGTGGAAGGCCTGGCAAGTTGGTAGGAAACACATCTAGGATGTCTCTAACCACAGGAACAGACTCAAGAGACGAAGGGTCAGTACTAGCATCTCAGACATATGCTAGATAAGCTAAACACCCATAGGAAATCAACTTCCTAGCTCGAAGACAAGAGATGATCCCAGACGGTGCACGGCTGACAGAACCCTGCCACACAATCGGGGATACACCAAGCACGGCTATGGTAATAGTCTTGGCATAACAATCCAATACCGCATGGTGAGCGGATAACCAGTCCATGCCCAGTATCATATCAAAATCTAGCATGTCAAGTATCATCAAATCACCCTAGGTCTCCAAGGCACCAACAGATATTCTGCAATATCTCACAATCCGATCCACCACTAAAGAATCTCCTATTGGGGTCAAAACAGAAATAGGCTAAGATAACGGCTCATTAGCCAACCCCAAACAAGGCAGAAAGTAGGTAGATACATATGAACATGTAGATCCAGGATCAAATAAAGCCATAGCAGACTGATAGCACACAGAAATTGTACCTGTAATCATAACATCCGAGGCCTCTACCTCTGGCCTCCCATGGATCGCATAAAATTGACGACGACTTCCACCTGCCCTACCGCCATCCCTACCATCTGCTCTGCCATATGGAGCACCACCTCTACCCTGACCACCACCTCCCCAAGCTGGTGTCTAAACTGAGCGAATAGGCTGAGCCGGCAGAGCGGCTGGTTGAACTGTACCTCGCTGGGGGCAATCTCTAGCGAAATGGCCACTAACTCCGCATTCATAGCAGGTTGTACCCCGCTAGAGGCAATCTCTGGCAAAATGACTGTTGACTCCACACTCATAGCACAACCCTGATGGCTCATCCTGTCGAGACGAGCCCACTGAACCTGTGTGGCCACCTCGGCCTGATGCCCCAGAAGTAGTACCTCTCGCAGACGGACCACTATGACCATGCTGACTGCTCTGACCCTGCTCAAACTGAGAACCAGAAGCCTGAAGCGACGCCTGAACTAGTTGACTGGTCTTACCCTGATGTTGTTGTGGCTGATAACCCCGGCTCTACTGGCCTGAACCTCTACCACCATGTCTGAAACCACGGTAGCCACCCTGATGTCGAGGCCTCTTATCTCTATCCCCGAGGTCATGGCGACGCAAATCCTCTACAGTACGGGCATAGTCCGCAATAGCCTGGAATGAGCAACCACTAGCAACTAATATCTCTTCAGGCTCTCTAAACTCTCTCTGTAGTCCCCAAACAAATATACGGATCCTGTTAGACTCGGTAGGCATAATCATGGCCCCAAATGGAGCAAGCTAATGGAAACAGGTCTCACACTCCGAGATGGTCATAGAATCCTGAGCAAGTCTTGTGAACTCCTCTCTCTGCCTCTCTCTGTCGCTCTAAGGTAAGAATTTGGACATGAAGGCCTCATAGAACTCAGACCAAGTCAAAGGAGGCAACGTTACTGGTTTGCAAACAACCTGGGCCCTCCAACTAATAAGTAGTATAATCGACCTCGTGAGTCTCCAACAATCCCAAATGGTGCAATATCTCCTCATAAGTGGTAATGAAGTCATGAGGGTCCTGTCCAGATGTACCAGCGATCATCGGAGGGGCCAATCTCAGAAACCTACCCTACGCCTTCTGCTCCATCTCTGTCATAACCGGGCGGGGAGCAAGAGGTTGTGCAACTAAGGGGACCAGAATAACCTCGGCACGGGGAGCCGCAGTGGTAGGCTGCACTCCTGAACTCTAAACACTCAGGGCTTCCCCCTGAGCGAAAATATGTGCTACCTCAGAAGGTCTCTCCCCAATCATACCCAAAAGCTGAACAAGTAAACCCTGAATATCCGAAGACTGAGCTGGGGCTGAAGCTGGACAGAAATTGGTGCTGGAACTAGTGGCATCTGGGCTTCCCCAGGGCCCATATGCTACTGCTCAGGGATGAACTCGGGCTCATAATCATACTCGGGCTCTACCTCAACTCTAGCAGCTCTAGCAGGTGTCGCTGCTCTGGAACGTCCTCAACCCCTACCTCTACCCCTGCGACCACCCCCGTCCCCTAGATGGAGTCGGAGCTGCAGGGGCAGGAGGCTCTCCTCCGCCAAAAACTGAAGATCTCGTACAAACCATATGCGAAAGAGTGAACCAGAATAAGTGAGATTTCCAGAATAAGATGTCACTATAGCCTCCCGAAGATTGAGTACGGACGTCTTCGCCCTGATCCGCAGGACTCTACTAGACATTGGCTCCTATACTGATGATACTGATGAACCAAGAGCTCTGATACCAAGCTATCATGACTGAATTTCTCAATTATGATGGCACCTACAACCCCCTAGTAGGCAAACCAATCTCGTAGCCCAGAACAGTCAGTAATGGGCTACTATCTAACAATCTAAGCGGAAGAACAGTTTAATAAGCGGAAGCAAGGTAACAAGATGAAGAAAATAGATAACGGGAATACATATATACATATGCGGAAGCTAAACCAAACCCAAAACCTGGTATCATAGTATTGAGCCACAACTACAAATAAGGATTACAAAGCATCCAAAATAATATATACACACATGTCTCTGAGTAGTAATAGAGTACATAAAGCAAAAGATAAACCAAAATCTAGGCTCCGGTCGCCAAGAGCTCACCCTCAGTCTGGATAGTCCAAAATCTCCAAGCACGAGTCACAGAGATCTAGCAGCGATGGTCCATACTAGGATCTACACCAGAAGATGCAGAGTGTAGTATGATCACCATATGCGAAGCAAAAAGTACCCAGTAGGTATCATAGGCCAACTGGGCACATATAAGATAAAAGCGTAGTAACAGATAGAATAGAAACAAGTAGTCACAGAATTCTACGAAAAAGTCACACAGGAACTAGCCCAGAGGGAAGACAATAGAAACAACATACAAGGCTAGCAAGTAGAATATACACACAACAGGCACAGTTGAAAATAAGAAATGACGCACCTGGGTTCCTTGCAATAACAGTATATACATAATAAGTTTCAGAAGTGTATGGCATACCAGTAACCTCAAGTACAAGGGAACGGAGGAGAAGAATAAAGATAGGCATTCTCGAAATGGAAATTTATAACCAAACTAATCATACCAACCTTCAGTCAGAACTAACAACCTCGCAGTATCCAATACCAAATATATAACCATGACAGGGTGCAGTATAGCGAAGAGATAACAAAAAGTCTACCTACAGTCCCCCGATCGCCCATACAACCGAGGAACGCATTCAAGTGAAAACAAACCCTCCGGCATCCCATACTACTGGAGCGTACAATCAACAAACAGCAAACAAGGGTGGTACCTCACACAGATGAATGATATGATGCAATGCTAAGTCAAGAGTGATAGTAGTACCGTATGTTACCCGCTTCCGGCTTCCTATAAGGCCCAGAAGACAGGATCCATGGAAGGTCACACCCGTATACCCCTACTACGTTGTATACCCCCCCTTCAGCACCCGCAGCTTGTAGCCCCTGGTTCGGAATGGCAAAGTCCATGGAGGCCCCCGACCAACATACTAGATGCCCCGCAATCTCGAAAAAAATCCCCAGGTAAAGCTGCCCGGAGAGTATCCAGGTCTAAATAAGTAAGTCAAATAGTTCTAGCAGACGGCCCCACCGAGTCTAGCATCACCCCAAAAGTTGTAGTAAAACAAGTCTAGCACTCAACCTCGTCGAGTCTGGGGTAAGTGGAAATAGTGATAAAACATCCTTTAATTCTCTCGTACCCCAAGAAGACCTATTAAAACAATACCAAATCTCTTTTTAAATCATTTCCACTGAAAATAGGCCCCACGGGCCATGCAAGGTTTAGAAATCTAGCAATAGTCGGCCCGAAGCCAAAACTGTAGTAAAATCATGAAGAAATTCCCTCTATATATGCATGATGAATGGTATACACAATCACAACAGTGTCCCCGACCCACAAACAACCTATCGGCCCTGCACAGGCTCCAATCCCTATACAGCACACATAACCAGCCAAAAATTCTGATAACGATGTTCAAGACTCACGGACACCCCCCGAATAACCCATCATCTATGGTCCAGAGTCAAAAATAGGGTCACACAGGACCACAAGGGTGGTAATATCAACTACGAAGAATACTACACACAGTGGAGGAAAGAAACGAGGCGAATCATGGAAAAGCAGTCAAAGTCTGTGGTACCAACCTAATAACCCAACCCAAGGATGCCAGTTAGTACAATTTTATCCGATATATGCTAAGTCTAGGGAGTTTAGACCATAACTTACCTGTCGTTCAACAACAAGCTACTAGGACAACAAAATCCAAGCCTGAATCACTTCGAGAAACACCGAATGATGATCAAACTATCAAAAACATGGATACAACATTAAAACGTGTCTAATGATACCCAAATCGCTATAAAAATAGCGGGGTCGAAATCCGAGTCAAAAGTGGGCCCGCGGGGCTTACAACCCAAAACCAAAAATAGAAAGAAGCACGATGAACACAACGGTGCCAAGAAGACATGCTCCAAAATTGAGCACAATTAGCCAGGAGGAGGGCGTCAAAACAGCCCGCTCAAGAGAAGGCTTAAAGTTGGAACTCTAAGAACAAAATCAAAAATTAGGCAAGGGTTACTTACCACAAGGAGAGAAATTAAGCCAAGACGGTGAATTCCTCGAACCCACGAACATGCAAGAGCAAGAAGGCAGCCTCTACAACAATTTCCAAGCTTTTGGAAATGAGCAACAATGGAGGATTTTAGAAAAGAAAAAGAGAAAGTAAGTTGGGGAAGAAGACTTACCAAGAATCGAAGGATCACGAATTATCGAAGAACAATTGATTTCCCCAAGGCTAGGACTGATATGGAGAAATTTGGTAGAGAGTATATGTGTTTTAGAGTTGGAAAAGTTGAGAGAAATGGCTGGAAAATTGAACTAGCAAGAAATATATAGTTGATGGTTGATGGTCAGTGCTATCGCGCTAAACTAGCGCCATCGCCCTAAGGGAGGGCAGGCGTCAAGGCTCGATCGCACGCAAACGGCGCCATCAGCGCTGGTAAGCAGGTGCTGGCCTAGGCGTTATCACGCACAAGGGCCAGTCACAAGCTAGCGCAATCGCGCTGCCTGGGAACTGTTGGCGCTGAAGGCCTGCAACTGCACTAAAATCAGCTGCACTAAGAATTTCCACGGGGAATTCCGAGCACAATCGAAAACCGATATTCAAAAACCAATAATGCTAATAGAGTGGAAACGACATTCTGGACTCAATAAAATTGACAAAATTTCCATACGAGGTTATTTCAGAGAAATGTTGACCCAAGTCAGCACTAACTAATAAGAACCCAAAGGCTCGAAATGAGCCCGGCTCACCGAGAACCCAAACCAACCACCTACCTAACCCAAACTCAACATTCTAGAGCTGATGGAATTGTCGGATTTCGAATCTGATGCTCCTATCATCGAAAGCTACCCAAAGTTACACTTTCAACTCCAAATGGCCTGAAAAACAGAGAAAGCAACACAAAACCCACACCGCAAGTTCTCAGGCCTCAACTAAAGGTCCAATTAGACCAAACACACGCTCCAGAGCTAACGGAGCTGTCAGAATTCAATTCTGAGCATGTTAGCTAAGAATGTTGACTAAAGTCAACGATATTCTAAGTTAAGGCTCTACAATAGGCAAACAGCCAAAACAACCAAATGAACGATCAGGGCACCAAACTACTGGTCCCAGCAAGCCATAAATAACTTGGGGTCGCTACATGGAAGCTCTAACAGTATAATAAATGCATAAATGCAAAGATAACCAGAAGGGTCATCACATCGGGAGTCACGAACATTCCCAAATAACCCACCATCTATGGTCCAGAGTCGAATACAAGACCACACAAGACCATACGTGTGATACTACCAACTATAGTGAAAACTACAACCATAGGAGCGAAAATAAGACGAATGTTAAGAAGCGGACAAGGTCTGGGGTACCAAGATAATAAACACTACCTAAGGATGCTAATTAGTACAGTTATAGCCTATATACGCAAAGTCTAGAAGATTTAAACCGTAACCTACCTGTCGTCCGACGATAAGCTGCTAAAATGATGATGTCCAAGTCCAAACCGCTCTGAGAAGCTCCGAACAACAGTCAAACTATCATAAACATAATCTATGCATTAAAATGGAGCTAAGGATACCCATAGTGCTAAATGTATAGCTGGGTCAACTTTCGAGTCATCAGCGGCCCGTGGGCCCCGCAACCCAAAGCTGGAAATAAAAAAGCGCACAATGATTACCACACTCTCATGAGTGCATGCTCAGAATATTTAACATAAATTGGCCATAGGGATGGCTCAAAACAGTCCCCAAGCTAAAAGAACAATTAAGGAATCAAAGGGGGAGAATTTAACTAGATAAAAAAGGGACTTACCGAATTGGAGACACAAAAATGATGACGGGACCAAGAATTATCAACCCCACCTCTGTAATTGAAGCCACATAGAAGAATATGGAGCTCAGAGCTTATATCAATGGAGGATTTTGGATTTGAAGTATTAAAAATGAAGAATGGAGTTTATAAACTGCCAGGGGTCCTTCTTCGTGATCGCGAAGGGACCCCACGCGGTCGTGAGGACCACGCTGGCTAGACCATCATTATCGCAAGGACTAGCCATGCGGTTACGAAGAACAAGAGGGGAAAGGCTTCATCGCGATCGCGAGGAAGGATCTCGCGATCGCGTAGAGCAAAGGGAGGCAGGTCCACAGGCCCTTTATTGCGATCGCGTGAAGGACCCTCACAGTTGTGATGACCAATGAGACAGACCATCGCAATCACAATGGCTTCCCTCGTGGTCGCAATTAAGGCCATCGGCCTGCACCTGCAATAGCAACCAGCAAAAACTCAAGAGAGAAAAAGTCTCTGAATGGGCCCACAAGACTCATCTGGGACCCCACACGTGCAAACGAACTATGGTACCGCACCAGAAACAGCATTTTGGACTTAATGGAACTGATGGAAAACTCAATGGAGGTCGGTTTAATGAATAGTCAGGCCAACGCCCAAAACCAACCTTAAGCCAAAACAAAACTTAACACCCCAAAATGAGTTCAGAAGCCTCGGGATCCGAACCAAAGGTCCCTCTAGCCCAAAGTCAATATTCTGAAACTAACACCGCTGACGAAATTTTCATCCGAGACCATCTTCTCTGAATATTGACCAAAGTCAAACTTCAAAGTTCAACTGCTAGAAAACACAGAAAGCAACTCAAGACCAAACCGAAAGCTTCAAGACCCCGACCAATGGTCTATCTAGACCAAAATCTATGCTCCGGAGCTAACGGAACTGTCAAAATTTGATTCTGAATGTATTTACCAAGAATGTTGACCAAAGTCAATGATATCCTAAGTTTAAGTTCTAAAATAGAGAAACGACCATAACAACCAAACGAACGGCCAGGGAACCAAACCACCGGTCCCAGCAAGCCATAAATGACTTGGGACCACTACAGGCAAGATCTAACAGTACAAAAAAAGCATAAACGCAGAAACAACCATAAGGGTCATTACAATGTGTTGCACGTGTATCTCGTGCTAAATTGTGTAGAGTTGTAATAACGATATATATACATTCTCTAAAATACTCTTCGTGTGAGTAAATAATAATGTAGCCACAAAAATTAAAATCTCTATTTACATAACAGTAATGGTGTGTCATGAGTTATTATGGGTCTATTAGAACGATAAAGATTATATCTAAACATGTGTGTAATGAGTAATACAAAATGTGACCGCACAAAATCAGAAGCTCAATTTGTAGAGTAGTCAGGTTGGAGGATGAGTCAATTATCCGTGCGTAGATGAGTCAATGTCCTCTAAACCTGAGAATTGAAACCATCTAATTTTGTTAGTCCAGCACAATCTGTAATAATTTAATTGTGTTATTAGGGGTAAACATGTTATATGAGTTTATCGTAACTAAAACTTTCTTATAGACGATGTTCTTTGTGTATGGTCTACTTCGTCATTTTGGTTGCTTTTTTAGGACCAGAACTTTTGTTGTGGACATCGATATCCCTTGGAATTGCAACGTACAATGACCAATTTGTGAGAAAAAATGTTGGGGAAAATACAAACCAATGTTGGGAATTGCTTGACCTTGTACTTTATTTATTGTCATTACAAAGCAAAGGCGTACTGGAAACTACTTCTGCATGAATTTGAAAGGATATCCTTCATTTTCAGTGGTGAAAGTTTAATTCGTCGAATAAGCACATGCTTTGTTGCACAATGGCCACTTGTAATTTTCGCATGCAAGACATTGTTATCAAAGCCTCTACATATCATTCTTGTACCATTACATAAGTCATTTGAAGAGTCTAAATTCCTTAGCAGCATGGTGGGCGCATTCTCCTTCAATACTAACCTGTATTAAAAAGGATACGTTTAAGTATAGTCATACAGACATTTGTAGCTGCATCTTTCTGATTATAATCTGTAGTGTATTTTCTTTTGAATATCTATGTGGCAGGAGACCATTTGGTGTTAAAGTATATAGATATTCTTCTTGGTAATAGTTGTTGGTATCATCTTCTGCAGAGTCAAAACTAATAAATGTCTTGCATTCACCGGGGAACATGGCCATTACATATTCAACTCAGCGACTTGAAAATCCTTTACATATTCCATCATACTTCACACTCTCACCGTGTGTCCTGCAATCTGCTAATTATAGGGAGATTGACACTGGCTGGATAATGAGAGAAATGAAATGTTAGTCACATATATGACAGGTAGCATGCTCAATTAACAAATAGTTTTACAAACGTTAGTTTATGAAGCTGAGATAGTAGAAAAGAATAACAGTAACTAACTTGAAAGAAACAAAAGAAATAATAGGCCAAAGCAGGAAACTAACTTGGGATGATCAGTAAGGAGTCATACTTCCCATTGGATGCTATCTAAATCATAAAGAAATATGTAAGAACAACTCAGTTAAAGCAGGCATTAAGGAGTAACATTATGAGTATACAGGAAATGACAATGGAGATTCATGTGAAATTTCAACTAAAATTTAAAATTAACACAATAATCAAAAATAAAGTGGGGAAATCAGGATTATATAAGTGTAAGCATGTGTCAATTACTCGAAAATTGATTGACCCAAATAATAGATCGACAACTGTCACTTTATCTCCTTCACCTTTAAAGCATCCCAAGTATTTTTCTTCTCTAGAAGTTGCCTATCTTTTCTTCAAGCAGTTGCTCAAAACCACAATTAGTTTCTTTTTTGAAAGAGAATATAAAAAAATGTTAAATTATTTAAAATAAATAACTATAGGGGTAGTGAAAAGATAAGATGTCGTGAAAAGGTTCATAAATAAATGTTCAATCGAGTAATAAAAATAAATAAATACAGAAGAATGAGGAAAGTTGAGTAGTTCCAGAGACTCTTGGGTTTAAAAAATAAGGTGACAAAAAAGGTTAGGAAAATGCGAAAATAAAATAACAAATAATAATAATAATAATAGATAGTATCTGCTGACTTATCTAAAAATATTGTGACTTGTAAAAAAACTGCAGTATTTTTCTCGTTAAACATATATGAAAATGTTATATTTATTTATAACTCCATTAATCAAAATAAATGTTGCCATCTCAGAATGAAACGAACCAAAGTACCAAATTGAAACCATAGTGAACCTTAAGCCCCTATGTCTATTAATATATTTTTTTCTTTCATGCACCAACTTTTAAAAGAAGAAATAAAATATTTTCTTATTCGCCGTAAAATCTCAAGGTCTAAGAGGCGGATTAATCACAAATGAAAATTTTGAATATTGCATACAAGGAGATGAACTAACTTAAACATATTAATGAGTTAGCTAGACTTATACTGCGAGTCAAAGGCAACGTTGTTGTTGAAGAAGGGTGGTCGGTTAAATATATTTCTTAAAAAATTATACTAAATATATATTTGCAATTTGAAAGAAAAATTTTCAAACTATTATATAGTACTATAATCAATGCAATTTTGTGGGAAAGATTGTTACGAATATATGGTGTGAACTGTTAAGTGAAAGTAACGTGTCATCTCTTCTCAATTGCATAGTCTTGAAGTTTACTCTTGATGACCTCTATTTTTAAAGGGTTACGAATAGAGCGGCATTACTCTAAAAATCTGCTTTAAAAATAAAAAATAAAAAAATATCACCATATGGTAGCAATGTATAAGAGGGCATGCAAACGATGAAATGAAAGTCATAGAATCTCAAATAATCTTTTGCATTATATTTGAGATCGTGGAATATCACACTGAAAATGAAGAACAAAAGTTATTTTAGGCAAATCCGCTAGGCAAGGTGCCTAGGGCTAGTTTATTTCCTTGGTCGGGCAGCAGTGTTCTCACTTCCAGGAAGAGCCACATCTAGGAGGATAGCTGCTGAAAGCAGAATTCAATAAAAGCATGGGGACTATGCCTTACCTTAGGATTAGTAAATAATAGAATTGTTATCCTTGCTTTTCCCATAGTCCTTCCCTCTCCTCAACTCCCTTAATTGTTTGCAAAATTCATGACTCTACTGTCATTTAAATTCAACTCCCTTTAATGGCATGCTACACTGTCATTTATATTGGAAGGGAGAAAATTTGTGTGAATAACTTCATAGCAATAGCACATCTTGTGTGTGTGTGTGTGTTGAACTAAAGAAGAATCAATTTTAAGAAAATACTCTTAAAATTTAGATTTTCATCTGTTTCACAATCAATGGTTTATAAGGGAGAGAATATTCCAATATTAAAATATGAACCAAAATTTAATTTATTTGAACAACTCCAAATGTATAGAATTATGACCACAAGAAGAAAATAATAGAGCTTTCGCCACTTCTTGAAGAAATTATGGTAGCTATAATAGTCAGAAACTTCACCCGATTTTGGCAAACTCTTCTCTATGTCCTGTAAAAATGAATTAATAATTAAAAAAATAAACTCATATCATCAATTAAAAAAATTATATACTGATCTTCATTGATAAGTATTTGATCTATATGGAAAAGAATTTCATTATTTAGTATACTATTATTAATGAAAATTCAAATAAAAATGAACAAAAAAAGTTATAAAAAAGGGTAATAAAAGAACTAACTAATCACATACCTTCCAAAAATTCTCTCTTTGTAGATGTTAAGATAAGTATCCTCAAACCATAAAATCAAAGTGCACATATCACCACTTACAAACTCTAGATGACAACTAAAAAGGTATTATGCTAAATTAGCAATTACCAATTATCAAAAGTGTAGGCAGAGAAGGGTGTTTGTCCATCAAATTTTTACTTTTCAGGTCTATTATAGAGTCATAGTACACGTTCTTTTGCATAAATGTGGAGGATTATGAATGGTTGTAACAGGATTTAAAAGCTTAGATGATCACTCAACTTTGGATAATTGATTATTATAATCACTCAATTTTATTATTTTATTTTTTAAAAGTCACTCAATTTTGAGTAATTGGCTTCCATAGTTACTCAACTTTGTTTTTTCTTTCAAAAGTCACTCAAATTTGTCAAATTAGCTTCCATGGTCATTATTCTCGAAAATATAATTTTTGTATCTATTTAATAATGTGGACGCGGTAAATTTTTAGAAAAAAATATATTTTTAAAATTTAAGATTAATATTAAATTATTAAGTTCTCAGTTAAATTTTTTATTCTAATTTTTTTGTTTTTTAGTTTATTTTTATTTTTCTTGTTATTCTTCATTAATTGAATTTAATATGGTGGTATCTTGAGTATAAATATTTTAATTATGTTACGAGATATACTCAAATAGTCAAATTCGTATTTTTTATAACTGATTATATAATATTATCTTAGTAGCTTCATAATTTTTATTTTATTTTTCTCTCGCGTTATTCTTTATTAATTAAATTAATAAGGTGTTGTTTTAAATATGACTTTAGACATGTTAGCGGATATATTTAAATAGTCAAATTCGTGTTTTATGTAACTGATTATATTTAGAATAGTATACTTATATTAAGAAATTTATTAAATATGTGCAAATATTAAATTTAGAACTTGACTTTTATCACTTGAAATAGTAATTTTAAAATTCAAAATTCATAAAGTTAAAATTTGACTTTGACTACTCTATACTTCGATTACATGCAATTACAACCTAAAATTAAGTCTTAGATTAAATTTGCGTCTGGTTAGGATGCAAATTTAAAATTATCAAAAAGCAAAAATTACATGAAATTTGATGTAGCACTAAGGTTTGGTGAAATTTTGACTTAGTTACTTATTTAAGTTAGTTAAAAACGATAAGGAGATCGGCTTTATGATATTCTTTTAGAATTACATGATTTATTTTACAAAAAGAATTTATGTTAAGTTTTACGAAAATCAGTAAAATAAATAAATATATATATATATATATATATATATATATATAAGAAAATATCTTATATTCAAATTATCAGTGGTCCTCAGAGATAATTTTCTTGCTAAAACTTGTGTCACAATATATATATATATATATATAAGAAAATATCTTATATTCAAATTATCAGTGGTCCTCAGAGATAATTTTCTTGCTAAAACTTGTGTCACAAGGAATTTTAATGTTAAAATGTAGGAAATCATAATATAAAATTCAAGAGAATTTTTATTATATCATTCTTTTTCACTGAAATTATAGGTGATTATTTTATATTATTTTCTTTATATGTAGTTTGTCTACGAGCAGGATGGAGCCATATTTAAAATATAAATTTGACTATTTGAGTATATATCATCATTAATATATTTAAAGTTATATTTAAAATAATATCTTATTAATTTAATTAATAAAAAATAATGCGAGAGAAAAATAAAATAAAAATTATGAAATTGCTAAGATAATATGGTATAATCGGTTATAGAAAATAGGAATTTAACTATTTGAGTATATCTCGTAACATATTTAAAATATTTATATTTAAGACAATGCTTTATTAAATTTGATTAATGAAGAATAACAAGAAAAATAAAAATAAATTAAAACAAGAAAATAATAATAAATTTAACCGAGAACTTAATAATTAAATATTAATTTAAAATTATTTAAAAAAATTCTAAAAATTTACAACTGCCACATTATTAAATAGGTACCAAAAATTATATTTGGAGAATAATGACCATAGAAGCTAACTTGGCAAAGTTGAGTGACTTTGGAGGCTACTTACCCAAAGTTAAATGACTATTGAAAAACAAAACAAAGTTGAGTGACTATATTGGTCAATTATAGAAAATTGAGTGACCATCCAAGCTTCTAACTCGTTGTAACAGTAACAACCATTCTTCAGGCTATTTTCTTATTAATTTGTCTATATTAAATAACTAACTACTGATAAAAATCAAAATATTTACAAAGGAGATGAATATTATTGTTAGCAAAAAGAGGCACATCACTATTCTTTTGTTTAGCTTTAAAATATATGTATATAAATTTGTTAAGCCATAAGAATTAGGTATAAGGGAGTTGAAAAGACATATTATTTAAATGAAAAATGTAAATAGGTTGGAGTTTTTTTGTAATTCATGAGATATAATTAGATATAATAAATATAATAGGATTTTTTTTTAAATTATAAGCAAATTGATTTATGATGAAAAAAGTGGAGTGTTGATTATTGAATCATTTAATGTTATTACAAAAATATTTAGAAATGAGTAGGAAAACAAAATAATAATAAAAAAGGAGAAGAAAGATAAATATGAATGATGGTCATAGAGAAGTGCTACATCACCTAGTCTGTTGTTACAAAAATATTTAGAAATGAGTAGGAAAACAAAATAATAAAAAAAAGGAGAAAAAAGATAAATATGAATGATGGTCATAGAGAAGTGCTACATCACCTAGTCTGTTGTTACAAAAATATTTAGAAATGAGTAGGAAAACAAAATAATAATAAAAAAAGGAGAAAAAAAATAAATATGAATGATGGCTATAGAGAAGTGCTACATCACCTAGTCTATGTTTCTCTTTTATATTATATACTAGTTTTAGTGTACGCGCCTCGCGCGTGTCCCTCATATTAATAACAATAGATTTTTGTTTAATTGTTTTTAGTTTTTTAGTTTAACTCAAACAAGTTTTAATATGTAAGACTTTAAAATCAAGTATAATTTTCTTAATAGAACTATATTAAAAGTCATAACATCTAATACTTTTAAACTCTGCTCTATTCACACCAAATCAATAGATAAATAATATGTGTTTGTAAGTAGACTTTAAGCACTTTATCATAATAAATTAACATATATTTTCACTTTATTAAATTACGTAAACTATATTAAATTATCTGATTTGATGTAAACATTGATACAGACTTTTAATGCCAAACTAAATAAAAAGAATGAAAATAGATTTTGAAGAAAAAACTTCTCTAATAATTCAAGTTTATGAAAAAGTTACAACATTATTATTTACTTCAAACTTCAAATTACTAAAACATAATTCATGAGAATTGTCAAAAGCATGCATTATAACTTATCAGAATTAAAAAAGCATCCAGCTCTTGAGCTCTTTATGAGCAATCTGGGCAATTGACGAACATAGAGCCCATTAAGCAAAAATCTTACTCGAATTTAAAATTCTTAAATTTTAGGGGATCTTGCATAATAATAATAATAATAATAACAACAATAATAACATATTCAATGTAATTTCATTAGCGGGATTTAATGAAAGTAAGATGTACGTAATCTTATTTCTATATTTGTGAGGTTGAGATGTTGTTTTCGATAGACTTTTGGTTTAAAAAGGAAGAGTGCGACACATAATTGTTCAAAAAAAAAGAACAACAACAAAAGAAAATACTAACAAATATAGCAACAGATAGCAATACACATGGAAGAATACAAACCTACAGGTTAACTTATAATTCTAAAACTAACCAAGCCTTAAACCTTCAGATGTTTAGCAATCTAAACTTCTTTGATTTCCCGTTGTAATTGATTTGCACTTGAAGGAACAAAAACTCGAGAATCTTGATGGCAAGCTTTTAAACCTATTTGGAGAATTATTTTTTCGAAGGATTTCTGTTATGAGTTCTTCATAAGATTAACGTACTCAATTTATACCACCAAAGTTTTACTCAATCTCAAATTCCTAAGTAATAGAAGTTTGTTCAAATAAGGAAAGATTTTGGCCAACCTTTTAGTTGATATAAAAGTCACGATTTAAAGTTCTTATTTGAATATTATTAATAAAATAGTAAAAAGACAATATTGTCTAAAGGAGAGACTTTCAATGAAGGGCAAAAAGTTTAAATTACATTATAAAATCCTTCACACTTTTAATATAATACTAGTTTAGTGTACGTGCGTTGCACGTGTGTATCATATCAAATAAATAGATATATAAAAATTATTAAAAATAATAATTAATGTTAAATAAAAAAATATTTATTTAAATGATGGAGTAAATATTATTACACAACTTCTTAATAAAAATATGATGAATTTCGTTAGTATTAATATATCACTACCATCAACCACTATTATCACAACAATCACCAATCAGTACTTACAATTATCACCATTAGTCACTACTCTATATCGACAATCATTGTCATTATTCACCACCACCACCTATCACTTTATCCACCACAACTATTAGCCGTCAACATCTATCACCATCAACCACTACTGTTAGCACAACCATCACTAACTACTATCATAGCACTAATATTAGCTAATATTATTACTAATCGACACCCACAACCACTATCACTAATCATCATTATCACCAATTATCATATAATTTTTTTATTTATTGATATAATGGTAGATTAATTTACTATTTTATTAAATTTTATATTCATTGATTTTTAAATAAAGACAATCTTATACATTTAGATATTCAAAAAATAATCAGTCTTAAATATTTAGAATTCAGATCTTAATATTTAGATGTGTATTTAAATTTAGACATCTAAATAATAATGCATATCTTAATATTCATACATGTATTCAGATTCAGACGTCTTAATATCCATATGTGTGATGTCAATTTTGTTTATTATAGAGTTTTTTTGTGATTTTAATACAATATAAATAGATATAAATTATAAGAATTTAATTCCAAACTACATAATACATTATTTTAATGGACTTGAGGCATCCTCATAAATGCCAATCATCATTCTAGAAAAAATGCAGTCCATACCGAGCTTGATTACTGACAAGTGTGTGCCTATCATAAATAGAGTCTAATGCCATTGTCTCATACTAATACATACTAATTTAGCTAATTCTTGGACATATTATGTTTGTGCATAGCGACAAATACCAGATTTATTTACAACTAATTTAATAAATTCTAATGAAATAAATATTCATAAAAAAATTTAAAAACTAAAAGTGAAAGCATGTAAAGAAGAAAAAAAATAAACTTTTGATTTTTTCGAATACTTCATTCGGCAGAAGCATGCTTGTTTTGTTCAATTTTTCACTCAAATTTTCTATTGAAAGAGAAACACGAGAAATTATCAAAAGGGGAGAATTCATTGTCAATTATTGATTATCAAATTATGTAGCATTATCCTATTTCAGTGAAAGTACTATGCTTGTCTGATATATGAAAAATCGTGTTTATCTATCTGTTATTCTTTGTCCTTAATGACATTTTAATGCTTGCAGACGGATTGGGAAGGTGGTTGCTATCCACTTGGGTGAGGATTATCGAGTAAACCGTCAAAGTGTAAATTTTCACCAGGCTTTTCCAATCCAAATATCTATCTGATTGAAAACAGTTTGCTTTTTGATCCTCAATGAAGATAGTGTATGTGGGCTATGCTATTTCTTTGTCCCGTTTTTCTGCTCTGCGACTGTTCAATGTATGATGTTTTACTTTCTTTTTAAATAAAGAAAAAGTTATATAAGGTAAAGTCTTAATTGATTTTAAAATTTTAAATATTTAGGGTTTTCTTAATTATAGAAAGATTTTAACTTTGGGAAGTTGAAAACTTCTATTCGAGAATAACAAAATTATTTGAGGTAGTGTTTCTTTTCTACTAACTTAAATTAGTATCCTTGTTTTAACAAAATAATAAATTAAATATGTGATGGCAATATTATTTGTGTTCTAAATAATTGATTTTTTTTAATAATTAATTAAGAATTCTTTAAACAATTTATTTAAGAATTTTTAAAATTAATTTTAAAGTCCTAAATTAAATATAGAAATACACAAAAATTATGTCACAATCAAAAATCAAAACAATGATTTACAGTAAAAGAGAAACCCTTAGAAAAATAAATGAATTACACAAATCAAACCATCAGATCCAAAACATAAATTCAAATAAGTAAAATTGCTTGAAAAATAAAACTCCAGCAATCCAAAACAACAAATAAGTATAATTATAGAATTTTACAAACAATAAGTTACTCGATTGAGAGCATACATAGAAAAAAAAAGAGACATGAAATGCCTATCTTTTCAATGTATGGTGCGCAGGTCGACGTCCAAAGCAAATTCCTAGTCACGGTAGAACCTCTGTAACAACAACAACATACATGTACACAAAACTTACTCCTACCTTATTATCACTATTTTTATGGGGTAAAAGGTTATTTTCGATATTCCTCGACTGAAGAAATAATAATAATAATAATAATAATAATAATAATAATAATAATAATAATAATAATTAAAATTTAAAAAAATCAAAGAACAATCTAAGAAGTTTTATCTGAAAGTCATACTAACCAATTTCTTGTGACGGATTGCAATGATTCAAATTTGTTTGTACAAAATTATAAATAAGTCAATTTTATATTATTAATTATATATGATACATACAAACAAAAATCACAAAAAAAACTTCTCAATTAGCAATTGTCTTAAAAAATACACAATCATATATTATTGTAAACTTAAAAAACATATTAAAATTTTAGAAAACTTACCTCAAATCATAAATAAATTTATCTTTTTAATCATAAATACTATCAAAATTTTAATTGGTAAAAGAATTCTAAACCTAAACCCAATAGTTTCAAGACAGCGCTTACTCGAATGTTTCCTAAAAGGTTATTTTCGATATTCCTCGACTGAAGAAATAATAATAATAATAATAATAATAATAATAATAATAATAATAATAATAATAATAATAATAATAATAATAATAATAATAATAATAATAATAATAATAATAATAATAATAATAATAATCGAGATTGGAACCAGACTAATACGTCTTACAGTGGTTCTGAAATTTACGAATGGAACCTCGATGGGTTAAGTGATAGGCAGTTAACCATTCTGGTGCATAGGATGCTTATGTATTCAACCATTTGCAAAAGCACCAAAAATAGTGATAGAACTATTTGCAAAATGATTGTTGCAGGTTTCACAGGACAGCTGAGAGGCTGGTGGGATAATTACTTAAGTACAGAGGATAAAGCCACTATCATTAATGCTATTAATAATAATAATAATAATAATAATAATAATAATAATAATAATAATAATAATAATAATAATAATAATAATAATAATAATAATAATAATAATAATAATAATAATAATTATAATAATAATAATAATAATCATAATAATAATAATAATAATAATAATAATAATCATAATAATCATAATAATAATAATAATAATAATAGATAATAATTAAATACATAAATATAATAATAATAATAATAATTAATGAATAATAATAATAATTAATAATAATAATAATATAATAATATCAATAATAATAATAAAATAATAATAAATAATAATAATAGATAATAATAATATAAAATAATAATATTAATAATAATAATAAACAACACACAACTTCACTCGTTTAAAGAAAACTCGGTTACGGTTCTAAGCCAGATATGAAAACCTTTTATTATCATCGCCCGACTCCTCAAGATGTTCTGATTGAAGAAAGAGAGTGGGGATTCACCAATACGTCATACAGTGGTGATATGGTTTATGAGTGGAACCTCGATGGCTTGACTGATAGACAAGTCTCTATTGTGGTTCATCGGATGATGATGTATTCTTCTGTTTGTAGACATACGAATAGAAATTCTGATCATGCTATTTGTAAAATGATAATCGCAGGATTCACTGGCCAATTAAGAGGTTGGTGGGATAATTTTTTATCCGAAGAAGTTAAAAATGCTATAACTAATGCCACAAAGAGTGATAAAGTGGTAGAGACTGGCATTAATGATGAAGGAAAACCAGTCAAAAGGGTAATAGAAACTACCCGAGAAGATGCTGTTTATACACTCATTCTTACTATTCTGGAACATTTCAATGGAAGATTTACCTCCCAGAATGAAACTCTTAGGACACTCTTAAATGGTCTACGATGCAGACATTTGGGAGAATTTAGATGGTATAAAGACACCTTCTTAAGTAGAGTCATGGATCTTCCCGACAGTAACTCTACTCATTGGAAATCAAAATTTATAGATGGATTTCCTCCTTTATTTGCAGAACGAGTTAAACGAGCTCTCAGAGGTAACCACACTGAGATCCCATATCATCTCTATACTTATGGGAAACTTGTGGGTACTTGCACCCAAGAAGGATTAAGTCTTTGCAACGAGGTAAAATTATCTCAACAAATTAAAGATGATAGGAAAAAAGCGAAATCACAATTAGGAGACTTTTGTGAACAGTTCGCTATGCCTGGTCCATCTAATAGCAAAGAACATAGGACACACAGAGGTCATAAAGAACATGACACTTCTGAGAAGCCTCATAGGCGACGTCGTCATCGACGACGAAGTAAAGAAAAACGTGAAGCAAGAAGAGCTCACCGCAAGTCTACCAGGTTTGCAAAGAATTTCTCTAAAAGAGATCTCAAGAACATTAAATGTTATAATTGTGGACAATATGGACATATCGCTCCTAATTGTAAGCTTGAAAAGCTTAAATCTTTGAACCTTGACCAAAACGTTCATGATAAGATTTATGGTTTGCTTTATACTTCAGGATCTGAATCAGATTACGAGTCTTACTCCGACGACAACGAATCAGGTTCCGAAAGTGAAGTTAAACTTCTTGATTTTTCTGATAATGAAAATTTTATGCCTACTAATTGTAATAATTGTGTAGGTGATCATTGCAAATGCAAAACTGACGAGTTTTATAAACTCCAGTCACAATTTGAAGATGTTAATGTTAAAACTATTTCATCCGATAATGTGATTGATTTATTGAAAGAAATTTCTGATGAAAATATTCGGAGTAAAATCCTTAATATGGCTAGCTCCAGTTCTTCAAAACCTTCTGAAAAATCTAAAAATGATTTTGATCTCAAAGATCTAGAACCATATTCTATAAAGGAAGTTTATAACCGACTTAAAAAGAATAATGATGTCATTGTTCGTGACACCTCTTTAGATGATTTAAAATATGAGGTTGAAAAACTTAAAAATGAGATTAAATCTCTCAAACAGAATCAAATGATTCATGATCATAGGATTTCTCAGCTTGAGAATGATGAGAATGATGATTCTATACCTAGCCCTCCAACTGATAGAGGAAAAAGTAAGATTGATGATATCATTGATACTTCTATTGATTCTTCTAAGCAAAATTCTTTTCTCGGAATGATGCAGATTGTAACTGCACATAGATGGTATATTAACTGCACTATCTTGCTTAAAAACGAATTTAAAGTTACTAGCACTGCGATGATTGATAGTGGAGCAGATGTTAGTTGTATTCAGGAAGGATTAATTCCTTCAAGATTTTTTGAAAAAACTACTCATGTTGTTAAATCAGCATCTGGTCACGCCTTAAAAATAGAGTATAAGCTGTCCAATACTCATATTTGCAAAGATAATACTTGCATCCCTCATTTCTTTTTCTTGGTAAAAGATAAAATGAGTCCTCCTATTATTCTTGGAACGCCTTTCTTAAATGCTATTTACCCCTTTTCAAAAATTGATCAAAAGGGTTTTACAGCAAATTTCAAAGGTAGGGAAATATCATTCCCCTTTATTACAGAGCCTTTAACACGAGATATTAATACTCTTATAGACATGAAGCAAAGGCATATGGACTCCTTGCAAATGGAGATATACAGTATGAATGTCTTTGATACTTTGAGATCTACTAAAGTACAAGAAAAGATCAAATTGATCTCTGAGCAGTTGGCCGTAGATGTTTGTGCCGATCACCCGAGTGCCTTTTGGAATAGAAAGAAGCACATTGTGA
Organism: Jaltomata sinuosa; assembly: GCA_003996215.1. NCBI lineage: Eukaryota > Viridiplantae > Streptophyta > Magnoliopsida > Solanales > Solanaceae > Jaltomata > Jaltomata sinuosa. The sequence continues at coordinate 22,366 of QJPP01000367.1, read as the reverse complement.
CTCTTTCATATGAAGAAAACTTTTCTGAAGATAATATTCCCACTAAATCTCGCCCCTGTCAAATGAATGCAGAATTAGTGGAGTTTTGCAAAAGGGAGATTGATAATCTTCTTCAAAAGGGTTTGATAAAACCATCCAAGTCTCCTTGGTCCTGCACAACATTTTATGTCAACAATGCAGCTGAAAAGGAACGTGGTGTTCCTAGATTGGTTATCAATTATAAACCTTTAAACAAGTTTTTAAAATGGATTAGGTATCCTATTCCAAACAAAAAGATCTTCTATCCAGACTATATGCTGCCAATATATTTTCGAAATTTGATTTAAAATCAGGATATTGGCAAATACAAATCTTCAAAGAGCATACTTACAGAACTGCTTTTAACGTTCCATTTGGTCAATACGAATGAAATGTTATGCCTTTTGGACTGAAGAATGCTCCTTCAGAATTTCAAAAAATTATGAATGATATTTTTAATCCTTATTTGGATTTCATCATAGTTTATATTGATGACATTTTAGTTTACTCAAAAACTTTTGAAATGCATATCAAGCATCTTGATATTTTCAAAAAAATTGTTATACAAAATGGTTTGGTTATTTCTAAACCAAAAATGAGCCTGTTTCAAACAGAGGTTCGATTTTTAGGACATAATATTTGTCAGGGTAAGATTACCCCCATCCAAAGATCGATTGATTTTGCTTCAAATTTCCTGATATTATAACCGATAGGACTATGCTCCAAAGATTTCTGGGAAGCTTAAATTATATTTCCCCCTTTTATAAAGATCTTTCTAGAGATTTATCACCTCTTTATGAAAGACTAAAAAAGAATCATAAATCCCCTTGGACTGATAGTCTTACTAATCTTGTTAAAAATGTTAAACAACGTGTTAAATCTTTGCCTTGTTTAACTCTTGCTAACCCTGTTTGGCAGAAAATTATAGAGACTGACGCATCCAATATTGGATATGGCGGAATCCTTAAACAGATTAATCCTCATGACAAGTGTGAATATCTTATACGATTTCATTCAGGAAAATGGACTGAAGCCCAGAGAAAATACGCTACTGTGGCCCATGAAATGCTATGCATTGTCAAATGTGTTTTAAAATTCCAGGATGACTTATATAATCAAAAATTCCTGATTAAAACAGATGCCCAGTCAGTTAAATATATGTTTGACAAAGACTTTAAACATGATGCCTCTAAGCTTATTTTTGCAAGGTGGCAGGCGCAATTAGCTCCTTTCGACTTTGAAATTCATTATAAAAAGGGAATTGACAATTCTCTTCCTGACTTCCTATCTAGGGAATATCTCAGTAATTAACTATGAATTACTTCTTAGCTTTCTTTGAAGAAAAAACTTTGATCACCATTCTGAAGGTGGTTGATATCGGGCACGATGTTCAAGAAATTATTCTTGAAAAAATTATTGAAAAAATTGATGAAGTGGAATTATCCATTCATTCCTATAATGAAGAAGATGTTCATTTTGATATTTATGATACTTATGACTTATATTTTGATTATTATTAGGTATGGAAGAAAAGGACCCACCCTGGTCCATCATAAGGGGTCGCGGCAGATCAAGAGGAAGGGGAAGATCAGCCCCTCAAAGAACATACACGCAAGGATCATCATATGGATCCTCGGCCTCAGCCTTACGAACTCAAAGACCATCATATGGATCTAATTCAAACTTTCCAGTTCTCAGATTAGGGAACAAGAGTTTAATAAACTCAAAAATTGGAGAAGCCTCATCCTCTAATACGGTACAATTGGATGATATTCCAAAAAACAGTTCATTATATGAACAATTGCAGGCTTATATGTCTCAAAAGCAAAGTGATACTTTTGCTACTGCAGTCACTAAAGAAGACAAGAATGATATTCAGTTTTTCGAAAAGGTTGAAAGAAAAGAAATGATATTTCTTATTGAAAATTCTGAAATTCAGAGAAAAAATGAACCTTGGAAGATTCTCCAAAGGTATTTACTAAATAATTTATATTACCCGGGTGAGTCATACAAAACCCGATCCTATTATGAAAATATTCTGATAGAAACAGGCAGTGTTGAAATTCAGCATTTTTCCGGAGAAAACTGTTATAACTTCTCAAAGATTATAATTAAACAGATTATATCTGTTGAAGAATGGGGTATTTCCACCATGAAAGAAAGGCAGATCAGCCTAAATGAGACTCGTGTGAGTTTCTCTTACTGGGATTATATCCAGGCATTTCATCGAGTATTATATTACAACAATGACCGTCACAAACACACCTGGTTTGTGAAAGTATGTTCTAAGTTATTCGATGAAACCATTCCAAATTGGTTCTTGAATTGGTGGTCATACCACGGTCCAACTGTAAAGATTTTACCAGATCCATTTCTTCGATTATATCAAGAATGGACAAAATGTTCACCGTTTTTAACAAAACTTTATCATGCAGATCATATCTGCTATATTGAAAAAATAGATCAAATCTATTTTGTTATTGAATTTTCAATCCCATGGATCCACAAATGGGCTCCAGAATTCGGTTATACCGAAGAGCAAATTCCTTGTCTATACAGGATATATTACAACAACTTTTGGGACAAATTGATGAAAACAAATCCCAAAACTAAAATGCTTCATGGACAAGAACTCTTGGATAATATCCAAGAAAAAATTAAAGAATATACATCCCTTCCACAAAAGACTATAATGGATGGAGGATCAGTTAAACAGATCGCAAGAAGAATCTCAGTACAAGGAGGTGATAAAACTGAGATGATTAATCAGTATCTAGAAGAAGTGAAGAGGAACTTATTAAACACTCTCACTCAGTTTGATAAATCTGACACCTCCATGAAGAGTGTCACCAGCAATGATGATATCCTTGCGGACAGCCAGTCAGTCCAATCGGACAAAATGTTATCTGAAGAAGCTATCGAACAGGTGAAAGAATTCCTCCGCAAATCAAAGGGAAAAGGAAAAGCAGAATAAAGTGACACCTGTCCCACAGAAACAGTTTATATACTGTACTTAGGACCCAGATAAGGGACCCACTTGTACTGTACATAGATTCTATATGTTTTAGTTTGGGCCTATATATATGGCCATTTTATTTTCATTAGAGGCAGGAGTTTTTTAGAGTGTGCTTTCATTTTCTCTCTCCCTTGTAAAATAGTGTGATATCAATAAAAGAAGTTCAAGTTTGGAAAGCCTAGATCTTTAAAGGTATTTTTCTTTCTTTTCTTTACTTGTATTATTTTTCAACATAACCATAGCCGCGACTATGTCCGGCTAGAAATCTCATATTTATGCTGGATATCTAACTTCTGTAGTATGTTCTCCATGAAAGAACCCAGACTCAATTGAAATACAAGAGATTTTTATTATTTTTTTGGCTTGGTTCTGAGATGGTGGCACAGTCAATTTCGGTGCTACTTTATTAATTTAATCTAGCAAGCGATGGTATTGTAAGTCCTCGATTAAAGAAGAAAAAGAGGCAGCTTAAATCATTGTTAGAACTGCTGGATCGGAGTTAATAATAAGTATGTATCGTGAATTTGACAGGCCCCTTGCTTGGGTAAAATTTTACCGTTCAGTCAAAAATTAATTAAAAATCTTTCGCATTTCGATTCTATCCTTGTTGATTGTGCGGACTACCGCCTTTCTATAAGCTTAAGGATATTTGTTGGAACTTGATCTGGATGGCCGCGCGGACTACCGCCCCCCTTTTAGATTTTGGTCTTACTGGTATCAGAGTCTTTAACACGAGATATTAATACTCTTATAGACATGAAGCAAAGGCATATGGACTCCTTCTAGCGCCAGTAAGACCAGAATCCCGTGTATACCATTGGGAGGGTCCCGTGTATACAAAATCTTAAAAAGTTTACTTAATTTAGTCGGATTCTTAATAATCTTTATCTTATAAATGTTCTTACTTCTTTTTTGCCAAATTTCAAACATATTTATACTTGATTAATAAGGTTTAGAACAAATTTAATTGTGTAATCCTATATCTGCCCAAGTAATAACAATATTAAAAAGGGTCCAACACGCTTCCATGCCTGATTCCGTTTTGACCGAAGTAATATCGGGTTATACCATGAAGCTTTTAACGAGCATCTCAGCTCCAACCTGGACAGGTAACTCTTCTATGGTTCCTTCAAAATTACTCAGCACAGCCTAGTTTCGTTTCCTACCTCTAGGCGTAAGGAATAGGTTTGGATTTGTGTTGTCTCTCTTTTTAATAGGTTAAAAAGAGGGAAGATATAGAATTACAAAAAGAGAAGTTTATTTATTGTAGTAGAACATTACAAGGTTTTTTACAAGACAAAGACTCGATGACCAGATGAAAAGGTTATAAAACTTGAAGATAACTAGATGACTCGATGACTCTTTTCTCAAGAGACCCGCTATTTATAGTAGTATTTAGTAGATGACTAGCTATTTACATATCACTTTCTCATTCTAATGACTCAGCATACAATAATTGTACATACTTTATGACTCATCAAAAAAAAGATCTTATCCCTAAGACTTTTTGTTGTCATTATTGTCTTGTCCTTCTTTCTTGGTCGTCCATCTGTCTCTAGTCACTGTCACTTTTACTTGTTCCGGTACTAGTGCATGCTGGACAGGTGTTTGGTTGATGGTTGCGGAATAGACATATCTTTTGTTGTGCTTGAGCACTGGATTTGATTGATCCATTTTCCAGCATCTTCATCTTGGTTATCAAATAATTATAGGCTGCTACTGGAGTATTTTTTGCATAAGCTATCATTGTGGAAGAATACATCGTCGATCCGCCATAGGTCCGAAATCCTTTTTTGAAACTAGCTTCCATGCCTTGTAGTACAATCCGTATTCCGATGGCTCTTCGATAATGAATATCTTTTTCATTAAATTTTATAAAATCTTTTCTGTTTTGACTAACAGATATCGGGAATGCTTCAACTTTCCCAAGTTGAATAAAATGATAAGCAGGGTATTTCCCATAATTATCGAAATCTGGTTCAGCTGATAAAAATTTTAGGACCAATATATCTTTTGGCAAAATAGTTGGGTTATTAAGATAACAATTTCTTACTCCTTCTTTGATCCAATTTGGTAATAGACTTATTTCAGGAAAACTAGGAGATGTTAAAAATATCGAATTGATTGCTCCAAAATCATACCAATATCTTATCTCCTGGGGAGGTGTTTTTTGCAAATAGTTGATTCTTGGATATATTCCCGAAAACTCAATATATCTGTTTTCATTGTTTTGTAAAGAAAATAATTCTTTCATTATCTTAAATTGATTTTCTTCTTCTTCAGATGAAACTATGTTTAAATCTTTAATAATTTTAGAAGATGAATCTAGGGAAGTAGACATCTTATCTTTGAGATTTTGAGGTCTTAGTTCAATTTCCTTTTCTTTTTTTATAGGCTTATCTTTTTCCGTTTTCTTGGTTCCTGAAATCAAATTTATTATCTGTAAACTAGATATTTCATTATCATCTATACTTAACTGGATTAACTCAGTTCCTTTTATCAATAGACTTGCGACTTCCTTGGTTATCCCTGGTAAATTAGCAATATCAATGAAATCAGATAAATTATCCTTTATATGTTGGATGGCCTTATCCATCTTTCGGACCTCTTCAAGAACCTGATGATGATGGTCTTCCATCTCGTGTAAGAAAATCTGCTAAGATATTTTTGTCAGTCTTAATAATTTCAATATCAAAATTATAATCAGATAATAACGTTTGCCACCTAATTAATCTTTTATATTCAGGTCTACTAGGTAAATTATTTAGAATAAAAGCTTTAACCTGAGTATTATCAGTTCTTAATAAAAATCTTTTTGGTAGTAAAAAATAATAGAATTTTTTACAACTATTTACTACGGCCAATAATTCTTTTTCATTTATATGATATCTTCCTTCAGTTTCAGAGAAGGTTCCTGAGCAATATCGACACAAGCTTTCTCCTATCTTTTCCTTTTCAGAATTATAGTCTATTTTCTTTAATACTCCACTCCAATATTGTTCTGAAGCATCAGTTTCTAGTATTAAATCATCATTTTCACTGGGTAAATATAATTTTGACATAATTCTTTTATCTTTTTTACTTGGTTTTCTAAATTGGGAGTAAAACTAAATATCCTATCTTTTTTAAGTAATTCTTGAAATGGTTTTCTTAGTCTTGCCAAATCTTGAATAAAATCTGAAGCATAGGTTAATATTCCTAAGAAACTTTGTACTTGTTTTTTATCAGTTAACTTATCTGGAAATTTTGAAAGTTTTTCTAGTATATGGTTTTGAAGTTCTATTCCATTCTTATCTACTTTCATTCCTAAGAATTCTATCTGATTTTGCAATATTTTTGATTTCCTTTTTGATAATCCTAAGCCGTTTTGTATACATATATCAGCAAATTCATCTAATTGTTTTAAATGTGTTTTCATATCATCTGAAGCTATTAATATATCATCAATATAAACGTATATGTGGTTGTAATTTTTAAAAATATTATCCATTTTTCTTTGGAATATTTGTGGCGCATTTTTTAGTCCAAAAGGCATTACATTCCATTCATAATGTCCTTGAGGAGTAGAAAATGCAGTATACTTAATGCTGTCGGGATGCATTCTTATTTGCCAAAATCCACTTTTACAATCAAATTTAGAAAATATCTTTTTATGTCTTGTTTGGTTTATTAGATTTTCTTTGTTTGGTAGAAAATATCCATCAAAGATTGTATTATCATTTAATTTTTTATAGTTTATTACCATCCTAGCCTTTCCTCTAATCTGTTCTGCATGATTTCTAACCATGAAGGCCGGAGAACTATGCGGTGATTGACTATCTTTTATTAAGTTTAATTCTAACAGTTCTTTTAACTGAATTTTAAATTCTTTTTGATCTTCTTCGTTATATCTCATAGGTTTTACTCTTATAATCTTATCACTTTTTACTTCTATTTTTGCATACAGTTGATTTTTGTTCCAAAATTTTTGAGGATTATCCGTATAACAATTTTCTAATTTTGTGGTAATTCTATTTATTTCGGAATCAAGTTTTTGTAACTGAATTTGGAATTGTAATAATGGTTTTGTTTTTGGAAAAATTGGTTTGTGTGTATATCCCATCTCACCATGCTTAGCTGCGCGAGGGATGAAATTTATAGGTAATGATTTAGCGTAGGCATGTTTTAATCGTTTAACAGTTATTAAATGGTGACAAGGTGTTTTGAATAATATTTGGTTGGTTAATGTATCAAAAGTGATTTTATGAAATAATTGTAAGAAATTATTTCCTAATAAAATATCTGTTCCTGTATTATAGAAATAAAAGGGTGGACATTTTATTAAAAATGATCCTAATAGTATTATAGGTTGTTTTATTCCTTTATCTATTGTAATTATATTATTTGATATATCTCGTCCATTAATTTTAGGCAAAGTGGTATGATATTGTTCGGGAAAACAATCTTTTTTGCATAAGCAAGATCCAGATCCACTATCAATATAAGCAGCAAAATATTCTGCTCTATAATCTTTGTAGGTGACTCCTATTGGTATGTATATACTATATGGACTCGTCATTTTGGGATATATATTATTTTTTCATTAAAGGTAATTTTTAGTCCGTAAGAGGTTAATTCGTAGGGACTAACATTTTCAAGGAATGTTAATCCTAACATGATTTCAAGAGTATCATTAAATCCTTCTTTTTCTATTAGTAATCTAATAGGGATACTATTTTGTCCAAATCTTATTTTAGTTTCTATAGCCTCGTCTATAGTATGTACTTCTCCGTTAAAGTTAGTGTATTGGTGTAATTCATCTAATTTATATTTTTGTAATCTAAAGCATAATTTGCTACTAATATAATTGCCATTAGCTCCGGTGTCAATTAATAGATTAACTGGGGTAAATACTTCTCCATTAAAATATTCTCCTTTTATTTTATAATTTCTTAAACTATCTTTCTTTTCGCAAATTATCTTGCTTGTGTCCAAACTTAGTTGTCGAGTTATTGGTTGGCTTAATACTCCTGTATCAGTGAAAGACAGTCGAGGGGGTGCTTTATTAGCTCTTATCAAGGGTTTTTCTTGTAAATCTAAATTTATTATTCTAGATTCTATTTCTTCTATTTTTGGGAGAGTAGGAATCTGTACTTGACATACTTCATTAAATAGGTATGGAAAGTCTATTATATCTTTTATCTCAAAACACTCAGAGTGATGTGTGTTAGATATTGCATAGGATATTGCATAGGTAATAGAATATGGTCTATTATATTGTAGAAAGAAATCTTTTCTTTTAAAGTCTTGGATTAAACTTAATGTTTTATCAAAATCTTTATCTCTTAAATGATAAGAGATTCTAGGATAAATATTGAATTTTAATTTTCCGAATTGTAAATTTCCTTGAAGTATTCCTAAACAGGCTTCTTCTCTATTCCTAATTCGATTATCCATTATGGTCAATTCTATTGTGGTATCCAATCCTTCTTTAAATGTGGATCTTATTATAATTTGTACTGCTCCTATATGGATCCATCCTAATGTATTTCTTATTTCTGGTTTTTATCTTTGTAGTTTATCATAGATATCCTTTTTAGATAATAAAGGTATCATTACTTTATTAGAAGTATAAAAGACTTCTAAGGCTTGTTCTTGTATATTTAATCCATAAAATAAATTATGTTTTCTTGTTTTTATTCCTAATCGTTGTAAAGTATTTACTTTAAATCCAGAATAATTAGTTAATGTATGTTTTTCTTCTTTTTGCATCAAATTTAATTTTCTTTTATCTATTAAAATTTCTTGCTTATATTCTCCAGTTTGTTCAATCCTCCAGTTTGTTCAATCTGGTTATCTATTATGGATTCATCATATTTACTGAGCATTTTTATTCTGATTCAGATTCAGACATATCTTCTGTGTCCGTTAATATAAATATACTTTCATCAGAATCTATATCAAAATTGTCTATTCGAATAAATTCTCCTGAATCTATCATTTCTTGGATATCTTCATCTATCTCTATTTTCTTTTTATTCTTTTCATTCTTTTTAGGACAATTATTGGCATAATGGCCTATCTCTTTACAATAATAACATCGACATTCTCTAGGTCTAACTTTTCTTCTCCTATATGTTGATTTTTCTGTTCTTTTATATCCTTTTCTTTTATAATATCTTGCTTTTCTTTTCTTAAAATAATTTTTCTTATAATATTTTCTCTTTTTATATCGTTTTTTAATTTTCCCATAATAGTATGAACTATCACATCCTATCATAATTGGCATTTTAGGTCGATCGCAACATAAAGAAACTCGTTTCTTTAATCCTTTCGTGGCTTTTGCTAAGATAGCATCAGCACACCAATTACTTAATTTATCTCTTACATGAGCTATTCTTTTTCCTAGAGTATCCAAATTACCAGGTTGATATGTTTCTATCAATTTAGTACCCAAGGGTCAGGTATCTTAGCAAAAAACAATGGTAGATAATTACTTGTATCTGAGACTTGATTATATATATGATAATAATAATCTTGAAATACACAAATATATCTTTCTATTTCACAAATATCGCATAATTGTAATCTCATTAAAGCAGTAGTATATTTAATTATGCTATTTTCATCTTTTATATATTTGCCTTCTCCGCAAAATTCTAATCTAAATGTTTCTACAACTTTTGTTATAAAATTATTTGGATCAGAATAAACGGCAGTCTTAGTAGGTTCATCTATATTTTGCCAAAATCTTTGAGCGCTATTTAATAGTGTTTTTTCCATAAAACCTTTTTGTGTTTCAAAATTCATTTTATTTACTGCAATAGCTATTCTTAAGGCGGTTTCCCATTTATCTAATGCTTCCTCGGTATTTGTAATACAATCTAGGTCTAGATAAATTCCAAAAGGATTTATAGTATCAGCTTTCATTTTTTCATAAGGATTATATTTATCTGGAGGATTTCCTGTATACATTAATCCAGCATATCCGGTTGGGGATCTATTAAAGCTTTGCTTCTCTCTTATTGGTGGAGGATTAGAAGTACTAAGATTACTAGGAATATCTGTTATATTAGGATTTTCCTCTTTTATGTCTGTTTTAATATTGATAAAGTTTTTATCGTCTGTTAGTTCTATATCTCCTATCTTAGTTATTAAATCTTCTATTTCTGAATTTATTTCAGAATCAGAACTATTTTCATGCATCTTTGATTTTGTTTAAATGAAAAACAAAAGGATTAGATGATTGAAAATCTTTCTGTTGTACTATTTGCTCCTTTATTTTTTGTTTTCCTTTATTATGTCCGTTTATCAATGATTCTAGATTTAATGTTATCTGTTCGTTAAAACGGCATATTCTTTCTCCATAATATATTAAGGTTTTTTGTATTTCTATTAAATCTTTATCTATTTTTAAAGAATTTTGTTCCTCTTGTAAAATTCTGAATTCTCTTTCCATCAATCAGATGGATAATGCCAATCTAAATCATCACAAATATTATCATGTCTACTATCAAGACTATTAGAGTCGGTATCAGTTTCAAGTTTCAATTCATAAAATTTTATTATTAATTTTATTAAATATATAATAATTATCAATTCCATATTAATGAAATAAAAGATAATATTTCATATTGTATATTAGGCCATTCATCAAATTTTTCGTGGTTCATGAGGATTTTATCTTGGCTCTGATACCATTGGGAGGGTCCCGTGTATACCATTGGGAGGGTCCCGTGTATACAAAATCTTAAAAAGTTTACTTAATTTAGTCGGATTCTTAATAATCTTTATCTTATAAATGTTCTTACTTCTTTTTTATCAGCTGGACCAAATTTCGATAATTATGGGAAATACCCTGCTTATCATTTTATTCAACTTGGGAAAGTTGAAGCATTCCCGATATCTGTTAGTCAAAGCAGAAAAGATTTTATAAAATTTAATGAAAAAGATATTCATTATCGAAGAGCCATCGGAATACGGATTGTACTACAAGGCATGGAAGCTAGTTTCAAAAAAGGATTTCGGACCTATGGCGGATCGACGATGTATTCTTCCACAATGATAGCTTATGCAAAAAATACTCCAGTAGCAGCCTATAATTATTTGATAACCAAGATGAAGATGCTGGAAAATGGATCAATCAAATCCAGTGCTCAAGCACAACAAAAGATATGTCTATTCCGCAACCATCAACCAAACACCTGTCCAGCATGCACTAGTACCGGAACAAGTAAAAGTGACAGTGACTAGAGACAGATGGACGACCAAGAAAGAAGGACAAGACAATAATGACAACAAAAAGTCTTAGAGATAAGATCTTTTTTTTGATGAGTCATAAAGTATGTACAATTATTGTATGCTGAGTCATTAGAATGAGAAAGTGATATGTAAATAGCTAGTCATCTACTAAATACTAATATAAATAGCGGGTCTCTTGAGAAAAGAGTCATCGAGTCATCTAGTTATCTTCAAGTTTTATAACCTTTTCATCTGGTCATCGAGTCTTTGTCTTGTAAAAAACCTTGTAATGTTCTACTACAATAAATAAACTTCTCTTTTTGTAATTCTATATCTTCCCTCTTTTTAACCTATTAAAAAGAGAGACAACACAAATCCAAACCTATTCCTTACGCCTAGAGGTAGGAAACGAAACTAGGCTGTGCTGAGTAATTTTGAAGGAACCATAGAAGAGTTACCTGTCCAGGTTGGAGCTGAGATGCTCGTTAAAAGCTTCATGGTATAACCCGATATTACTTCGGTCAAAACGAAATCAGGTATGGAAGCGTGTTGGACCCTTTTTAATATTGTTATTACTTGGGCAGATATAGGATTACACTATTAAATTTGTTCTAAATCTTATTAATCAAGTATAAATATGTTTGAAATTTGGCAAAAAAGAAGTAAGAACATTTATAAGATAAAGATTATTAAGAATCCGACTAAATTAAGTAAATTTTTTAAGATTTTGTATACACGGGATCCTCCCAATGGTATACACGGGACCCTCCCAATGGTATCAGAGCCAAGATAAAATCCTCATGAACCACGAAAAATTTGATGAATGGCCTAATATACAATATGAAATATTATCTTTTATTTCATTAATATGGAATTGATAATTATTATATATTTAATAAAATTAATAATAAAATTTTATGAATTGAAACTTGAAACTGATACCGACTCTAATAGTCTTGATAGTAGACATGATAATATTTGTGATGATTTAGATTGGCACTATCCATCTGATTGATAGAAAGAGAATTCAGAATTTTACAAGAGGAACAAAATTCTTTAAAAATAGATAAAGATTTAATAGAAATACAAAAAGAATAGGGATAAGATCTTTTTTTTGATGAGTCATAAAGTATGTACAATTATTGTATGCTGAGTCATTAGAATGAGAAAGTGATATGTAAATAGCTAGTCATCTACTAAATACTACTATAAATAGCGGGTCTCTTGAGAAAAGAGTCATCGAGTCATCTAGTTATCTTCAAGTTTTATAACCTTTTCATCTGGTCATCGAGTCTTTGTCTTGTAAAAAACCTTATAATGTTCTACTACAATAAATAAACTTCTCTTTTTGTAATTCTATATCTTCCCTCTTTTTAACCTATTAAAAAGAGAGACAACACAAATCCAAACCTATTCCTTATGCCTAGAGGTAGGAAACGAAACTAGGCTGTGCTGAGTAATTTTGAAGGAACCATAGAAGAGTTACCTGTCCAGGTTGGAGCTGAGATGCTCGTTAAAAGCTTCATGGTTAACCCGATATTACTTCGGTCAAAACGGAATCAGGTATGGAAGCATGTTGGACCCTTTTTAATATTGTTATTACTTGGGCAGATATAGGATTACACTATTAAATTTGTTCTAAACCTTATTAATCAAGTATAAATATGTTTGAAATTTGGCAAAAAAGAAGTAAGAACATTTATAAGATAAAGATTATTAAGAATCCGACTAAATTAAGTAAACTTTTTAAGATTTTGTATACACGGGACCCTCCCAATGGTATCAGAGCCAAGATAAAATCCTCATGAACCACGAAAAATTTGATGAATGGCCTAATATACAATATGAAATATTATCTTTTATTTCATTAATATGGAATTGATAATTATTATATATTTAATAAAATTAATAATAAAATTTTATGAATTGAAACTTGAAACTGATACCGACTCTAATAGTCTTGATAGTAGACATGATAATATTTGTGATGATTTAGATTGGCACTATCCATCTGATTGATGGAAAGAGAATTCAGAATTTTACAAGAGGAACAAAATTCTTTAAAAATAGATAAAGATTTAATAGAAATACAAAAAACCTTAATATATTATGGAGAAAGAATATGCCGTTTTAACGAACAGATAACATTAAATCTAGAATCATTGATAAACGGACATAATAAAGGAAAACAAAAAATAAAGGAGCAAATAGTACAACAGAAAGATTTTCAATCATCTAATCCTTTTGTTTTTTATTTAAACAAAATCAAAGATGCATGAAAATAGTTCTGATTCTGAAATAAATTCAGAAATAGAAGATTTAATAACTAAGATAGGAGATATAGAACTAACAGACGATAAAAACTTTATCAATATTAAAACAGACATAAAAGAGGAAAATTCTAATATAACAGATATTCCTAGTAATCTTAGTACTTCTAATCCTCCACCAATAAGAGAGAAGCAAAGCTTTAATAGATCCCCAACCAGATATGCTGGATTAATGTATACAGGAAATCCTCCAGATAAATATAATCCTTATGAAAAAATGAAAGCTGATACTATAAATCCTTTTGGAATTTATCTAGACCTAGATTGTATTACAAATACCGAGGAAGCATTAGATAAATGGGAAACCGCCTTAAGAATAGCTATTGCAGTAAATAAAATGGATTTTGAAACACAAAAAGGTTTTATGGAAAAAACACTATTAAATAGCGCTCAAAGATTTTGGCAAAATATAGATGAACCTACTAAGACTGCCGTTTATTCTGATCCAAATAATTTTATAACAAAAGTTGTAGAAACATTTAGATTAGAATTTTGCGGAGAAGGCAAATATATAAAAGATGAAAATAGCATAATTAAATATACTACTGCTTTAATGAGATTACAATTATGCGATATTTGTGAAATAGAAAGATATATTTGTGTATTTCAAGATTATTATTATCATATATATAATCAAGTCTCAGATACAAGTAATTATCTACCATTGTTTTTTGCTAAGATACCTGACCCTTGGGGTACTAAATTGATAGAAACATATCAACCTGGTAATTTGGATACTCTAGGAAAAAGAATAGCTCATGTAAGAGATAAATTAAGTAATTGGTGTGCTGATGCTATCTTAGCAAAAGCCACGAAAGGATTAAAGAAACGAGTTTCTTTATGTTGCGACCGACCTAAAATGCCAATTATGATAGGATGTGATAGTTCATACTATTATGGGAAAATTAAAAAACGATATAAAAAGAGAAAATATTATAAGAAAAATTATTTTAAGAAAAGAAAAGCAAGATATTATAAAAGAAAAGGATATAAAAGAACAGAAAAACCAACATATAGGAGAAGAAAAGTTAGACCTAGAGAATGTCGATGTTATTATTGTAAAGAGATAGGCCATTATGCCAATAATTGTCCTAAAAAGAATGAAAAGAATAAAAAGAAAATAGAGATAGATGAAGATATCCAAGAAATGATAGATTCAGGAGAATTTATTCGAATAGACAATTTTGATATAGATTCTGATGAAAGTATATTTATATTAACGGACACAAAAGATATGTCTGAATCTGAATCAGAATAAAAATGCTCAGTAAATATGATGAATCCATAATAGATAACCAGATTGAACAAACTGGAGAATATAAGCAAGAAATTTTAATAGATAAAAGAAAATTAAAATTGATGCAAAAAGAAGAAAAACATACATTAACTAATTATTCTGGATTTAAAGTAAATACTTTACAACGATTAGGAATAAAAACAAGAAAACATAATTTATTTTATGGATTAAATATACAAGAACAAGCCTTAGAAGTCTTTTATACTTCTAATAAAGTAATGATACCTTTATTATCTAAAAAGGATATCTATGATAAACTACAAAGAATAAAACCAGAAATAAGAAATACATTAGGATGGATCCATATAGGAGCAGTACAAATTATAATAAAATCCACATTTAAAGAAGGATTGGATACCCCAATAGAATTGGCCATAATGGATAATCGAATTAGGAATAGAGAAGAAGCCTGTTTAGGAATACTTCAAGGAAATTTACAATTCGGAAAATTAAAATTCAATATTTATCCTAGAATCTCTTATCATTTAAGAGATAAAGATTTTGATAAAACATTAAGTTTAATCCAAGACTTTAAAAGAAAAGATTTCTTTCTACAATATAATAGACCATATTCTATTACCTATGCAATATCCTATGCTATATCTAACACACATCACTCTGAGTGTTTTGAGATAAAAGATATAATAGAGTTTCCATACCTATTTAATGAAGTATGTCAAGTACAGATTCCTACTCTCCCAAAAATAGAAGAAATAGAATCTAGAATAATAAATTTAGATTTACAAGAAAAACCCTTGATAAGAGCTAATAAAGCACCCCCTCGACTGTCTTTCACTGATACAGGAGTATTAAGCCAACCAATAACTCGACAACTAAGTTTGGACAGAAGCAAGATAATTTGCGAAAAGAAAGATAGTTTAAGAAATTATAAAATAAAAGGAGAATATTTTAATGGAGAAGTATTTACCCCAGTTAATCTATTAATTGACACCGGAGCTAATGGCAATTATATTAGTAGCAAATTATGCTTTAGATTACAAAAATATAAATTAGATGAATTACACCAATACACTAACTTTAACGGAGAAGTACATACTATAGACGAGGCTATAGAAACTAAAATAAGATTTGGACAAAATAGTATCCCTATTAGATTACTAATAGAAAAAGAAGGATTTAATGATACTCTTGAAATCATGTTAGGATTAACATTCCTTGAAAATGTTAGTCCCTACGAATTAACCTCTTACGGACTAAAAATTACCTTTAATGAAAAAATAATATATATCCCAAAATGACGAGTCCATATAGTATATACATACCAATAGGAGTCACCTACAAAGATTATAGAGCAGAATATTTTGCTGCTTATATTGATAGTGGATCTGGATCTTGCTTATGCAAAAAAGATTGTTTTCCCGAACAATATCATACCACTTTGCCTAAAATTAATGGACGAGATATATCAAATAATATAATTACAATAGATAAAGGAATAAAACAACCTATAATACTATTAGGATCATTTTTAATAAAATGTCCACCCTTTTATTTCTATAATACAGGAACAGATATTTTATTAGGAAATAATTTCTTACAATTATTTCATGAAATCACTTTTGATACATTAACCAACCAAATATTATTCAAAACACCTTGTCACCATTTAATAACTGTTAAACGATTAAAACATGCCTACGCTAAACCATTACCTATAAATTTCATCCCTCGCGCAGCTAAGCGTGGTGAGATGGGATATACACACAAACCAATTTTTCCAAAAACAAAACCATTATTACAATTCCAAATTCAGTTACAAAAACTTGATTCCGAAATAAATAGAATTACCACAAAATTAGAAAATTGTTATACGGATAATCCTCAAAAATTTTGGAACAAAAATCAACTGTATGCAAAAATAGAAGTAAAAAGTGATAAGATTATAAGAGTAAAACCTATGAGATATAACGAAGAAGATCAAAAAGAATTTAAAATTCAGTTAAAAGAACTGTTAGAATTAAACTTAATAAAAGATAGTCAATCACCGCATAGTTCTCCGGCCTTCATGGTTAGAAATCATGCAGAACAGATTAGAGGAAAGGCTAGGATGGTAATAAACTATAAAAAATTAAATGATAATACAATCTTTGATGGATATTTTCTACCAAACAAAGAAAATCTAATAAACCAAACAAGACATAAAAAGATATTTTCTAAATTTGATTGTAAAAGTGAATTTTGGCAAATAAGAATGCATCCCGACAGCATTAAGTATACTGCATTTTCTACTCCTCAAGGACATTATGAATGGAATGTAATGCCTTTTGGACTAAAAAATGCGCCACAAATATTCCAAAGAAAAATGGATAATATTTTTAAAAATTACAACCACATATACGTTTATATTGATGATATATTAATAGCTTCAGATGATATGAAAACACATTTAAAACAATTAGATGAATTTGCTGATATATGTATACAAAACGGCTTAGGATTATCAAAAAGGAAATCAAAAATATTGCAAAATCAGATAGAATTCTTAGGAATGAAAGTAGATAAGAATGGAATAGAACTTCAAAACCATATACTAGAAAAACTTTCAAAATTTCCAGATAAGTTAACTGATAAAAAACAAGTACAAAGTTTCTTAGGAATATTAACCTATGCTTCAGATTTTATTCAAGATTTGGCAAGACTAAGAAAACCATTTCAAGAATTACTTAAAAAAGATAGGATATTTAGTTTTACTCCCAATTTAGAAAACCAAGTAAAAAAGATAAAAGAATTATGTCAAAATTTGCCAAAATTATATTTACCATCATTTTCACTGGGTAAATTAAAATTTTGGCAAATCATCATTTTCACTGGGTAATGATGGTAAATATAATTTTGACAAATTTTGACATAATTCTTTTATCTTTTTTACTTGGTTTGATAAATTGGGAGTAAAACTAAATATCCTATCTTTTTTAAGTAATTCTTGAAATGGTTTTCTTAGTCTAGCCAAATCTTGAATAAAATTTGAAGCATAGGTTAATATTCCTAAGAAACTTTGTACTTGTTTTTTATCAGTTAACTTATCTGGAAATTTTGAAAGTTTTTCTAGTATATGGTTTTGAAGTTCTATTCCATTCTTATCTACTTTCATTCCTAAGAATTCTATCTGATTTTGCAATATTTTTGATTTCCTTTTTGATAATCCTAAGCCGTTTTGTATACATATATCAGCAAATTCATCTAATTGTTTTAAATGTGTTTTCATATCATCTGAAGCTATTAATATATCATCAATATAAACGTATATGTGGTTGTAATTTTTAAAAATATTATCCATTTTTCTTTGGAATATTTGTGGCGCATTTTTTAGTCCAAAAGGCATTACATTCCATTCATAATGTCCTTGAGGAGTAGAAAATGCAGTATACTTAATGCTGTCGGGATGCATTCTTATTTGCCAAAATTCACTTTTACAATCAAATTTAGAAAATATCTTTTTATGTCTTGTTTGGTTTATTAGATTTTCTTTGTTTCGTAGAAAATATCCATCAAAGATTGTATTATCATTTAATTTTTTATAGTTTATTACCATCCTAGCCTTTCCTCTAATCTGTTCTGCATGATTTCTAACCATGAAGGCCGGAGAACTATGCGGTGATTGACTATCTTTTATTAAGTTTAATTCTAACAGTTCTTTTAACTGAATTTTAAATTCTTTTTGATCTTCTTCGTTATATCTCATAGGTTTTACTCTTATAATCTTATCACTTTTTACTTCTATTTTTGCATACAGTTGATTTTTGTTCCAAAATTTTGAGGATTATCCGTATAACAATTTTCTAATTTTGTGGTAATTCTATTTATTTCGGAATCAAGTTTTTGTAACTGAATTTGGAATTGTAATAATGGTTTTGTTTTTGGAAAAATTGGTTTGTGTGTATATCCCATCTCACCACGCTTAGCTGCGCGAGGGATGAAATTTATAGGTAATGGTTTAGCGTAGGCATGTTTTAATCGTTTAACAGTTATTAAATGGTGACAAGGTGTTTTGAATAATATTTGGTTGGTTAATGTATCAAAAGTGATTTCATGAAATAATTGTAAGAAATTATTTCCTAATAAAATATCTGTTCCTGTATTATAGAAATAAAAGGGTGGACATTTTATTAAAAATGATCCTAATAGTATTATAGGTTGTTTTATTCCTTTATCTATTGTAATTATATTATTTGATATATCTCGTCCATTAATTTTAGGCAAAGTGGTATGATATTGTTCGGGAAAACAATCTTTTTTGCATAAGCAAGATCCAGATCCACTATCAATATAAGCAGCAAAATATTCTGCTCTATAATCTTTGTAGGTGACTCCTATTGGTATGTATATACTATATGGACTCGTCATTTTGGGATATATATTATTTTTTCATTAAAGGTAATTTTTAGTCCGTAAGAGGTTAATTCGTAGGGACTAACATTTTCAAGGAATGTTAATCCTAACATGATTTCAAGAGTATCATTAAATCCTTCTTTTTCTATTAGTAATCTAATAGGGATACTATTTTGTCCAAATCTTATTTTAGTTTCTATAGCCTCGTCTATAGTATGTACTTCTCCGTTAAAGTTAGTGTATTGGTGTAATTCATCTAATTTATATTTTTGTAATCTAAAGCATAATTTGCTACTAATATAATTGCCATTAGCTCCGGTGTCAATTAATAGATTAACTGGGGTAAATACTTCTCCATTAAAATATTCTCCTTTTATTTTATAATTTCTTAAACTATCTTTCTTTTCGCAAATTATCTTGCTTCTGTCCAAACTTAGTTGTCGAGTTATTGGTTGGCTTAATACTCCTGTATCAGTGAAAGATCAGTCGAGGGGGTGCTTTATTAGCTCTTATCAAGGGTTTTTCTTGTAAATCTAAATTTATTATTCTAGATTCTATTTCTTCTATTTTTGGGAGAGTAGGAATCTGTACTTGACATACTTCATTAAATAGGTATGGAAAGTCTATTATATCTTTTATCTCAAAACACTCAGAGTGATGTGTGTTAGATATAGCATAGGATATTGCATAGGTAATAGAATATGGTCTATTATATTGTAGAAAGAAATCTTTTCTTTTAAAGTCTTGGATTAAACTTAATGTTTTATCAAAATCTTTATCTCTTAAATGATAAGAGATTCTAGGATAAATATTGAATTTTAATTTTCCGAATTGTAAATTTCCTTGAAGTATTCCTAAACAGGCTTCTTCTCTATTCCTAATTCGATTATCCATTATGGCCAATTCTATTGGGGTATCCAATCCTTCTTTAAATGTGGATTTTATTATAATTTGTACTGCTCCTATATGGATCCATCCTAATGTATTTCTTATTTCTGATTTTATTCTTTGTAGTTTATCATAGATATCCTTTTTAGATAATAAAGGTATCATTACTTTATTAGAAGTATAAAAGACTTCTAAGGCTTGTTCTTGTATATTTAATCCATAAAATAAATTATGTTTTCTTGTTTTTATTCCTAATCGTTGTAAAGTATTTACTTTAAATCCAGAATAATTAGTTAATGTATGTTTTTCTTCTTTTTGCATCAATTTTAATTTTCTTTTATCTATTAAAATTTCTTGCTTATATTCTCCAGTTTGTTCAATCTGGTTATCTATTATGGATTCATCATATTTACTGAGCATTTTTATTCTGATTCAGATTCAGACATATCTTTTGTGTCCGTTAATATAAATATACTTTCATCAGAATCTATATCAAAATTGTCTATTCGAATAAATTCTCCTGAATCTATCATTTCTTGGATATCTTCATCTATCTCTATTTTCTTTTTATTCTTTTCATTCTTTTTAGGACAATTATTGGCATAATGGCCTATCTCTTTACAATAATAACATCGACATTCTCTAGGTCTAACTTTTCTTCTCCTATATGTTGGTTTTTCTGTTCTTTTATATCCTTTTCTTTTATAATATCTTGCTTTTCTTTTCTTAAAATAATTTTTCTTATAATATTTTCTCTTTTTATATCGTTTTTTAATTTTCCCATAATAGTATGAACTATCACATCCTATCATAATTGGCATTTTAGGTCGGTCGCAACATAAAGAAACTCGTTTCTTTAATCCTTTCGTGGCTTTTGCTAAGATAGCATCAGCACACCAATTACTTAATTTATCTCTTACATGAGCTATTCTTTTTCCTAGAGTATCCAAATTACCAGGTTGATATGTTTCTATCAATTTAGTACCCCAAGGGTCAGGTATCTTAGCAAAAAACAATGGTAGATAATTACTTGTATCTGAGACTTGATTATATATATGATAATAATAATCTTGAAATACACAAATATATCTTTCTATTTCACAAATATCGCATAATTGTAATCTCATTAAAGCAGTAGTATATTTAATTATGCTATTTTCATCTTTTATATATTTGCCTTCTCCGCAAAATTCTAATCTAAATGTTTCTACAATTTTTGTTATAAAATTATTTGGATCAGAATAAACGGCAGTCTTAGTAGGTTCATCTATATTTTGCCAAAATCTTTGAGCGCTATTTAATAGTGTTTTTTCCATAAAACCTTTTTGTGTTTCAAAATCCATTTTATTTACTGCAATAGCTATTCTTAAGGCGGTTTCCCATTTATCTAATGCTTCCTCGGTATTTGTAATACAATCTAGGTCTAGATAAATTCCAAAAGGATTTATAGTATCAGCTTTCATTTTTTCATAAGGATTATATTTATCTGGAGGATTTCCTGTATACATTAATCCAGCATATCTGGTTGGGGATCTATTAAAGCTTTGCTTCTCTCTTATTGGTGGAGGATTAGAAGTACTAAGATTACTAGGAATATCTGTTATATTAGAATTTTCCTCTTTTATGTCTGTTTTAATATTGATAAAGTTTTTATCGTCTGTTAGTTCTATATCTCCTATCTTAGTTATTAAATCTTCTATTTCTGAATTTATTTCAGAATCAGAACTATTTTCATGCATCTTTGATTTTGTTTAAATAAAAAACAAAAGGATTAGATGATTGAAAATCTTTCTGTTGTACTATTTGCTCCTTTATTTTTTGTTTTCCTTTATTATGTCCGTTTATCAATGATTCTAGATTTAATGTTATCTGTTCGTTAAAACGGCATATTCTTTCTCCATAATATATTAAGGTTTTTTGTATTTCTATTAAATCTTTATCTATTTTTAAAGAATTTTGTTCCTCTTGTAAAATTCTGAATTCTCTTTCCATCAATCAGATGGATAGTGCCAATCTAAATCATCACAAATATTATTATGTCTACTATCAAGACTATTAGAGTCGGTATCAGTTTCAAGTTTCAATTCATAAAATTTTATTATTAATTTTATTAAATATATAATAATTATCAATTCCATATTAATGAAATAAAAGATAATATTTCATATTGTATATTAGGCCATTCATCAAATTTTTCGTGGTTCATGAGGATTTTATCTTGGCTCTGATACCATTGGGAGGGTCCCG